>CM036088.1:522357-887357 GCA_020631695.1 Trichoderma cornu-damae
TTGGGCCGGGATGAATTTTTTTTTCTCTTCTTTCTTCTTCTGAATTCAGAGGGATCCAGAGACGGAACACTACCCGAGTGTCCCGAGTAACTCTCTCTCCGCATCACTCTCCCAATAGTTCTAGAATGCGGTAAGAAAGTCAAAGTCGAACGTGTCGGGATATGATGCCGCATTGGGACATTTTCGATGGTGGATCCCCGGGGGGGCAGCGGAGACGGACCCGGGACACGGGGGGCGGGATAACGGAAGCAGCTCCGAGTCGCGACGGCAGGGAGTTGGTTGAGCTTGTCTTTGTTAGGCAGTAGAGATGTTAACCTATGCCCTCCCAAGGCAAGGCACGCGGTAGCCCTTTCGAAGCGTTCATTATTCGCAAAAAAAAAAAAAGAAAAGAAAAAAAAAAGAAAGAAAAAAAGAAAAAAAGAAAAAAAGAAGAAAAAAAAGGCCTCGTCCCGATCTACTGTCAAGGGCATACAGGCCTGGCTTGGTTCCCGCGTCATACCGGCGGCAACCCTCCAGCCAGCCACTCCCTCCACTTTGGGTTAGAGTGATTTTTTTTTTCTTTGTTTTGCTACCAAGTCTGGAAAGTTGGGACGGGTCGGCGATTCGTTTTGGTAGCCCGTTGGAGAAGAAGGGGGAGGGGGGGGGGACACTTGGATATGGTGGAAAGGCTACTCATTTGTGTGGGGGGTTTACCGAATTTTTTTCCAATATGGGCATCACATCACAATGATGGGATTCTCCGAGCGGGGGAAAACCAAAAAAAAAAAAAAAAAAAAAAAGAGAAGAGAGAGAGAGAGAGAGAGAGAGAGAGAGAGAGAGAGAAGTATAAAAAGGCTGTAAGATTCGGGATGGAAAGTGAGGAGCTGACTTTAACAGTTTTGTTGAACTCATCCTTCTCTTCTCTCCTCCCTCTCACGCACAAAATTGCCTTGTGTATCCGACCGAGTCATGCCCAATCTGTTGTCCACCTTGAACCAATAACGTCAAAAAAAAAATGACCACGACGGCAAACCTCCCCGCCACGATCAAGGCTGTCTATCAGCAAGATCCCAAACTCACAACCCTCAAGCTCCTGCAGACTCCCATCCCCAAACCTGCTGGCCCGGAAGACCATCTCATCAAAGTCAAGGCCACAGCACCGTGCCTCGGCGAACTGGGCTGGGAAATCAACTACCCGTCGATTTTCCCGCCGAACCGGGAGCGCGTCCCCGGGACCGAGGGCGCCGGCGTCGTCGCGACCTCGCCGGCCTCCAGCCCTTTCCAACCCGGTGACGAGGTGTACTTCCGCCTCCACGCGAGGTACCCCGGATGTTTGAGAGAGTACACCATCGTCCACACGGAGGAGCTGGCGCTGAAGCCCAAGACCCTGGACTGGATCGAGGCCACGGCGACGCCGCTGAGCACCTTGACGGCATGGCAGGGAATGTTTACCCAGGGAACCCTGGACAAGCGCGGAATCCGAGGCGATGCCGATGCGAGGGCTCGCAATGGCAAGCTGAGAGTCCTCATCACGGGCGCGGGCGGCAGCGTGGGAAGCTGGGCGGTCCGGTTTGCCGCGGCCGCCGGTGCCGGCTCGGTGGTTGCGCAGTGCAGCGGCGCAAACGCCGAGGCGGCCAGAAAGGCCGGGGCCACGGAAATCATCGACTACAAGAAGCAGTCCATCTCCGAATGGGCTCAAGGAGACGCCTCTCGTGAGGTTGACCTGATCCTGGACTGCCTCGGCGGACCGACCCTGGCTTCGTGCTGGTCTGCGGTGAAGGAGGACGGCGTCTTGCTGAGCGTCGTGGGCGGGCCGGATGAGCTGAAGCCAGAGTCTGTGACCAAGAAGCTGGCGAAGAGCGCCTGGTATCTCATGGACTGCAGGGGCGGCGACTTGAAAGAGATTGCCGACTTTATCGACTCGCGCTGGCTGAAGCCGCAGATTGATAGCGTGGTCGAGTTTGAGGAGTTCCAGGCGGCCTATGACAAGGTTGAGCAGAAGAAGGCCAAGGGCAAAGTGGTGATTAAGGTTGACATTTAAAAAAAGAAGAAACAGAGGGTGAAAAAATGAATTGGAAGGATGATATATATGGCCTTGGCACCCTAATGGCAAAAAATCAAATAGGAGTGTTGGTTATCTTGGTTTTGGTTTTGGCTTTGCTCTCTGTCTCTCTCTCTCTCTCTCTCTCCCATGGCCACTTAGAATGATGAATCGATCATGGGGCGACGAGAGTTGGATATGTTTCTTATATATATATATATATATATATATAAGAATGGAGAGAATCAAAATATATCAGTTGCCACATCCCGGCCCGATGCCAGGTTTTGCTCGATTCTTGTAGATTTTTAAGTGAATACGGTACATATATATATATATATATATACATATGCTTATGTATATCTATATAATCTATATATCTATATATCTATATATCTATAGATCTATATAATCTATATATCTTATGTATATAAGCCATACACAAACAGCTACATATAGAGTCGAGAACTGGCCCAACAGCAGCTGGCAATCATCAAAGAACTCCTTCCTTCCATCCCAGGGGTTAACAATGGCCACAGCAATGAACAATACAAGCATCAAACCGGTTTTTATTTTATTTTATTTTATTTTATTTCTTTTCATTTTGTTTTTATTCGTACCGTCTGATGCAACAAAGAACATTTGTTCAAAGCCGCACCCCCTCCAAAAAAAAAAAAATGGAAGTTGGAAATTGATTGGACGCCTCTGCCGCCGGAATGGACCGAAGAGTTGCTGCGGCGCGCGGGGCAGGAATTGAATGGAAATAAGAGAGCCAGAGATAAATCATCACGAAGCCTCCATCTTCCTCCTCCTCCGTACGCCATCTTTTTTTTCATTTTTTTTTTCATACCCTGGATCTCTATTTCAAATGTGATCCCCTCATCGTCAAGCGGACTGCTGTGCTGCTTAGCGTCACGTGCCTCCAAAAAAAAGATGAAGAAGCATCTGCCGATACCTTTCGTTCTCTCCTCTCTCGCCTCTGCCTCATGCGCATCATCGCCCCCAAAGCCCGGAAACCATGATTATCACGCCAACGCGGGTGTCCTGCGGTATGTCAACCCTCTCATCGGCACCCGGGGCTACGACCCAAACGACCTCGGCGGCATGATTCCCTCTGTGTCGCCGCCGTTTGGCATGACCCGGTGGACGCCGCAGACGCGCGAGAACTTCATCTCCCAGGTCCCCTACAACGACCGAGATCGTCGCGTGCACGGCTTCCAGGCGACACATCAGCCTGCCATCTGGATAGGCGAAAACGGCCATGTGACGCTGATGCCGGGCCTCGGTGGCGACGTCCGACCGCTGTTCCAGCACCGAGGGCTGGCGTTTAGGAAGAGGGACGAGAGAAGCACGCCGTACGTGTATCAAGTGACGCTCGACGCCGACTCGGCGGGCGACTTCGGGTGGAATCTCACCGAGCAGGCGACGTCGGAGCTTCTCGGCGACGCTTGTCCTCCGTGTCCCGGGGGCGCCGCCTTTCTGCCAAACAAGGACGTGACGGAGGGCGCCAACGGCCGCGTGAGACGACGGGAGTACGTCTTTGAGCCGGAGGACCAGCACCCTGTGCAGGGCTCTTCTGCGGATTCCCCAGACTGCCTTGACGGGCACAGATACGAAAACTCCATACGAGTAGCCATGAGCGCGTCAGCGCATGTCGGCCACCTCCGCGTCGATTTCCAAGACGCAAAGGCCCGACAGCCTTTCTTCACCATCCAAGCCAGTCGGCTCAACTGGACGGGCCACGTCGAGATTCACCCCGAAGCCCGCGAGGTGTCGGGCAGCAACACCCAGCGGCAGGAGTATCTATTGGGTCCGGACAAGCCCGAGTCCTTTAGGCTCTACTTTGTATCCCGCTTCTCGGCGCCATTCTCCTCTTACGGAGTCAGCCGTGCCGGAGAGCTGAGCAGAGGGCAGAAGCATGTGGCCGACAAGTTTGTTGGCGCATACGTCGCCTTTGACGAGTCGGTCCGGAGGGTCGAGGTGAGGACCGGGGTCTCCTACGTGAGCGTGGAGCAAGCCAGGAGAAATCTCGACATCGACACGCCGGATGGCGCAACGTTTGAGGCCACCGTGGACAATGTCAAGTCGGCCTGGCTGGAGAGGCTCGGCCGGGTCAAAATCTCCGGAGCGAACAAGACCGATGCAGACCATGACCCTCGGACCATCTTCTACACGGGCCTGTTCCACGCCCTGCAGTATCCCAGCGACTACTCCGAGCCCACCGCGTCTTCCGAGGGCGGCCTGCGCCGGTTCTACAGCGGATACACGGACAGCGTCCACGAGGCAAACGATTCGTACTACCAGTCGTGGTCGATCTGGGACACGTACAGGGCCGAGCACTCGCTGCTCACCATCTTTGCCCCCGAGCGCGTCGATTCCATGATGCGCTCGCTCCTGCGCATCTTCGACTGGTCCGGGCGGCTGCCCCTGTGGAACAACATGGTCGAAAACAACGAAATGATTGCGACGCACGTCGACGCCGTGATTGCAAACGCCTTGGTCAGGGGCTTTGGGGATTTCGACGTCGCCAAAGCCTGGGATGCCGTCTACAGAGACGCCTACGAGCCCCCGGAGAACGACACCGACCTGCTCTACTACTCGAGGGAGCCGAGCACCCCTTACGAGTGCCGGGCCGGGCTGACGAGCTATCTCGAGCACGGATGGGTCGACAACGATCGCTGGGCAGAGTCCGCCAGCCGTACGCTGGACTATTCCTTCGACGACTACGCCGCCGCCGTGGTGGCCGAACACGCCGGCGACGTCGAGCATGCGAGGCAGCTCAGGGAGCGGTCGCTAAACTACAAGAAGCTCTGGAACCCGGAAACGGAGTTTATGCAAGCCCGCAACGCAAACGGCACGTGGGCCGACGAGTCGTGGGGATGGACCGAAGGAGACAAATGGATCTACACGTTGAACGTGATGCACGACGTGGGCGGCTTGGCCTCGCTGTTCGAGGGGGGCAAGGAAGCCATGAAGGCCCGCATGGATGAGTACTTTGCCGGCGGCCACAACATGCATAGCAACGAACCGTCACACCACGCCCCGTATCTGTACTCCGCCATTGGGCATCCTGCCGACGCCGCCAGGCGGGTCCGCGAGCTCGCCTGGGAGAACTACAACGCGACGGCCTCGGGGCTGAGCGGCAACGAAGATTTGGGGCAGATGAGCGCCTGGTACGTCCTGTCGGCGCTGGGCTTCTATCCCGTCAACCCGGCGAGCGACGAGTATGTCGTAGCGACGCCATTCTTCGACGAGGTGGAAATCCTGCTGCCGCCCGGTCCGGGGGATGGCGGAGAGGAGCGCACGCTGGTGATTTCGGCGCCGGGGGCGGGCTCGGATGGGAAAGCATACATCAAGAGCCTCAGGGTTGACGGGCAAGAGGTTGATAGGCCAACGCTGAGGCATGGGCAGATTGTCGGGGCGAGCAGGATCGAATTTGAGATGAGCCACGAGCCAACAAGTTGGGGACGCGGGGGGACGGTGTAAAAAAACACAAAACCAACTTGCATGCATCTTGAGCCTCTACCCCCCCTTTTCTTTTTTTTCTTTTTTTTTTTTTGTTTCTTCAAGCCATGAATGAGCTGGCTGCTTCAGCACGACTTGCGAAAATTTCACCCGTACACTGTCTTTTGTAAAATCAAAGACGAAACTATACTATACTGGAATCGAAACCACAATGATCAAAAGCGCCGTCCATCTAGTCGGTCATCTGCTGCCGCCCAACCCCTATCCTCGACAATGCCCATTCCGTGGCCTCATGCCATTCTGGCCCAATCTGCGGAAGCACCGGCCGGGCAACGTTTTCGGCCCACCCTCGCATGAACCACTGCCTCGGTGCAGACTTCATCACTGCACACCAATGGATGAGAATCACCAGCGCCATTGGGTCTTTTCTCGCCAGGAGATGTACGTATTCTTGGTCGACGGCCCCCGGCCACCATACAAAATGCAGCCAAGTGCGCGGGCGACACGACGTGAGCCGTAGCCAGAACTGCAGCTTGTCCAAGGCGTCGTGGCAGACGGCGCGGCTCCGGGGCCCCGATGGTGACGTCTTGTTTACCAACCCAAGGTTCGCAATGGCTTGCTCGGCGAGGTCATCCCAGGGCGGGTTCTCAGCCGCAATGCGCCGCCTTATTGCTGCGAGAAGTTTGCTCTTCATCAGCCACGGGCCCAGCTCCATGCCCAGCAGCGCGGCTCCGCGCAGAGCCAGGATGGGCTCGAGGAATTCGTCATCCGAAAGCCCGCGCTTTGCTCTCCTGTGGATGTCGAAGTGAAATACGAGAACCGAGATGGCGAAGACGAGGATTGTGAACCAGTTGCGGTCACTGATGGCACCCACTGACTGCCGGAATCTACTGGAGGCTGCAATCTGGTGTTGGTACGCAGACAGGTCTGACTTGCTGCAGCCGTCGTCTGGCGGGGACGGCGAGTCGGTGGATTTGTCGTGAAGCGTCGAGATGGCAGCCATATTGTGCTCGAGGTATTCGCTGGCATCCGCTTGATCGACGAGCTCGTCTGGGATCAGATGGCTCTCATCGCCTCGCAGCAAACACAGCGCCATACCATCAACTGCAGGGCGAGCGGCCGGTTTCACAAACCTAGAGTCGACACCGGGCCGTTGGTGCGAAACAGGAGACGTGAATGGCAGCAGCACGGACACGGCCAGTGGCGCCTCCGGGGACGAAGAGCCTCCCGAGGGGCGTCTTCTCGCATATGCAGCACGACTAGATGATGGCGTCTGCGAGTCATCTCTGCCGAGGAGGAGATAGTCGCAAAGCTCGCCTCTCCTCGTGCAGTTGGCACAACTTGGCGCTTGCAGATTGCACTATCGGGCAATAGATGTATATGCATGAGCATGGTGGCCGCCAATGAGAGAGAGAGAGAGAGAGAGAGAGAGAGATGGATAGATGGATAGATAGAGAGAGAGAGTTACGGAACGGGGAAACGGAAAAGACGAACCCTGACACGCCGCTTCTTGCAACGGCCGCAGCCATTCCTGGTCTTGTGGTGGAATGTTCGTGAGCCACCAGCCATAGTTCTCCCAAGAAACCCCCCCCCCCCCCCCTTCCCCCCCCTCTCCCCCTTATGCACCGCGGACGGCCTCTTTGTTTGATTATGCTCGCCTGGTTTCTATAGTTTTCTCCGCTTTTTTTTTGTCAGGTGGCGCCGCGTTCTATGCATTCGTGGAGCATCGGGATAGAATTTTGTTTTTAACGCAGGCAGAGATGGAGCCGTTTGTGTGTGCGTGCGTTTGAGGCCAAAAAGGTAAGATGGCGCGTGAGACTACGCAAACTCCAGAGCGCGCGCGGCGCCGCGATGCTCCACGAGAATAATGGTAGTAGTAGTAGTAACTTGGGATCTGCTTCCCCCCCCCCCCCTGAGCCATCTCCCTCTTCGACTTAGTGTACGAGTCTGACCCATGCTTAGCAATCTCTCTTCCTTGCGAGCGAGGGCTGTGTCGTCTTCCTCCAATCAGACATGGCCATACGACATGCATGCAATGTTTCTGCACCTTTTGCGCTCCTTCGGCAGAGAGAGGCCCAATGCCCAAAATTGATATGCAGGAGATGGCCCTCGTACGCTAGACTGAATATGTGCGAGTATCAGTTTGCCCAGAATGTGCCCAAGCTTTGTTTGTTTGAATCCTGCCTGACGCCGCGCGCGCGATTGATCCTAATAAACAATGGCTTCACATTGGATTGACCTTGATCGGCTGAGCGCCCAAGGTAAAAATAAAGAAAGATTCATTGAATAAAACCCCCTCCGTGTAATTTTTTTTTTTTTTTTTTTTTTGCTCCCCCGACATTGACCTTACCTCTAGTAATAGTTTAGTGTACGAATATGCACCATCCATCCATGACGGAGAGGTCACACACAATTGAGCGGTGTTCGTCGCCATGATGAAAGGGGGGGGGGGGGGGATAGGCGTGCGTATGAAGGAGCAAAGGAAACATGATTACCAGATGTATGTATATATATATATATATATAATCCAGGGTGATGCTTCTTGGTAACGTGGCTGCGGATTCAGGAACAGGACATCCCTCATGCCATATTCTTTGCAAGATTGAGATTTATAGTCTCCAAGGCGCTCGCTCTTTTTGCGACCCCCCCCCCTCTTACATTTGGCCATTTTCATTTTTCATTTTTCATTCTTCATTCTTTATCGTTTTTATTATTATTTTTTTTCTCCCCGTCTCATCTTATACCATCATCCCCGAAATGAAGCCATTGCAGTCCCTCGCTCTCGCCGCATTGCTCTCACACGGCGCCCGTGCTTGTCTTGAGCATCTGCTGCGAGAGCGAGCTCCCGATCCGAACGACATGATGCGCAGACAAGAGCCCGCGGCAAGAACCAAGACGGCCATCCAAAACGTTCGCGTGTTCGATGGCACCGGGCTCAGCGCCCTCCAAACCGTCGTCATCGACGGCGAGAATATCGGCAACGACACGGGCGGCGTCGAGGTTACGGTCGATGGCAACGGGGGCGTCTTGATCCCCGGTCTGATCGACTGCCACGTCCACGTATCCAACGTCGCCGGGCTCGAGGCGCTGGCTTCTTACGGAGTCACCACCGCCATGGTCATGGCCTGTCGGAACTACACGCAGTGCGCGCCGCTTCGCGGCTTGGAGGGCGTGGCGTCCTTCGTCTCGGCCGGCATCCCGGCTACCGGGCCCGGCAGCCAGCACTCGAAGACTTTCAACCTGTCCGCCCCGTATCTCGTGTACCCGGACGACAACGCCACCGCTGTTGTGTCCTACGCGTTTGGCAACGGGTCCGACTTTTATAAAATCACGGCCGAGAACAACGGCCCCGGCCAGAGCATGCAAAACTCTCTTGTCGGGGCCGTCCATGACCTTGGCAAGCAGTCAATGACCCATGCCGCCGATCTCGACGCTTGGGCGCAGGCCGCCGTCTCGGGAACGGACGGGATCCAGCACATGCCTACAAACGGCCGCATCAACGCTTCCGACATCCTGACGGCTCGCAAGTCCTCCAACACCTGGAGCACCCCGACCATGAACATTGCCCGATATGCCTTTGCCAACCCCGCCATCTTGGCCTTTACCGGTCATCAGGTTGGCGGACCGGACAGCTACGAGAACGTCTATGAGAACGTCAAGGCCGTCCACGCTGCGGGCATCCCCATCCTGGCCGGCACCGATGCTGTCGGAACCATCAACGCCAACATCTCGGTGCCGTTTGGGCTTAGTCTGCACTTTGAACTGGAGAATCTTGTCGAAGCGGGATTGACTGCCGTGGAGGCCCTTCGTGCGGCAACTGAACTTGCGGCGCAGCACCACAGGCTGACGGATCGAGGCAGGATTGCGCCTGGTATGAGGGCTGATTTGGTTTTGCTGCGCAGCAACCCGCTCGCCAACATCTCCAACACGAGAGACATTGCGAGGGTGTGGGTTGGAGGAATTGAATACAAGGACGTTGCCAATAGCACGGGGCTGTCGAATCCCCCGGCCAACATCACCAACGGTGGAAGCTCATCTGGGACTGGAACGGGAAAAGGCTCAGGTAACGGTGCGGGCATATCCGTCGCATGGAGCTGGATCTCCTTGGTGAGCCTGCAGCTTGCAGCTATATCCTATCTTTGCGTGTGATGAAAAAAAAAAAAAAATCTCAAGAGTCTGTTGTCTTTTTGCCTATTGTCTTTTTGCCTATTGTTGTCTTTTTGCCTTTTGCCTTGTCTTTCTTTCTTCTTTTCTTTCTTCTTCTTCTGGCGATTTGTATGTAATGGCTGGTATCCCGTACATAGTTGGATGGATTGAAGATTGATTGGATCCGTCATCAAGTTTGAAAATAACTTCTACCATCCAATTCGCTTCGTTTCCATTGGTTTCGCAAGGGACAGATTCAACAAGCAATGATGAATCTCATAATTTTTTTTTCCCCTTGAATCTTTCTGCATCCTAGGGAGTGTGTCATGCCCTGCATCTAATTGGTCAGCTTCAGATCCGTCCCCATTTTCCTCAACTTGGTCAAAATCGCACTATGAGTTATTAGTCCCTCGTACTTACGTGAAGAAGCAAGTTGCTTATATATTGTTGTATGATAGAAACTTCTCTATTGTCGGTTGATTCTCCGTCTTCATTCCAAAAAAAAAAAGAAAAAGAAAAATTCCACCAGTTTATTGTTGTTTCATTTTCAACGTGCTCTTCTTCTTTAATCTCGCGTACTCTTCTTCTCGAATCTCGCGTACTCTTCTTCTTGAATCTCGAGCTCGCCTTGATACAGACCACGTTGCGCGCATGGCCCGCTCTATAGATCGACACATGTCGGATTCGTCAGACAAAGCCGTGGAAATGCGACCAGACAAAACACCAGCCGAAACAGAGGAGGCTCAGGAAAGCGGCGCCAGTAACGAGCAGCAAAAGCGCAACTTGTCTGCTTTCGCCTCCCTGGGCCTGCTAGATCGTTATCTCGCTGTCTGGATTTTTCTGGCCATGGCCGTTGGCATCATTCTCGGCAACTTTGCCCCGTCAACGTCAGAAGCTCTGGCAAAGGGGAGGTTTGTCGGTGTGTCCATTCCCATAGGCAAGTCGATATATATGACCCGAGGTTGTTTGGCATTTCGTCCAGTAACAAATTGTTTTCTTTAGCTGTTGGGCTGCTCGTGATGATGTACCCTATTCTATGCAAAGTCCAATACGAATCGCTTCACGAGCTGTTTTCTAACAAGAATCTATGGAAGCAAATCGGCTTCAGTGTCGTTGTGAATTGGATTGTAGCCCCACTCTTGATGGCAAGTTTGTCGTTTCAATTTATATATATATATATATATGTATGTATATATATCTTCAAGCCCGCTAACAGCAAAACTCGTTCAGCTTGCGCTTTCGTGGGCGTTTCTCCCGGACAAGAGCGAGCTTCGCATTGGTCTTATCCTCGTAGGTCTCGGGAGGTGCATCGCCATGGTATGTCTTGCTTGCTTGCTTCCCCATCTCGCTCTGGTACGGGCTTGGTCCCGTGCATAGACTTATATATATATATATATATATATATATATATATATACATGCGTTTTAACATGCGTTTTAGGTCTTGATTTGGAACGGCCTCGCGGGTGGCAATAACGATTACTGCGCCATCTTGGTGGCGGTCAACTCCATTCTTCAGATCGTCCTCTTCGCGCCACTCGCCATATTCTTTATCCGGGTGATCAGCCACGAAGAGGACGTCGCTCCCATCTCCTATTCTGTCGTTGCAACCAGCGTGGCAGTCTTTTTGGGCATTCCTTTTGGCGCAGCCATAGGCACGAGGTTTACGCTCCGATTTCTCGCAGGGCCGGAATGGTATCATCGCGTCTTCATCCGCTTCGTTTCGCCTTGGTCCCTCATCGGGCTCTTATACACTATTCTCGTCCTCTTCGCCGCTCAAGGGCACCAGGTTGTGCACCAGATCGTCTCAGTCATCCGCGTCGCCGCTCCGCTGGTCGTATACTTCGCCGTGGTCTTTTTCACGACCGTGAGCGTTTGTCGGATGCTTGGTTTTGAATACCAGTTTCTCGTCACGCAGAGCTTCACGGCGGCGAGCAACAATTTCGAGCTGGCCATCGCAGTAGCCATAGCGACGTTCGGTCCCGACAGCGACCAGGCGTTGGCGTCCACTGTCGGGCCTTTGATCGAGGTGCCGGTCTTGCTGGGTCTGGTATATGCCCTTCGGTGGATTGCTGCCAGAAGGGGCTGGAAATAACTCACCGGCCGCGGTCCAAGTCGCAACGGATGGCAACGGATGGAAAAAATAGCCCAAGCGATGAGTGATCCGAGATGGCTGCCCTCTGGTTGGAGAGACCTAGGGAAACTTGTCCAAAAGTTGAAAGATTTTGATGTTGTTGACGGTGCAGCTGTTTGGTCCTTGGCAGCCCAGGGCGGCGCGAGCTCGCTCAGGATCCGCGTTGTAATGCAGATCCACCAGGATAGATGCCGCCGCATCGCAAGATGTCTCCATAGTGTCGACATGATGAGCGTTTTTAGAGAAATCATGCGGACCGTAATGCTGCGTCTCGGGAGAGAGCTGAAATTCCAAAGCAGTGTTTGAGCGGGAGGCGTCACATTGAGCTCGGTGATGTTCGTGAGGCTGATGGGGTCGCATTTTTAGCCCTCCTTGATCCCGGCTAACCTTGGGATCGTGGCGCGTAGTCGGGTTTGCCCGTGGCGAGGCATGCGTGGCGATGTTTTGCGCCATATCGGGATACTGAATAGCTGCGGATGATACGGACGGCGAAGGCTGCGGGCCATCAGCCGCCGTATCCTGCTGGGAACGTAGGCCATCACGAGTCTTTCTTGCTGACGGCGTAGCTGGTGGCTTCTCGAGCATGACGGACGTGCTGCCGCATGCCTTACACTTGAGGACGCATGGCTCATGCAAACCAGTTGTTGATGGTGATGATGATGATGCTGCAGGCAACGAAGCTGGAGGCGATGAAATGTGCCGACGGATCTCGTCCTGCGACACCCCATACATGCGGAGCAAATCTCTCAAGCGTTGGTTCTCGAATGTGGCTGCCTGAGCCACCTTTTGCATCTCCAAAGACGCGGCCGCGCCTTGCCGTTGATAGCTCTCTACTTGCTTCTTGAGATCATTCACCAGTTCGTTGCGCCGTGCCCGCGACCGCCGCTGGCTCTCTCGATTCTGGTCTTTGACCTCTTGGGTTATGAACTGAGGGGAAAAATTAAAAATTAAAAATTAAAAAAAAAAAAAAAACCCCCAGATGAGAGGGAAATCATCTTGGAGATGGGAAGTGGCTGATGTGAGCAAAACAACACACACCTTTCGCGGCATTCCTGCAATGGTATCGACGCGCTCTGGATGCGAATTCCCGTTGTCGGAATCAAGCACAAGAAACGTTTTTATCATTTGACGAGGTTTTTTTTTTTTTTTTTTTTTTTTTTTCACGAACCTGGACCGATGAATATCCTGAGCATATGGAAAGAAGATGGTGGAGGAGGGTTCAAACCGAGAAGTATAAGGCGAATCAAACAGCATGTGCGCGCAGTTGCAAGTTGCAAGACGCCAACTATAAATTGCCATGCTATAACTAGTGCTAACAAATATATATTATATGGGCTATCAAGTGGCGCACGTGAAACAGTAACTTGGCATCTCGGCTTAATAATCCGACAGTAGCGCCATGCAATACAATAACAAATAGTACGGAGTACCTGTTACTTGCCTTGCCTAACATGCTATGGTGACCTCGAGAAGAGAGACGACATGATGGGCCACATGGCAATAGGGCTATTTTATACCGAGAAACATCTCCTACGCATTCCAACAAGTTATTCGAGTGTTTTATTATTTTTATTATTATTTTTTTTTCCGGACCAAGGTATTATTTATCATCCCGCATTCAACGGTGCATAAAAGGCCAACGAACTTTTGCAAACGAACTTTTGCTCACGACTGGATGGTTTCAACGGCCACACATGCGCGCCTTGAGCAACAAAGATTCCCAGCGCCGGCATTCGGCAGAGAGAGACGTTGTGTTTGAAGGGAAGACGACGCGTCACACGGGGCGAAGCATCCCGACGTTTCGTTTCTGCTTTCCGATATTGCCGTGGGGGAGTTGCAGACCGTACTAAAGGTTAGTAGTAGGCACCGCCATTCCGTTTGGGGGGGGGGGAGCCCAAGTCAGGAGGACAAGCAAGTCGTTTCGGCAGAAGCAAATATTGGAAGCTCAAAAAAAGGGCCATCGGTGGTGAAACCCTCCATGGGGGGAGGATGTCTTGACGCCCTTGACATCCAAAAAGAGACTGGTGTTGTATAGAGAGACAGAGAGAGAGAGAGAGGCGAGATGTGTTGTGTGCTTTTGGGACGTGAATCCTAAAAAAAAAACATTATATATATATAGTTTGTTTTCTTTTTTTTTTATCTACCTACCAATGATTGTAAAGAATAATGATAATATGAATAAAAATGATAAAAAATAAAATAAAAATAAAATAAAAATAGAATCACGCTTAATTATGTACCAGCCGAGGGGGTGTTGGGGTGTTTCAATGAAATGGGACGTCCCCGTGCCGGCAAAAGTGGCGTGAAGCTTCAGCCGCAGCCCGTGTCGATAACTACTATGATCATTGTAAGTAAGTACTTATGTAAATGCGCGTCCTCGAAGCAGCGCGGCTGTCCGTCAAAACTACATATGACATATGACTCCGTTGCAATCAACGCCTAGTGGGAAATATGTATGGCACACAAACCCCAGGGAGAGAGAGAGAGAGAGAGAGAGAGAGAGGAGAGGGCGCCTCGAAGCAGGGTTCATCTACATGCGGGAAAATCGTTTTCGTTTCCCCTCCCCCCTCCATCTCCGTTTCTCGTTCAAGGTTCTCTCTCTCTCTCATTATTATTTGTTTGTTGCCCGCAGTGAAAAAAAAAAAATCACATCTTTCTCCATCTCCATCTGACGGGATCTGCATTCATCCCGTCGCTCCAGCTGCTGCAAGGGGGGAGAGGGGGAGGGGGGGATTCCAACAGGCCCCCAGGGGGGGGGGGGGATCAGATCACTGATCCAGCCCTCCAATCCATCCCAGGCACCCGTCAAGGGCTTGGATCGCTGCCTGACCTTAGCGGCTTCGGGGCGGGTGGAGGGTGGACCAAAGAAAAACAGCACCGCCTCCACTTTCTAAGGAGATGTCCAAGTCATCCTCTCCTCCTCTCCCTCTCCTCCTCCTCCTCCTCCAAAAAAAATTAAAATAAATAAAAAAAAAAAATAGGGCGCCTCAGGCCCCCCTTGTAAATCGGTTCTGCCTTGCAGCTTCGAGACGGGTTGATAAATCTGCAGTGTTTCGTGTCCTGCATAGGCCTTTTTTTTTTTTTTTTTTTTTTTTCCAGCGTGTTTCTTGCCGGTTCGGGTTTTCGGTTTCGGTTTTCTGTCACCTGAGAGGGGGGGGGGGGCCCAAGGCGGAAAACTTCGTATTCGAGGCCAAGCCATGAAGGGTTTTTATTTTTATTTTTATTTTTTATTTTTTTAATTATTTTTTATTTTTTTTTATAAAATTTTCTTTAATTATTATTTTATTTTATTTTTTTCTGGTGACGTACCGCCCCTGGCCTAGGACTCCAGAACAAAACGCACTAAAAACTCCCAAACCCAAAATAACAACAATATAATGCGGCCAAGGCAGCCGTTCAGGTACATGAATAAAATAAACCTAAAAGAAACATTAAAAAAGTAAAAAAGTAAAAAATAAAATAATAATAATAATAATAATAATTAAAAAAAAAGTAAAAAAAGCAGACGTTTCAGCTGTTTTGCGAGGGGCAAAAGAACCTTTTTTCTCTCTCTTCCTCTCTCTCTCTCTCTCTCTGTCTCTCTCTTCTCCGTCTTCCTCTCTTCCTCTCCAACCTCTCTCTCTGTGTCTCTCTTTCTTTCCCTCTCTCCTTCTCTCCCTCTCCCTCTCCCCTTCTCCCCTTCTCCTCTCTCTCTCTCTCTCTCTCTCGCTCGTTCCTCCAAGAAATAAATCACGCTCGAATTTCTGGCTTTGTTTCCTCCGACATGAGCAGCTCCACTATGCCGCAGTGCATCTCCGAAACTCACCGCGGGGGCCTCCCGGAAACGGACATCGTCACAGGCAGGCATGAGCCGCGTGCTTCGTTCCTCGCCCTGCCGACGGAGATCCATTTGCAAATCTCCAAGCTGCTCATATATCCCGATGCGCTCTCTCTCAAGTACACCAACCGGTACTTCCACAGCTTCGTCGACACCGGCATCAACCTCAAGGTGGATTGGCTTGTCGAGCGTCGCCGTCTTCATCTGGAATGTCCAAACACCAGGCGCTGTGATTTGGGGACGGACCTCAAGTTCTGCAGAGGCAGCGTAGCGTGAGTCACACACACACACACACACACACACCTCACACCCCCAAATCCCTCCCCTCATCCCATGGAGTCGGGTGAACAGGAGGGCACCCCCTGATGCCGGCATGGTGGACGGACGGATGGGGGGCAGGATGCTGATCTGAAGCAGGCTGCTTATGAAGCGCCGGCGAGAGCACATCGAGTGCGAATCACGGCCTGGGCTGGGCTGCATAATCTACGGTACTCCAACTTGCCCTGACCGCCGACGGAAAATGAAGGCCTGGCAACGCTGGCTCGAGACCAAGTTCACCATCGAGCTGCGGTGGGTGCTCGTGGCCCTGCTGGTCGTTCTCTGCAGCTGGCTCTATACCTTCATCTCCAAATGAACCTCTTTTTTTTTTTTTTTTTTTTTTTTTTTTTTTTTTGGGAACGGAATGCTGGAGGTGTGGCGCTGGATCGCCGCCGACTCCCTTTGGGGGATATGCTTACCAAATAACTACTAATGACTAATTTATCACAAACTGTATACATAATGAATCTGTAACGATAGCCAAAGAGCATGATGGGCAAATCTATTCTAATATTGACTTTTTTTTTTCTTGATGACTTTTTGGGTTTTCCTATCAACGCGCCGTCGCTTCGCTTCTTCCTCGCCGCCTCACAGAATACACATCCCCAAGCTCAAATTTTGCTCAACGCTTCGAGCTCAGGTCGGCTCTCCAGATCGATGGATGCTGAGATGAGACTTTTGATGGGCAAAGGTTGAAGGTTGATGACCGGGTGAGAGGTCCGCACTCCCTATACACGGCAAAAAGAATATCATGTACACGGCAAAGAATATCGTGTACACGGCAAAGAATATACCATCCACCTCTTTACGGCTTCCTCGCACACCCCCATTCTTTCGAGACATGATCGTTCACTCATTCCCCTTTTGTATATCTCGTAGCCCATTCCGCAAAACGTTGAACAAGCCCAACAGAAACTTGGCTGTTCAAAATGCGGTTTCTTTGACCTTTCAAACACCACGACAAAGCTGACAAAACGCCATCCTAAACACTGTTCATCCATCAAAGTGACTGGTTCTTTCAAAGAATTATATTTAGGTCAGTGGCAAAAGTTTTGTTTCTTTCTTTCCTCCTTTCTTTTTGGACATTGATCTGCCTCGTCTTCGTCGGTGTACCCAATTTTCTCACTCGTGATGCCCTCCACTCAGGTCCCAACGTCCGCCTGGACTCCCGTCCAAACCGCCGCGCTGATTGCGTCCTTTTCCGTATGTTACCCGTCGTTGGACCAAAGAAGAATGACAACAAAAGAAAAAAAAAAAAAAAAAAACAGACAAATCCTCTAACAGCACTCAGGCCCATTGTCCCAGCTCACATGGCCCCAGAGACGACTCCTCCTCGTCGACCAACGGCGATGATGATGAACTCACTCCACGAGCCCCCATTACGCTTTCATCCATGCCATCTGATAGCCTTGTCCTCAATGTCGTAAATAAAATGAATGAATTTAAAACAAACATCGCATCCCTCCATGCCCTCCTCTTGCACCTCAAAGCACAAACCGCCGTGCTGGGTGAACGCACGTACACGCCCCAATGGCCAATCCCATGGCCCCCTGCACTACGCGCCGACTACCAGTCTTACAAAAAAGACGACCGAATTTGGTGGGCTCTGAAAAGGCAGTTCAACAGACATTGCTCCTGGCATTGTGATGTGCGTCTTGGATCCCCAGCCTTTTCGGAGAGACTCCGAATATCCCTTGACCTGGGGGATGCGGCCATAAAGTGAGTTGGTTCGCGTAATTCTGTTCATATGTAAGCTCGCCCACGGTCTGACTTTTTTTTTTTTTTTTTTTTTTTTTTTTTTTTTGGCAGGACAGCCAGAGGCCGCCTGAGATTCCTCAAGACGTATCCGGCCGCCTTCCCAATGTTCACCCAGGTTGGGACGCACCTCTACGAAGGATCCAGGGCCCTACAAAGTGCCAGGGCTGCCGTCGATGAGTTGACGCTGAGGACAAGAGAGATGTTCTCTTACAGGGGGAAATAATCACTTGCCGGCGCTGCACCAATTCATGGACGGGTTCAAAGTTGTAATCTTAGCCTTGGCCTTGAAAAATTGTTGTCGCGTCTTCAAAAGGTAGCGCCTTATATCCGCTCGTACGTGCCATGAATTGTATAATCCTTCTTTGGCCCGTTGACCGTATACCCTATGCTCCACTTGTCCAAATTCACAGCCTTAAACGCAAACTTGTACTCGACGTTGTAGTAGTCATCAATGCACAGGTGCCCGGCCTTCGCCTTCCAGCCCTCCTTCTCGCGTCTCTCGTTGTCGCCCGCTGGCGGCGGCTCGAATTCGATTTCGTGAAAGAGATAGTCTGCGCGCCTCTGATCCTCCGGCTTGGCAAACCATACGCCAATGACGTCCTTCTTGGATTGATAGCGCCAGACGTACCGGCGAGTCGCCTTGAATCCAAAACCAGAGGCCGTTTTAAACTCGCCATCCTCAATGTACAGATATTCCAGATCCTCCTCGCCATCGTCGTCACAAATAGCAGTGCTGTTTGGATCCGAAGCGCACTGGAGGCCTTCTGAGGTTCGCTCGCGGAGCAGAAACTGGGCAGTGCCGACAAACTGGCCGCTGGGGTGAGAGGGCAGGCGACTGGTAAGATCTCGCTCGAGACGCCACGTTCCAAGGAGGCTTCTGAAGACGCCTCTTGCAACGAACCGCGGCGTCGTGAGGCACTCGACGGCAAGGTCGCGAGTCTGCGTCAGGGATTTCTCAGCTTCTTCCTTCGCTCCGGGATCATCGCTGGGCGAGGGATATCTAGCAGGTGTAAGGGTATCGAGAGGAAGTTTGTTTCGGGAGATGACAGGATTCTCCGGCATGATGGAATCGTGCATGGGTATTGACAGTGCTTCGGAGAACTCCTGCATCAGGTACACGTAGTCTCCCATGGGGAACTGCGAGAGCCTAGCGTCGTCCCGCAGACTGATTGTTCGCTTGATGGAGTCGTCGGCTTGGAGTTTTCGCTCGAGGGCCTCTGATTGGGCGCCAGGTCGATTGGACCACAGATCAGCAATGAATCGGGCGTGCATCTGCATGATTCCCCAGTATGGGGATCGGTAGAAGCCTACAAACCCGAGATTTGGGACGTCTGGGTGATGGGTGCCGTGAAACGCCAACGCAAGCGCTTGGTTGTGGTGCCGCGGAGAGTGCTGGAGCGTTTCAAGAACCTCCTTTGGCAGGAAATCGACACACGGCGACGGATCGAAGCCCGTGGCGAGGACTACAGCGGCAATGTCGTCGATCTGGGCGCCGTGGTCATCCAAAGTCACAACATCACCCTCCAGGGACACGACTTTGCCCGAGGACAGAGCGATCATACCAGATCTTACGAATTCGCCGTACCAATCGCTGACGGCTAGATAGGCCGGCTCTTCTCTTTCCTTCTCGTTGGGCGTCAGTAGCGAGGAGAGCTGTTCCTGGTCGCCGAGCGACGTTTCGAAGATGGTATGCACCATGTTTGCATGCTCTTTGCTGATGTGGCCCTGGGTGTTCTTCAACGGCCTGGGCCGGTTGTTGATATTATAGGAACCCAAGTCCAAGGGCGCAAAGGGGGGCGCCGCAAATGTCGGCTAGTGCTTGTAAGTGAGTGGCCTGGCAAGGTATGATGATAAAAACAAGGGGAAAAAATGAAAAATGAAAAAGAGAGAGTCAACTTTACCTCGGGCGAAGTGTACAGGGGAAACACCCATATCGGTCTCTGTATCGCGTGATGGATGGAGTATTTGTCGACTCCGGCAATGCCCGATTCGTCTGGAGAGTTCACGGCAGACGAGAGATGACCTGCAATGGTGGCTGCAATCTCAACGCCGGACATCTGCCCTCCAACGATGAGGATCTTGCCTCCCTTTTGTTTGCCCTCCCCCAAGAGTCCCTTCAGATCTCGGTATTGGCTGCTGTGAACGACCGGCACCGACGTCTTTGCCTTTGCGAAGCAGTCGGGGATGATGGGCTTGCCAAAGTATCCAGAGGCAACGACCAAATAGTCAAAATCCCGCGACTCTTCGCCGTCTCCAGACCGAATGCGCACCCTCCAACCTGCCGAGCCGTCACTCCGCCTCTCCGCCTTCGCCACGCGGCTCTTCAACCGCAGCTCGAAACGAAAATCTCCGTCCAGGTATCTGCTCCGGTAGCGCTCGAGGTACTTGCCGACCTGCCAGGCACGGGGGAATTGCGGCGCGTCGTCCCCCCACGCCAAGTCGCTGAACTGCACCGTGTGTCTGCTCTGGTTGGCGACCATCAACGGGTGGACGAGGCGGCCCGAATCCGTCCTCGACGTCGGCCACAGGCCGCCAATGGCGTCTCGGCCGTCAAAAACGCAGACTTTGAACTCCTCCTTGGGTGCATTGTGAAGCAGCGTCTTGGCAGCAACAAGACCCGAAGGCCCGGCGCCTGAGACTCGTTAGGGCAGGGCAAATGAAAACCGAAGCCTCGCGTGGTGACTAACCGACGATGCAGACGGACTTGGACATGGCGCGACTGAGGAGGCCCCTGTAGGAGCTGAGGCTCATGCACTTGCTTCCTAAAAAAAAGAAAAGAAAAAAAAGAAAAAGAAAAAAAGAATGGAAGAAAAAGAAGAAAGTAGGAAAATGAAGATGAGAGCCCTCGGGTTCAAATGAGGGGCAGCTTCAAAGGGCCCCCCCCCCCCCCCACAGAAAGATGCATCCGCGCGTAGGACTCGAGAAATATCTGCCAATCAATTTAGGAAGTGAAGATGGCCAAGGCAGCAGACCCTTCTCTCTATCATCTTTCCATCACACAAAGGAATGAATTCAAAGCTTCAAAACGGCACAATGGCGCCGATCATCAAAGCGCACTCACTCCCTCTTTGTTCGCTCAGATTGCCGCGAGACGAGAGTGGGAGGCTGCATGATGACATAAGACAAGAAACCCCCCCCCCTAAAAAAAAACAAACCACACCATCACATGCCTTACGCACCCCAACAAGCACAAGTAATTATTCAACTTTGGGCCCGTCCGAGTCAATCTGCCGTTTCTCTATTATGAATCAAGTTCTTCGGATTCGGCTCTAATAACCCGTTTGGCAATGTATTCATTCCCTTCCCCCCCCCCCCCCCTTTTTTTTTTCGCTCCAAAGTGTCGTCATTCCGCCCCCACTCGTGTGATCTCCATCTGGAGAGCTTCCTGAAGCTATCCGAGCCGTTTTGCGCATTAGATGGCCCTGCTGCTATTTAAACTCCAAACTCCCTACCATAGAAGCAAAATCCCAAGTAAGCAAAAATTAACAAAAAAAAATCATCTTTTTTTTATTAATTCCCTACAAAATTGTTGCCCCGTATTTCGCATCCATCACGTCACCCAAAAAATGGCTTCACCCCGCCATGTCCTCATCCTCGGCGGCCACGGCAAGGTCGCCCAAATCCTCACCCCATTGCTCCTCAAGCGCTCCTGGACCGTGACCAGCGTGATCCACACACAAGAGCAGGTCCCTGACGTCGAGAGACTCGGCGCCGGGCTGCCGGGCAGGCTAAGCGTCCTTGTTCGCAGCATTGAGGGCGTCGATAGCCAGGAGAAGGCGGCGAGCATCTTGGACGAGGTCAATCCTGACTACGTCGCCTGGAGTGCCGGTATGCAAGCAGTTCTTGCTCTTTTTGCGGGAGAAAGCTGACGAAGCCCTTTTCCAGGCGCTGGGGGTAAATACGGGGCCGAAGGTACATTCCGAATCGACCGTGATGCCGCCATCCACTTTATCAACGCGGCCGCATCCAAAACCTCCATCACTCGCTTCCTCCTCGTCTCTTACGTCGGCTCTCGCCGCAGGGCAGCTCCCTGGTGGTCCGCCAGCGAATGGGAAGACTACAGTAAGAACATCAATCACGGCGCACTGGCGACATATCACCAAGCCAAGATTGCCGCCGACGAGGTCCTGTACGAAGTCTCCAAAAAGAGCCCGACTTTGGTGGGCATTGATCTCCGTCCTGGCACATTGACGGAGACCCCTAAAGCAAACGTTACGCTGGGTAAAACCAAGACCGTCAAGGGCAGCGTCTCGAGAGGGACTGTAGCCCATGTCACAGACGCGCTTCTTGCTACAGACGGCATCAAGAGCGGGTGGATAGACCTGCTGGAGGGGGACGCTGACATCGACGAAGCTGTCACAGCTGTAGTTCGCGATGGCGTCGACGCTGCGGAGGGCGAGGACATTTATTATAAGTACGCTTAGAGGATGCCGCAAAAACGTGAGAGTGAGAAAGAGAGAGAAAATCGGCAATTAAAAAAATATTATTATTACTTTCAATGACATGTATCACCCTAATTGCTCAAATCGGCGTTTTTTTTTTTTTGGGGGGATGGCGTAAATCTGAGTGGAGGGGGGCCCCGCCGGCATATACAGATCGCTCACGTGCTGATGAGATGTTTGGGGAGATGATACACACACAACTCTCCTGCCACAGGCCTAGAGTTGAAATCTTCCAGCAGACTTAGATGGAGCAGCTTCTGCGGAAATGCTCCGACAACTCCATGTCGTCAATATCAAAGGCCCGCGAAGCTTTGACTCGCGCGGCCGTGGGGAGCTCGAGCGTGTTTCTGTCATGGTAGGTCACGGCATCCAATCTGCCATCCAACTGCGTGGTATGGCGATAATCTCGGCGGCCTTTCGACCAGCCTTTCGCCTTGAAAGCCTTTAGCTCTTCACAGACGGTGCTCTAGCTCGTAGTGAAATAGATCAAGGCGTTCCACACCCCCTGCAGCGGCAGCACGCATCCGCTCGCAATACTGAGCTGGAAGTTGACGCGGCCGTGGTAGGTGAGGCTATATAGTCGATTGACAGAGCTCGGAATCCAGGTGATCAAAATGGCAAACCCAAATATGAAGCTCGTTCGTAAATACGCCATCTTGACGGGATCCAGTCGCTTGAGTTTCGACGCGGCATTCGACTTTGCATCTCGCAAGCGCGTAAACACTGCAAACGGCTGTTTTGCTCGGTTTAAGAAGATATTTGCACCCTTAATAGGGGCCCTTTTACTTTTAGCCTTTGGAGAGTAGTAGCCATCTGCTCGTGCTGCCGCCCAGGATCGGCCGCCGGCCACGACCGTGGGGCCATGCGCATAGACGGAAGGAGGAATCGCGGGGAGGCCCAAGTAATCGTTTTCAGGAGTATTTGACGTGATTTGGACCTCGGTCACCGCAGTGCCATAATGGTCCAGTCTCCTTGTGAGGCTCTAATAAAAGATGGGGGGGAGAGTCAGCATACACGAAATGAGTAATGAGATGGTAAAACCAAAAACTGCCTACCTCCTCGGCAGAGTCCCCAGCTTCGCTAGCGGCCCGGTAATTGGCCCTTGTCTTTCTCATGGGCATGGCAAAGTTTCGTAGACGGTTTCGCTGATGGAACACGTGATATCCCACGGCAATGTAGATCAAGATGGATCCAAAAATGCAGATCCATATGGGGATGTAGTACGCATAGAGGCGAACCAAACTCCAGTTTGAATCAATCCAACACCAAAGCTAGCGAGGCATCAGCATCATCAACCTGGATGCGGCGGGTCGGGCCATGGCGTCCTACCGATGCATTCCCAAAGACTGGCCCTTTTGCATCGTCGTGGATGGAGACTAAGACTATTGCTGGCACCAGAGGACCGCCGAAACAGACGATGCAGTAGATCCAGATGCGCTTTCGAAAGGCGGCCGGGTTGGCGTTGTTGAAGAAGACGAGGAAGACGTTGAACGCCATGGCAAAGGACCACCAGGGATCGGATTGCATGAACCTGTTTTGTTGCACAATGTGCTGTGTCAGCTATTTTTGCACGTCCAATTTTTTTTTTGGTACTTGTGGTTAGGGAGATTGATGATGACTCGCCATTCGAAGATGAAGCCTTGTCCCTGGCAGAGAGCCGAACCCTCTCCCCGGTCAAGACCGTCGTATCCAATCATCGATGCGATGCTCGCGCCAGCATTGGCAACGGACGCCAGGATGATAAATATGTTGGGCGTAGTTCTCAGTTTCTTGAACAGCAGGAAGGACAAAAGAGTGAGGGTGATTGCCACCATGGAGAAGCCAGCGCCTGTCCGCTCGATGGTGATGAGAATCTCGATTTCTCGAGGGCTAAGCTCCGACCCGCTCGTGTCGTTGGCAGGGAGATGCATGATGCTTCGTGTCGGCTGCCCTCTGGGTCATAGACGGCCCTCGCGATCAAAGGAGTGTGTGCGTGTGTGTGTAAAAGCTGGTCGGTTCTAGATGCTAGTGGCCAAAATACGCTGATACAGGGTCGCAACTTGTAAGATGCATGTGCAGAAGAAACGAAAGTGATGCAAAGAAGAAGAGAAAAAAAAAACCCCCTTGAGGCTGAAGACGAGGATTTTGGGGAGAAAATATTTCCCAACCAAGAAAAAAAAAAGCCCATTTGTCGCAATGTAGTCAGTCAGTCGGTCACGGGGCCAGTCTCGCAGTCGGGGCAGGAGTCAAGCAAGTCATGGCCATGGCAACTGCCCCGGCTTTTGAACGACAAGTGAGGCACAAGTCAGACTTTCCTTCTTCTCATTAGGAGTTTCTATGGTACGTACTTATTTGCATGTACTCACTCTCGCCGATCTTGTTTCGAGTGCTTACAAATGAAAAACAAAACAAAAAACTTCTTCATACTTTGCTACTACTAGGTACCTACTACCTTAGGTACTATAGGTAGTACTAGGTAGTTATCAATAGGTACCTTGGGTATAATAGAATCTCAGTTGTCGTCCCCCATGCCAGTCAGTCAAGAGTTACTGTGTCCGTCCTCGATCAACTATCAAAACATTTCATTTCAGCTCACGTCGAGCTTACATATATTTCCATAGCACGCCCACCATGGAAATCCCTTTTAAGCCTCCTATCAATTCGCTCATCGCCAATCCCACGGCTTCATGGTCTAGTGGTATGATTCCTGCTTCGGGAGAACAAACCTGGAGTCCCCGGTTCTCTAGAATCGCCTTTGCAGGAGGCCCCGGGTTCGAATCCCGGTGAAGCCCCCACCTCTTTTTTTGTTGTTAGTTTCTTTGTTTGTGCTACAAAGATGCTCATTCATGATTGATGACTCGCTTGGCAGAAATGTAAGTTGCATGCATGTGTGTGCTTTGAGTTGCCACTTGAAGCTTCTCATAAACTTCTATACTAGCAGAACCAACACCAACCAGCACTAGTCGGGTAAAAGTGGATGACCTCGGCAATCTTGGTTTAGGCAAGTTTGGGACGGTCCAATCTGAAATAAATAAATAAATAATAAATAAATAAATAAACAAATAAATAAAAAACACCAAGAGAACATCCCAACAAAACATTCCCGCCCCCTGGTTCGCCTTTTTTTTTTTTTGGTCATCACGAGCAAACATCCGCCTCCCCCGGCTCACCACAGTAAAAAAAGATAAAAAATAAAAAAATAAAAAAAATAATAAAAAACCCCCGCCCGACATGCCGCAACCAGACGACTCCACGGCCACTCCTCTGTCCATCACGCCCCTCAACCGCGTCCTCAGCCCTCCGCTCGGCCTCATCCCGCCCAACACGCCGCCGCGGCTGTACTCGTCCGCCGTCGCCCACTTCCTCTCCATTCCGTGGTGCGCATGCCTGATCCAGGCGCCCGACGCGGTTCCCTTTATCCCCCAAAGCTTCAATCCCCAAAGCCCGGCTCACGACCAGTTCGTCGGCGCGACGCTGGCCACGCCGCGCGGGCTGAAGCACATGCTGTGCTTCTTTCACGCCGAGGACGAAACGCACGTGCAGGATCCTGCGCGTCCCATCATGCACGTGAGCTCTCTGTTCGCGGTGGGGGACGGCGTCAGCGGGTACGAGGGCGTTTTGCACGGGGGCATGGTCATGACGATGGCGGACGAGTCCATGGGGGTGCTGCAGGAGATCAACCTGGCGCTGGGCAAGATTGGGGATGTGTTTGGGGCCGCAAGCCTGACGGCCGGGCTCGAGATCAAGTTCCTGAAGCCCGGGCCCGTCAACGAGACGGTGCTCGTCAATGCGTGGGTGGACGGCGTGGAGGGCAGGAAAACGAGGATAAAATGCGAGGTGAGGGACGGGAGGGGGATCGAGCTGGCCAAGTGCTCGAGCGCGTGGGTGTCGGTCAAGCCCAAGATGTAGTCGTGAATCATGCGCGCAGTCTCGTCACAATGAAAGGGCAAAAATCAAGGAATTCATGAGTTTCCAAAACACACAAACACACACAAAAAAGAAAACCAATTACATTAACAATTATGACGACGGCGACGACGACGAAGACGAGGGTGATGGCGGTGGTGATGGCGGTGGTGTTGTTGGCGACGATCGAAGCCTAGGAGTGAGTGGTATCATCATCATATCATTATATCCCATATAGTCATGGAGATTCTCAGACAAGTCTTGCTCATTCCCTCCCCCCTCCCCCCTCTTTATAGTTTCTTCCTCTTCTTCTTCTTCTTCTTCTTCTTCTTCTTCTTCTTCTTCCTCCTCCTCCTCTTCTTCTTCTACTACTACTTCATTCATTCACTCCCCCCCCCTTTCTTCTCGCGATGCGGCAGCATCACCTCCACGGCCGCCTTGATATGCTCCGCATCGGGATTTCTCAGAGCCGAGTGCGCCGCCTCCTTCTTGCTCTTCCTCCCCGATTCCCAGTTCTCGTCCCGATGGTCCAGCTCGCTCTCCGCGGAGCTGAAGCTGTCGGTGCTGCTGTTCATGACCACCTGCATGATGCGGCCTTGGCTCTTCTTGATGGCGCGCTGCTCCTGCTTGAGCCTCTGCAGGCGCTCGTCTTCGACGTCCATGACGACGATGCCCAGGCCGGGAAAGTTCTTGTGCAGGAAGCCCTTGAGGGCCGGCAGGATGGACTTGTCCGGGCGATACGTCCCCGACTCGTTGTCGATGTAGAGCTGGTACAAGGCGGGATTCGGAGGCGGCGGCTGATCCGGCGGGCCCCCCGGCACGGGCTCGGCCGGGTGGGTCCCCTGGCGAGGCTCGGGGCCGTCGCCGGCATCCGGGTGCGGCAGCCTGCGGACGAAGAACTCTCCCGAGCAGGCAATGTATTTCTCGGCGTCGGCGTGCATGGTGTGCTTGCTGAGGAAGTCGATGCCAAACTCCTTGCCCGTCTCGGTGAAGCGAAGCAGCCCGTCCAGCGTGAGCACGTAGGTGAAGATGCGGCCGCCCTCGTCAAAGTGCGCCATCCTGAGGAACTGGAGCGAGGCCTGCCTCGAGCACGGCTCAAAGCCGCCATGCTCGGTAGAGGCGTTGTAGTTGTAGATGCGGTGGTGCTGCTTGTGCAGGGCCTTGTTCAGTATGGTGCCCCGGATGCCGGTGGACGAGAAGAGCGAGCCGATGACGGGCCTGAACTCGACGTAGCGGTGATAGAGGGCCGGGGGCACGGGGCCTTGGAGCTGGATCTCGTTGGCCTGGAAGCTAAGGATGTAACAACAAATGTTAAAAAAAAAACCCCCGTCAGCGGCACGCGCAACCAATCAATTTGCCCTTTTATTTTTTTTATTTTTTTTTTCTTTTTGGGCAAGGAGACAAAAAAAAAAGAAAAATCTCAAAAACGCACTCGTATTTCTGCGACTTGGGCTCGTGGTCGTGGCCGTTGTGCTCCTTCTCGTCGTCGGACTCGTGCGCATTCACCTTTGTGCCGACCAGACGGCCGATCATGGGGCTGTTGTGCTTGATCCACCTCGTCGGGGCCAGGGTGCACATCTGCGCAAAGGGCGGCGCCGACTCGCCCAGGACCTGGATGCTGATGCGCAGGCGAGGCGCGAGATGGCCGCCGTGGCTGATGGCGCTGGCGATGCCCCTGAGGATGAAGGCGCGCTTGCTCATGACGCGCTTCTTGGCCTCGAACTCCTGCCCCGGGGGGGGGATGCCGGCCCAGTCCTGGCAGATGGAGCCGACGTCGATGGTCACGTTGCCGAGCCGGTCGTCCCTGTCGGCAACGTCCTCGTCGTACATGCGGCACTTGAGGGTGAAGCCGCCGGGAGGCACGTTGGACACGACCCATTCCTCGTCCCACACCGGCTGGGTCGTCCGGTGAAGCGTCCGCGTCCTGTACTTGAGGTCAGGGTCTTCCCTGTGGCGCTTGGGCTGCGTTCCCCTCAGCGTCGCCACCAGGAAGGGATCCGACGACGCCGTGTGGAAGTCGGCGACGGGGACGTTTGTCGCCGAGTGGAAGACGAAGCGCACGGTGTATCCCTGAGGCGCATCGGGGAGGGGAGTCTTGTCGAAGCCGCCCGGAGGGCCTTTGTGCTCTTCCTCACGGTGACCCTCGTCGCTCGACTCGGACGACGTGTCGTCGTGGTGCGTTGTGATGTTTCCCGGCATGACGAAAAAAAAAGGAACGACGAGGCACACGTCCGAAGAGCCAAGAGCCAGCCCAAGACTTTTTTTTTTTTTTTCTTTTTTTTTTTTCAGCTTCTCGACTCGACTATATATATATATATATATATATAAAAGGTTCGTCGTTGATTTTATGTAGTTGTGAATAATAATAATAAAAAAAAACCCGTAAAGAGTAGCGCCTTCACGCCATTTCATGAGTATATAGTTATAGTTACCTCCTACCTGGGCAGGCCTCCGATGGCCAAAACGAGGGGAATAAGCGAAATCAAGGGCCAACAGGGAGAAATCCAACCAGCATTCCAAAACGAGAAACAAAAAATTATTAATGATAAAAGAAAATTGTTTTAAAAAGGAAAGATTATTGGAAATGGAATATTAAAAAAGATAAAAAAAAAAAAAAAAAGGATAAAAATAGGACCCGCCAGGAAAGCCATATCAAAAGTAAAGGAAAGGCAGAACCCAGAACAGCGCCGAGGGAAGGAAAACAAAAAAAAAAAAAAACGCCTTGCGCGTCCGAACCTCAGCCTTTTTTTTTTTTTTTTGCCATCGGCATAACCAGCTCAGATCTTCCAATTTTTCCCTCCCAAGGACGAAAATCCCATCGCCCACTTACGTCACATCGCCTTGCCGGTTATCCGAGACGGGTTGCCTCCCCCCCCCCTCCATCCCGGGAAGTCACGATGGCGACACATGCTGCGGGTTTCCATTTTTGAGTTGAGAGAAGCTTTTCAGCAACCGGAACAACTTTAACCGTACGTACCGCACTTACATAAGGTATGCCGTTGCAACCCCCTCCGTTTGTGTCGATGAATTACAGCAGCATATCATGATCAAACATTTTACACAGGTAGCATCTGGCATGTCGCCTGTTAGAAAATCTCCGGGGAGGTTACAAAATGATCAAGGTGCCCTTGCAAGGCGAGGCCAGGCGAGGCGAGGCATCTGAACCAACAACAACTCACAACTCAACAAAAACTCTCTCCTCCTCCGCCAAGGCCCAGCACAGCCATCGTGCCAAGAATCGATATATTTTTAACCCATTTTGACTGCTCCGTAATTACGTAATACTGCATGTTTTTACTTTAGAGCGGATTCGGATTTGCCAATCTCTTCATTCCCCCCCCGTAAAAAGGGAAAAAGTTGTTTTGTTTCTTTGTCTCGTGGGGGGGCGTTTTTAACTACTAACCTTATAAAAACATAAAGAGTACCTGGTACTACTATAGTGAGTATTAGGTAGTACCTGCATTATAATGACATTTATGTACCTTGGTAGATACCAAGGTACCTGCTCTCTCCCTCGCATTTTTAGCCGTGATGCTCAAAAAACCAGTCCTTGAACGTTCCCGAGGCCAAAGATGCCTAGCAAGTACAATAACCTACTCATACACGCATAATCAACTGATCCGTCCATCCATAATGTCATCAATCCATAATGTCATCAATCCATAAAGTCAATCAATCCATAATGTCGTCCAATCAATCCATAAAGTTGCAATCAGTCCCGCCCTTTCGAACCCTCTGGTGAGCGTCACATACTCGTAATACCCCAATAACCCAGCTCTCAGCTCTCAGAAAGCGAAGCAGAGCAAAACGAAACAAAGCAAAACAAAACAAAACAGGGGGGGGGGGGAACAATAAAAAAATAAAGATAAAATAAAATCAACCCCCTCATCACCCCCTTACCTTGACCAATTCTTTATAATTTTTTTTTTTAGTTTCCTTATTTCTTTAATTTTTTTTCTCCTTTTTTTTCTTTTCTTTTCTTTTTTTTATTTTTTCACTTCTTCACTTCTTCAAGCTCCCGCCAGCCCGTACAGAAGGCGAGCGAGAAATGTTAGCCGGCGCCACCAATCGCTGGCCGACAGCGGGAGAGGAAACGGATCTCGCCGTCCCCTTTGCAACCACTTGCTTCTTGGCCGGGTTGCCAGTTTCCTCACTCAAGAAGCGCCTCTTGGTGGACGAAGCGGTCGCGGACGAAGCGGTCGCGGACGAAGCGGTTGCGCTGCTCGACGCGGCGCCCGTCGCCTGGGGTCTCTTGGACGGCTCGGCGCTGCTCTCGCCCGAGTCCTTTCGGAATGCCGGGCCGCGCATCCAGCTCGACTTGAACTTGGTGGTCAGGGAAGAGGGCAGGACGCGACGCATGAGGCCGTTGGCGGGCTTGCCGCCGGAGCCGCTGCGAGCGTCGTCCTCTCGAGGGAGTCTTGCCTGCGAGGAGGCGGCCTGCGACGCCCTCTTCCTGGCGGCTTCCTCGGCGGCCATCCGCTGGGAGCGGCGCACGTCCATCAGGCGTCGCGAGATCAACGCCTGGACGGCCTCCGTCGGGGTGATCTTCTCGACGGAGCTGTCGATCATGCCCAGGCGGTTGGCCTCCAGCTGGGGGGCGCCCGGGATCTGCCCGATGGGATAGAGCCTGTGCGGCGAGTTGAACGAGAGCGCGATCCTGCCCCGCGACATGCGCCGGCCCGGCCCCATCGGGCGCGCCTTGCACGCCTCCCTCGTCTCCTTTTCCGTCAGCTTCCACTCTCTGTCCTCGCGGGTGAGCGTGAGCGCGACGGCGGGGTTCTCGTCCCGCCGTTCAAAGAGCTCGAGGAGGCGCTGCAGCCCGGCGATCAAGTGCGATTTGATGGCCTTCTGGGACGAGGCGGGATCCGTCTGGCGGAGGATCCAGCGCTGCCGGGCTCGCAGGAGAGAAAATGCCAACGCCCTGGCCATCTTGGGCGGCAGCTCGATGCCCTGGATCTGCGACGTGCTGGAGGCCACCACCGCCCAGTACATGTCCGAGTCGCGCTCCTCCAGGACGGGCAGCCACTTGTTGCACTGGATGAGCAGCTTGCTCATGTGCGCCATGCCCTTGTCCGTTGCCTTGAACTCCTCCTGCGGGCACAGCACGGCAAGGAGCTTCTTGTCGGCGTCCTTGTCTTCCAGGATGGTGCTGCCGGATAGGAAGTGGATTCCCTCCGTCGTGTTGGTGATGTTGTGGAAGAGATCCCTGCGCAGCGACTCCAGGCTGCGGCTTCGACGGAGGCCCCCGAGAACCATGCCGACGGATGGCGAGGAAGCAAACTGCTCGTGAACGCTGCACGGTTCGATCAGCATCAGAGAGCGCGCGCGTGCGTCAACACCCGTGGGGGTGGGGAAAGGCCGCTCACCTTGTGAGATTTGACGTGTGGTTGAGCCCTCGAGGGCGGGAGGCATACTATTGTCGGATCGCGACGTGACCAAGCAACGCGTCCCGATGTCGCGTGGTTGAGGAAAGGGGAAAAGAAAAGTGAGCAGAAGAAGAAGGGAAAACTCTTCTCAAAAGCTGTACTATAAACAAAACAAAACAAAACAAAAAACAAACTCGTTGCAGCTGGCGAAACGGTCAGCCAGCTGGCAGCAGGTTTTGGGTTTTGTTGCGATCTCTGCAGCGAAAACAACTGTCACCACCAGGCCGACCGACACTCAAGGCTGGCGGGTTCCTCTGCAGTAAGTCCTTTTTTTTTTCTCTCTCTCTCTCCTTTTCTCTTCTTCTTTTCTTCTTTGTTTTCTTCTTCTTCTCCTTTTCAATAACGACAGGCTATTCCAAGAAAAGTAGGGGGAAAAAAATGCGTTCTTATGATATCCAAAATCTGACGGTCCAAAAGTGCTGGCGTTGAGATGCTGTCGTGTGCATTTAGGGGGGGAAGAAAAAAAAAAAGGGGTGTTGTTTTCTTTCTCTCCCAAAGTTCGTCGTAGGGATAGAATAGAATAGCTTTTTTTGTTTTTTTTTTGTTTTTCATGAACAAAGTAAAGGTTGGCATAGACAAAATAAAAAAGAAAAAGAAGAAGAAAAGAAAAGAAAAAGCTCTACCTGCTACGCCCCTGCGTAAAAAAAAAAAAAAAAAAAAAAAAAAAAAAAACTCCTTTTTTTTTGGCCTCTCCTCCTTCTGCATCAGCTCTCGGTTGCTATAGAGTTTTTTTTTTTTTTTCCCCCTGCCTTTTTGCCAAGTACCATAAAGCCATTGCCACTGTTATAACAAAGTATCTACCAGGTATTGTCTTGTTCCAAAAGCTTATGTAGGTACTTGGTAGGCGGTTGGTACCAGTTATTTGGCCATTGTGATTGCATTTTACCAGTCGTTCGAGGGCTCCAGGTATTGAAGGCATCTCGAGCTAAACAACAACAACAAAAAAAAAAAAAAAAAAAAAAAAACCGCTGTGATTTGTTCAACCTTTCGTTGCAATAGCCAGTCTTTTCTTTTTTTTTTCTTTTTTTTTTTTCCTTCTTTTTTGATACGAGCTTTCCAGCATGAAAAAAAGAAACAAACAAAAGAAGCCCGAAAACACCACACGCCGTCGTTTTTCCTTCTTCATTTCACCAACATCTCTTCGCTTTTTTTTTTTCAGCACAAAGAAAGACAAGTCAAAACAAGAACCAAACATCCGTCACACGCCGCGGACGGGCAACGAGTCCACTCGCTTCAACCTCAAATCCCTCGTCAGCGAGTTCTTGCACGTCCCCGTGGCCACAAACTCGTCCATGTTCCTCAGCGTGCACTCTGCAATCTCCCTCAGCGCCTCCTCGGTGAAAAACGCCTGGTGGCCGGTGACAATGGCGTTGTGGAAGGTCATGAGCCGCATCAGGACGTCGTCGTGGATGATCTCGCCCGAGTGGTCGTCGTAAAACAGCGAGCCTTCGCCCTCGTACACGTCGAGGGCCACGCCCCCGAGATGCTGCGTCTTGAGAGCCCTGATCACGGCCTGGGTGTCGACGAGCCCGCCGCGAGACGTGTTGATCAGCATCGCGCCCGGCTTCATCTGGGCAATGGCCTCTTCGTCGATGATGCGCCGGGTGCTTTCCATGAGAGGACAGTGCAGGCTGACAATGTCGGACTCCGCAAGAAGCTCGTCCAGGCCCGTGTACTCTCCCACCCCCTCAAACGCCGGCGACGGGTAGGGATCGTACGCCAGGACCCGACACCCGAAGCCCTTCATAATGCGAGCCGTCGCTATGCCGATCTTGCCGGTGCCGATGAAGCCCACCGTCTTCCCGTGCAAGGTCTTCCCCAGCAGTCCGTCCAGAGCAAAGTTGCCCTCTCGAGCGCGGTTGTAGGCGCGGTGCGTGTTCCGGTTGAGCGTCTGGATCAGCGCCACCGCAAACTCGGCGACCGCCTCTGGCGAGTACGACGGCACGTTGGCGACCATGACGCCGGCCTTCTCCGCCGCCACGAGATCGACGTGGTTGTAGCCGGCGCACCGCAGGAGAATCGCCTTGACTCCCTGCCGAGCCAAGGCCTCCACAACGGATCCCGTCAACGAGTCGTTCACGAACGCGCACACGGCGTCGGCGCCCTTTGCGAGCGCCACCGTGTCGTCCTCGAGCGGAAACTCGTGATAGACGACATCAACGTCCGACGACGCAGAGCGGTCCGCGGGGGACGCAGCTCCTCTGGCAGCCGCAGCGACACGAGCCGCCTCAATGTACCGCTTGTCGTAGGGCTTGGTGCTAAACACGGCGAGCTTCATTTTTTTTTTTTGTATGTCATGTATTTAAATGTTCATTGAATTTTTCTTAAAAAATTAATAAATTAGAGCGTAACGTAACTTTTTGTGAAATTGTATGAGATGCAGAAATGAGGAAAATAAGAAAGGAGGAGAGAGGAGAGAAGCTCGTCGACAAGAGAGGAGCTGCCCAACGAAAAGAGACCCCGATTGGCTTGCTTCCTTCGAATTGGAGGGCTTCAGCGGCTGATGATTCGCCCGATGCGCGCACAACGTTTTTGCGTCTCATGGAAGCTGGTTGGGCCTTGGGCTTGGGTTTCCTCGACTGGAAGCACAGGCTTCGATGCACGAGAAAAATAAAAATAAAAATGAAGAATGAAAAATAAAAATAAAAAATAAATTGTATGCCTAGGTCAATAACTAGGTCAATAACTAGGTCAATAAAGAAAGATTGTATTGATGCCCGTGTGCAGTGTGACAAGAACGCGGCGACTGCAATTTGACAGAAAGCCGATGCCTTTCATCAAACCGTTACAGCCAACCACTTGTACTGCATCTCGCGGTGATGGTGGTTATGACAGGGTTAAGCGCACCTCGATGCTGTTTGTTGATGGCCTTTTCTTCTCGCTCGCTCACTCACTCACTCACTCACTCGGTCCTTTCTTTTCAAACCTCTAAACAAATTCCATGATTAGTGGCATCACACACTCTCATTACTCTCTACACCATCAATTAAATTAAAATACATCGAGCAGGTAGCTTGAACTACGAGCACGCACATCACCTATGGACTTGACGAACGAGAGCCATTGGCAACCACTTTTCATTCTCCTCGCCGGCGTTACATCGCCTTTCTCCCATCTTTGGGGCAATTCCGTGCACTTATGAGTCTTTCCTCGTCGCCGAGACTACTTCCCCCATGAGTATTTCCCAGGTCAAAACCACATGACATAGCAAAGAGCGGGCCAACAGGGCCCATAACCCCTTGGGAACCGTGAACCAAGACTTCGTAGCTTCGCAAAAAAAAAAAAAAAAAAAAAAAAAAAGCCATCTTGGTCAAAGTAATAAAAATGTGTTTGATTCGACTGCAAAAAAAGTTTCGACACGGAATGCTACCCTGGATGTTCTTTGGACAGCCGGCTGACCATCTCGTTCAGAGAACGTCTTGCTCCTTGAGAGATATCTCGAGGCGGCAAAAAAAACAACTATAACTATGGCCGGCCAAAAGCAGCACCTCGGCCAGCGGCACCAGGAGGCATACCACGGGCCTCAAAAGGAGACCCGCCGAAGGCCTCTGGTGGTCCCGGAGGCCCGTTGAACCCGCCGATTCCGGGAGGCATGAACCCGTGAGGCGGTCCGTTGAAGAAGCCAGGAGGGGGAGGGGGCATGTTTCGCGGAGGCATGCCGGCCATGGCGTCTGGGGGTGGTGGCATGCCAGCGGGAGGGAAATTTGGCGGGAACATGTGCGGCATGGGAATGTTGCGGCTCAGGCCCGCGGGCAGCCCAGGGGGTGGCATCATGGGCCCGCGCTGCTGGGGCGGTGGTATCTGGACTCCGCTCGTCATCCAGCTGGGCGGCATTTGGTCCAGCCCGGGAGGGGGAGGCGGCCGCTGCAAGATCTGGGTGGGCTGGCCGAGACGCGAATCGCGCTCGGCGTTGTGGAAAGATTCTTCCATGGGGAAGCCAGGAGGCGGCTGGGGACGCATCTGGCGCTGCGCCCCCCGGTTCTCTCTGGGCGAAAAGTCCGACTCTGGCATCGGCACCTGCTTCTGTGGCTGGGGTTGAGCTTGAGGCATGCTCAGCGGAGCGCTGGGTCCCATTCTCATGAGATTCATCAAAAACTCAGTGTTGTTGTTGTTGCGAGCCTGGTCGGGAAGTGCTGAGCTTTGGCTGGAGATGCGCTGGTGGTGTCCCACAAGGTCTTGGAGGAGCTGGTCTGGTCGGGCGGACTGCTGCTGCGGTCGAGGGGCAAGGATTTCCTGAGCATGCTGTGGCGGCGGACGCCCCATGCTGCCGTTGGTTCGCTCTCCGCCGTATTGCTGAAACGGTTCCAACGGCGCCAAGTTGCTCTTCTTCGCAATGTCGATGGGGTTCCCCTGGGGGGGCGGAGCAAACGGCGAAGGCGCCGGAGGCGTGGCGCTCATGCTCTGCTTCTGGAGCTTGAGAAGCAGCTGCTGGAAGGCCTGCTTCTCCTCTTCCGGCGGGGGGATTGGCGCCGAGAGCGGGCCCAGCCCAGGGGGGAACTGGGTGATCAGGGGTGGCGGCACGCTCGTCGACTGTTCCACCCTGTTCCGTGCTTCCTCCTGGGGCTGGTGGAAGAAAGACGTGAACCTCGACGACTTAGCCACCGTCTTGGGCCTCGCCGCCGCATCGTTCGCTTCGCTAGGCGGAGAGTTGGGTTCGAGAGAGCCCTGGAGGCCGAAGGCGAGGAAGAACTTATCAGGGCCAGTCTCGATGGAAGAAGGCTGATGGGGAAGATGAGGCTTCTCGGCCTCGGGAGCGGGTTCGGGGGCGGCCGCCGCCGCCGCCACCGCCGCTGGCCGCTCCGGAGCGTCGCCGCCTCCCTTGCCCTTCTTCATTTGCTCCATCCACTTCTGGAAATCTTGCTGTGTGTGTGCTTCGCGGAGCGCTTCGGCGGGTTCATCGAACCACTCGGGTTCGCGCTCGACGCGCTGGTCGCGATCGCGGGCCCAACGCCTGTCAGGCGCCCTCCCGTTGGCACGGTCATCCACAGTTTCGCTGGTGTCTCGGTCTCTCCAGCTCTTCGTTCGGTCGCGCTCTTTGCGCTCGGGCGCAGCGGATTCTGTTGCCGCCGGCTCGGTCTTGTGCCAGGAATCCACTTTGCTCCTGCCAGCGCCGTTGCGTGTTCGGCTGTCGCTCTCGGCCTCTTTGTCTCTAGCAAAGCCATCAAAAGCTCTCGTCGGGCGGTCGCGAGTGGCGTCGCGATCGTTCTCCCGCAGTGGCTTCTTCTCATCTCGAAAATTGCCGCCCATGCGGCCATGGAAACGCTCGGCGCCCTCCGCACCAAAGCTTTTGCGGGGTTTGACCGTGCTCCACCCATCGCTGTCCAAGTCATTCTCCCCACGACGGCGGATGGCGTTTGCTGGGCGCAGACGGTCTCCGTCTGCCTCGCCGCTTCGGTTGCGCAAGCCGAAACGGCCTGTTGTCGGATCGGTGTCTTTGGTCGACTTTTCGCTCTCCAGCGCCTTGCTGCCTCGGCCGGATGAAGCAAACGCCATCCGAGGAGGGGCGAAGACGATGTCATCAGGGTCTTGAACAGGCAAATGGTTAGCGCCGGAGGAACATTCACACCATTAGTGCGTTGAGATGGAACCAACTTGTGCTGTTCCGTGAGGCATGGTGGTTGGTGCCGGCACGGCGATTGGACTGGTCAAGAAGTGGGTTGTCGAGAGGCCGAGGTCGATCGTTGACTGGTTTATTCTGCGCTCGAGCTTGATCCGGGGGGGGGCTGGATCGATTTGACGTTAGTAAACGGCGGAGCTCCCCGAAACATGGCCGGCCTCGAATTGTACTCACCCCATCCACTCCTCGGCAGGAGGAAGCTTCTCAGGTTTGGTACATAGCGGCGACTCCCTCAGGAAGAGCAAATGCTGTGCGGTGTATCGAACGGCCATAGCAAGGCGACGAGTGTGCGAGGCACATCCGGCGAATGTCTCGACTAGTCGCTGGAGAGAAGTGGTGAAGGCGTTCAAGAATGCCACCTAGTCGGCCGAGAGCCGCAGGTGGTAAGACACAAGAATCTAAGCGTCGACGAGGGTTATTGGGTCGTCGGCTTGCGGTAGCTTTTTGTGCAGCGTGAAGTGTGCCAATCGACGAGTTCTGCAAAGCCTCAAAGTTCTGAACGCGGCACAAGGGGCCAATATTTAGCGCGGTCGAGGAAGTTTTATAATGGAGAGTGGTAGGAAGTAGCCATAAAGGACGCGTTGCAACGTCGAGGAGGGAGAAGCCGACTGCGGAGCTCAAGAACTGCGGGTGCCAACCACGAGGCAAGACGAGAGAAAGGAGGATATTGAACGATGAAGAGAAAAAGGAGATGGCGGAGGGAAGGAAGAGGGAGGGGGTTGAGTAACAAAAAAAAATTTAGGCGATTCGGCAGAAAAAAGAAAAAGTAGGAAAGGCGTAATGACAAGGGCGACGGAAGAGAAAAAGGGTCAAATGATTTGACTGCGGCTTTGGCTGCGGGTGAGCGCGGGAGGAGGGAGAGAGGAGGAGAGATTTGGCGGTCGGGCGGGAAAACAAGACGCCGTGTCACGGAGGGCTGCGAGCCGAAGGAGCTTGAGAGATTGGTTGCGAGCGTGCGAATATGGATATTCAGTATTATTTCGATTGTCGTGGCTGAGGGAGAGGCAGAGAGAGAGAGAGGGTTTGAAAGGCGGTCGGTTCGGTTCGGATCGATTGGGCGAGGAGGAAATTGGTGATGGCGATGGGGGGAGCAGAATTGCGTTTTGGTGGGGCCTTTTGGGGGGTAGGAGGGAAGAGGAGAGAGAGGGAGAGAGAAGAGAGAGAGAGAAGAAGAAGCGCGACAAACAAAACAAAACCCGGAGCCTCGCTAGAGGATGACTTGTCTTCAGTGGCCACGGCGTGCGTGGAGGGTTTTTTTCAGTGGGCGAGAGGGCGATAAGCGAGCGCTGTGCACTGGGGTTTTAGGCGGCCGTCGGGCTACCTAGAAGCCTAACCTGGCAACGCTAAAAAAGAAAAAAAAAAAAAAAAAAAAAAAAAAAAAAGGCTGGGCGTAGAACAAACCAACCCTTAAAGTGCCTATCTATAGGGGACGGGTACTCGCTGCGTAGAAAGAGTACTAAGTATATTTATTTACAGAGTACGGAATACTTTTACAGGCATTATCACTAAACCCGACAGAGAGATAAGGGGAAAAAAAAGAGAGATGGAGAAAGGAAGAAAGAAAGAGAGAAGGAAGAGAGAAAGAGAGAAAGAGAGAAAGAGCAACAAGAATGCCTAATCCGGAGACTAGACCGAGCCCTCATTTCTCTTTCCTTTTTTTTTTTTTTTTTTTTTTTGCAGGCCAACAGCGTTAAAAAGAGGAAAAGCGCTTTGGTTGTTCCCCCCCCCCCAAGTTTCTCCGGCCGGGGAAATAATTATTTTACTAATCAGGTGACCCGAGCTCTGGGAACAGGACAAGGATTTCAGGGCTCGTTTTGCCAAAAAGAACTACCTCTTAGTAATGGGCAGGAAACGGGAATACATTTTTGTTGACCTCGATTTTATGTTAATATTTATTTATTGAGTTTTACACTATTCATTTCATTCATAAACAAAAAGCGTTTTTGCAAAGGAAGGTAACAAAGTTGGATAAGTTCCGTCCATCCATCGATCCTAGGGTAAGAAAACCATCACCAACAAAAATGAAACCACCAATAAAAAAAAAAAAAAAACACCCTCCATAAGCTTGGAAAAGGCACTCTCCCACGCCAGATCTACGCCCCCGCCGCCGCCGCCGCCGCCGGAACCTCCTCCTCCAGCGGCAAAATGTGCGGCAGCGGGCCAACAGGCGTGATGCTCAAGGGGTTGATCTGCGTGTGGCTGCGCGTGTAGTGCCACTTGATGTGGTCAAACTGCGTCGTGTCCTTGAACGCGGGCAGCTTCCAGTACAGGCCGCGCATCCACCGGTGCAGGTGAGGATATCCGCTGCGGATGTCGCGGATGTTGCACTTGAAGTGCTGCACATATACCGGGTCGAAGCGGACGAGCGTCACGTACAGGCGGATGTCCGCCTCGGTCACGTCCTTGCCAAAGTAAAAGGGCCCCTCCGCCCGGGAGGCGAGATGCTTCTCGGCGCGGTCGAGAGCCTCGAACAGGGCGACGACGGCTTTCTCGTAGGCCGCGGAGCTGGTGGCGAAACCCGACTTGTAGACGCCGTTGTTGATGAGGTCGTACGTCCACTCGTTGGTCTCCTCGATCTGGCTCCTCAGCTTCTCGGGGAAGAGGACGATGGAGCGGTATCGCTCGTCAATCAGGTCGTCGAACTGACAAACGCGTCACTGGCCGTTTCGTTTTGCCCATGGATCCCTCGGCAAACTCAAACTCACCTCAGTCCCGAGCATGCGGAGGATCTCGCTGCTCTCGTTGTTGACAATCTGCCTCGTCTTCTTGTCGTACAGCACCGGCACCGTGAACCGTCCCGTGTAGTTCTCGTTCGACTCAAAGTACACCTGCCGGAGATGCGTGAAGCCCTCGTGCAGGGGGTCGGGAATCACGTTCTCGCCGGGAATGTCCTCGTCCTCCTTGGTGGCGAATCGCCATCCCTTCTGCCCCAGGTGCCAGTGCACCACCGAAAAGGAGATGATGTCCTCCAGGCCCTTGAGCTTCCGCGTGATCAACGTCCGGTGCGCCCATGGACAGGCGTAGCTGACATAGAGGTGATACCTCCCCTTCTCAGGGGGGAACTCGGCACCAGCCTCACGAGAGATCCGGTTCCGGAACGAGCTGGCTTGACGCTTGAACTCGCCGGTCTTGTCGCCGGGCTTCACCCAGTCGGTGATGTTAGTTTCCTCGCCGGAAGCCTGCGAATTTCATCGAGTAAGTCTCCATCTGCATATCTCGAAACCCCCCGAGCGTATCCTGTGGTCCTCTGGCTGCCCACTCACCATCCTGATTTGGTTTGGAAGCTGCAAAGCGAGCCAAGGCCGTGCAATCGTATTACTGTTTCGCAGATTCGCAAATCCAGCCGCACTTTTGGGCAGCGCCGAGTATGTCAAGGTTCTCGCAAGCAGTTTGTGGTTATTCTCGATCCAAACACCACACGCTCTGGTTCTCAACTGCCGATGAATTGCTCTCATTTAACAGATAATGCCCCTCGGCCACCATGCCATGGGTCTGTCTATATATACACACACATATATATGGCTATCAAGACAAAACTATATGCGCCAAGCGAGGGCCCTTCAGCTGGAGTCCAGCCCGTGGCGTTCCAACGGCCATCAGGCAAACTCGGGCGTTACGTGACTGCGTTGGGGTTTCCGGGGTCTCCAATATTGATAATCCACACACACACCCTTGATTGCAAATTGCTGTTCCATTGCGGTTCTGTGCGTGAACTATCAAGCTAGCCTTACTTCTAGTACCTACTAGTAGCAGTTTTGTTGATTTCTAACCGTGACATAAACAGCACCCATAAGCGTTAGCACCTACATCGCTTCAGCCATCTTGCGCCTTTAGTCATCATCATGACGAAAACGTGTTAAATTCAGGTGGCTATGTAACTGCCCCCGTACTCAAGAGAAAAATTTTGCCTCGAGATTATGAGCAGGGAGACAAGATTGCGCTTGCCTTTTCCGCAGAGGCCCAGTAGTCATTTGTACAGGATCTAGAGGCCCATTTGAAACGACGAGAGGGGAGAAGAGAGCGATAACAGCACCATCGTTTTATATATATATTTTTTTTTAAAAAAAGAAAAAAAGAAAGAAATAAAAAAGAAAGAAAGAAAGAAAGAAAGAAGAAGAAGAAGAAGAAGAAGAAGAAGAAGAAAAAAAATTGTTCATCTCTGTTACAAATGTTCTACTTCGTGTAGCGACTGCTTATAACACAGCGTCCGTGTCTATTTGAACACTCATACTAACCTCCACACCCTATTTAATGTTGACCTTGATGTACGGAACCTCCACGTCCTCTTCGTCTAGATCCTCGGCCACCATCTCAAAGATCAACTCCTTCTGGTGAGAAGGAATGGACTTCTTTGAAATGGTCTCCAGTAGTTCGCTGAGCTTCAGCGCGTAGCGGTCCTTTAGTTTTGACGGCGGGAAGAAGCTTGCGTAGAGCAGGCTGACGCCAGAGCTGAGCATGCTGATGCTGAGGCCCTTCTTCTCGAAGTAGTCGAGGAGTTCTTTGAGCGTGATGTCGTTGACCTCGAATCGGTCCCAGATCTTGTCCAGCTTGACCTTGCCCTCGGGTCCCTTGTATTCGACCTTGGGACTGGCAATGGGCTCACTGAAGCCGAAGAAGGGCAGAGCCAGGTTGATGAAGCCGTTCTTGAACTGCTCGAGATCGTCCTTGCCGTCAACGACCTTGTACAGCTCAAGGATGACCAGGCCGGTGACGAGAGCCGTCGTAGTGGCAATGGCCGGGATGATCTTGCCGGCAATGAACTTGGTCTTGTGCCTATCGGCAGGCTCAATCTTGTAGTTCTCCGCCCTCAGGTTGCTGCAGGCGGTGATGAAGTCGATGTGGTGGTTGGTGTCGTCATCCTTCTCAAACTCGACAGGCCTTAGTTGGAAGCCCGCCAGTGTGCTTGCCGAGGGCAGGCTCGTGCTGATGGCTGCCAGCTCGTGGGTGTCATCAAAGCTGCTGGCGTTGGGATCCTTGAGGGGCATCGTGAGCATCGCTGCGACGCGCTCATCGTTTGAGCTTGGGGGGGGGGGGGGGGGGGGGGACTTACAGGTTCCTTGTCATCCGCCTGGATTTTGACGTTGGCGTCGGGGGTGAAATCAGGCACGATGACGTTCTCCAGTTCCTTCAGGTAGACTGACCTATCTGAGCCGGGGGACTTGATGTTGAAGTTGAATGCATGCAGGTTTGCTGCGGCGACGATGAATCCAAAGTGAGTTTCGTTCTTGGGATCGAACTTGAGCGCATCCGGAGCTCTCTTCGGGCCGGACCAGAAGGGAGTGCCGCCCGAGGTCACCGAGTCCTTGGGGAAGTTGTACAGAAGCTGCTGGATCTTGTTGGCAAACTCGGTCTCGAAGAGGATGCGAGCCCAGGCAATGCAGTCCTCAAAGGTACGAGGCCGCTCTGTGGTAAGGCAGTTGCGGATCGTCTCGAGCGTTTCCTTTTGGTTGCCGCCCTGCTTGAGCGTAGCTTCGATGAAGTTTGGCTGGGTCAGGTAGAGGTTGACGGTCTGGGGGGCCTTGACGAAGCACTTCTCGAACATGTACTCCTTGGCCCAGGCAATCGTGTGCTCGATCTTGTTGGGGAAGCTTCGGATCGTGCACATGGGGAACTCCTTCTCGGGGGGGTCCTGCGAAGAGGAATAAGACTCGGTCAAGTGGGGCAGGACGACTTGTGTGTTGCCTTTGGTGCCCAGGGTTCCGCTTTCGAGCAAGGGCTTGCGGAAGAAGACGCATCTCCGGTCAACGTACGTCCTTGCTTCGACGTTGTCCAGAGCATTGGTAACGCCGTCCAGGCTTCGCCAGAATTCCTCGTTGAAGACGTGCTCGGTGTCGGGGCTAACGCGCTCTCGCAAGGTCTCCATGTGGCCTTCCAGCTCCGGGTTCATGCGCTGCACGGCCTTGGCGGCGCAGTCGCTCTTCATGCTACCGACATCGGCGGCTCGGAAAAGGAACTGCCTGTTGAGGTTGCTCTTCTCGATCGAGTCCATGTCGGTGACGTAAATCTTGCCCCTTGGGCCCGTGCCCAGGCCGATCATGGCCCAGTTCTTGAGCATCTCGCAACCAATGGCGCCGGCGCCGACCAGGAATTGCTTGAGGTTGGCAATCTTCTCCTGGTATTCGGTTCCAAAGACTGCAATCTGGCCGTCATAACGGCTGCCGATGGGCTTGCAGAGCTCGGGGCTTCGCTTGGTGGTGGTGGGGAGGGACTCGAGCGAGTCGAAGTACATCCATTGCCGGATGGGATTGAACTTGCCAGACACGGCCTTGAGGACCTCCTGAGCGGCAATGCCGCCAAAGAGGGCTGCCATGGGGCTGAGGTCACCAAGCGCCTGGAAGCTCAGTTCTTTCAAGAGTTTCTCGTCAACGTCAATCTCGAGCTTCTCATCGGCGGCAAACGTCTTGGCGGCTTCCAGAACCACGACGGCGTCCTTCTCATCCATGGGGTTGGGCAGGCGTCCGTTGGCGACTTGGAACGCATGCAGGGACTGGAACCCAAGGTGAAGCTGCTGGGGGCGGTCGAATTTGGCGTAGTCGGAAATGACAAATTCAGGCTCCTTGAGAGCAGCGGTGAAGCTCTTGAAGTCGACGACCGTGGGCATCCTGACCTGCTGGTAGATGCCTCCCCGCCGATATTGCCCGAGGCCTGCCACATCGCCGATGGAGAAGGTGTACGGGCCCTTGACGGTAATCCTGCGCGGCTCACAGCCGTTCAATGCCTCCATGCCCTCAACCTCGGAAAAGGTGACGTAGTCGCCGTCTTCCAGGCCATGTCGAGTCTCGTCTAGAGCCGAGACCAAGCCCTCCTCGTCGATGCCGGCAACGATGCCGCTCAAGGGAGCCTCGCCGGTCGAGTCGAGGATGGTAAACTTGTCGCCAAAGTCACAGAAGATGGAGCCAAACAGGCCGAATGTGTCGACGACGACGACGTAGATTCCCTTGGAATGGCAGTAGTCGCCCACAGCCTTTTGTATAGAGATCGGTGCATTTGTCAGCACAACAACTTGGTATTTGTCGAACTGAGAAAGGTTGTCCTCGATGCTGAAGGTTTACGGTTAGCCGACATGCTCTCCCCATCATGCAGTTCCATGAAAACACAGCTGACCATACCCAGGAGACTGGTGAACTTTGACGGGGGTATAGGCGTTGAGTTCGGCGACACGCGGAGCGGTAACTTCGTCTCTGGGCTTGCCAACATCCTCGGGAGTCAGGAAGAACTGGGCCGAGAGATCCGCAATCTGGACTGGGGCAGGGTCGTAGAGCGTCAAGCTCTTGACACCGGCCAGGGCGATGTTCTTGGCAATCTCAACACCAAGACCCTTGAGGCCGACGACGAGGATGTTGGAGGCGCCCATGCGGCGCATGGCCTCGTGTCCTAGGACATAGAGCTGTCGACTGTAGAGGGATTCATCGATGTCTGTGGTTCCGATGACCGACTCATCGACTTGCATCCTGGTTGCAAGATCGACCTCGGGAAGCTTGGCGGCCTTTTGGGTTGAGGCGAGGTCAGCTATCCCAACGTCCTTTCTCACAAAGGGCTTTTTTGGAGGGGGAGGGGGAGCGTTGATGTTAGAGGGTTGAGGGACCGGCAACTCACGGCCATGGTTCTCTTGAGGTCCTGCTGCGACTCTCCCTCGGAGAGCCTTCGCTTCGCCAGCGCTCCGGAGCTGGCCTGTGACGAAATCTTGGATATGGGCGATCCAGCACCTAGGTCGAGCGTAACCCCCACCTAGATGCTGCGAATGCTGTTGGGTATGGCTCGAGGGTTTTTATTTTATTTTATTTTATTTTATTTTAATTTTTTTTTGGCGGGATTGGCCGTGGTCGAGAAAAGTTCGTCTTGGGGAATGGAAGCTTTTGCTGGAGAGGAAAAGAAAAAAACGAGGCGTTTCAAAGCGCGAGGGTTGGTTTGGTGATGAGATTGCGAGAATCTCTTTAGGCCAAGGCTCTGGGTGCTGGGAGTTTGTTCTTTTGATGAGGTAATGTGGCCAAACGCGAGATTTCGCGGGTCCGAAGGTACAAAGCACAAAGTACCGAGAAGAGGGGCGGGCGGGCAGAAAAAAGGTTCGAAAGGCAAAAGGCAGCGGCGGGGCAGCAAGGCGGGGCGCAGCTGCTGTGATTGGCCAGGCCCGGTCCAGCTCTTGGAAATCTAGGGAACCTTAGGTGCCCAGTAGTAGATAAGGTACTTAGTTCTACTGCTACCCAGTAGGCTACCTAGTAGGTAGTAGGTGCTAGAAGGTAGGCACCTAAGGTATAAGCTATAGCAGAGCTACAGCGATAAAGAGCAGTACTAACCTTTGGTACTGTACTTGACTTAGCACTACCAGTACCTATAAGGCTCAGAGGTTATAGAAGGTTACAGAGATGCTCGAAACTTGGAACCATTCGGCGAGCATCGTGGGAAAAAAAAAAGGTTCCAACGCATTTCCGCGGCGAGGGCTTCAGGGCATCGTGCGGGAGAGCGCGCGGATCGCAAAATGGGGACATGCCGCTGAGACGAGCCCTGAGGGAAAACTGCTTCTTCCGAGAGATCCGCCGCCTCTGGGAGTGGCCTCCACTGATTGGTGCTTAGGGTACTTGGTTGGAAGCCGCAGCCTTTTGAGAGGAGCTTTTGAGAGGAGCTTTTGAAGCCGTCCCAGTTCTACCCTCCGTGCTACACCCTCCGTGCCTGCTGGGAGGTGATGTGCTGGGTTAGGCAGTGTCTGCGTGCTACGGCTGCGCGTAATGCCTTGTGTGCCCGTAACCCCCCAGGTAGGCAGGGGGGAATATTATTATCAGTAGGGCAGTCCGTTCTCTCCATGTCGAGTTGCACGTCGAGTGACTAGAGGAAGCACCAGATCACGGAAGAGTGTGGTCTCATTTCATATCCGGTAGGTGGTACAAAGCAACCTTGAACATTCATCGTCTATCTATCCAAGAGGCGCATCGAGATCCCGTTTGGAACACTGCGTTTGTACATCTCGTTCCCCTTTTATCGTTGCACCGACTAGATAATCTGAACAAGGTAGACCTCGCTACAAAAGCTCGTTAGCAGTGGTTCTCATCTCGAATCGCCATTCTCTGTACAGACTTACAAGAGAAGGTCCGAGTAGGCAGGGATGATGTTGCCAAAGGCCCTAGCGGCACGTTAGATGACCAGAGTGTTTCTTCTTCTTCTTCTTTTGCAATCCAGCCTCTCCGGCTATGCCACCCCATTCGACCCTCGGCAATGTAGCCCGTGGAAGCCGACAGGTGGTGGTGCAGGGTTCATTTTTTGATTGCCTTACCTAGACCCATACGCATAATCGCTATGATGAAATCTTGTTGTCAGCCGGAATGCTCTCCACACGTAGAACCAAAACACGAAACATTGATTAGGCATAGCGGTGTTAGATGTTACCTGGTAATGTCGAGTAGGGCTTTCTCGCCGAGCTTCATCTTGGGGACAGCTTCGTCCCATCCTGGACGGTGGCATTAGCACCCAGCCGGCGGCTATGGCTGCCATGTCCAGGCAAAGCATAAGAACATACCCTTGATAACAGCCCCCACGCCGATTGCGGTTCGAAACGTCTGCTCGGGGCGGTCGTACGACGAGTCAAACCTAGTCAAGCCAATCAGCGAGAGAAAGGCGGACGATGCCAAGGCAATCCCCAAGATCAGCAAAGTTCTCTTACTTGTTTCCCTTGTTGTCTGGCTTGGAGGTGTCCTTGAGCCAGCCCGTGTAACCCATGACGACGGTTTGTCCCTTTTGGGGCGTGGGGCCAGAGCCCTCCTCGAGGATGGTCTTTTCAACGCCCATGATTATGTCTCAGGGTTTCGCTCTTGTGAAGCTCGTGGTGATGTCTCTTTTGAATTTTGCGATTGGGAGGGAAGTTGGGAGGAAATTGGCAGATGACGGGAAAAAAAAATAAAACAACAAAAAAAAAAAAAAGAACCAAACCAATCCGCCCCTCCCTTAACCCATCGAAAAAGCAGCAACGAAAAAAAAAAAAAAAACCCCCCGAGCCTTGGCGGGTTAACAGATACTCCTTTCCCTTCCAGCTCCATTGATGACGTTTCTGGTGGCAGGGATGGGCCAACAAAACTAGGTTTCGTTTCGAGCCATTCCGAATCTACCCGATTGCATTGATCTCGCAGGGCAACGCCTTTGGGTCAGCCTTGCTCCTTTTCTTCCAACAAGGTCAGGGCAGGCCTTGTGTCATTGAGGCATTGCTCTCGATTCTATGGAGCATCTCAACCCGCAATCAACCCGCAATCAACTTGCCGCCAACTAAACCGCCTAAAAAAAAAATTGGATTGTTGGGGGGTGGGCGTCGATAAAGGTGAGCTTGAGAGCTTTTGCTTCTAAAGAGAGCTACCAAGGGTAAGGTTGGCTGGCACTGTTGGAGGGGGGTCGATCTCTTTTTAACTAAGAGATGCCGCCCGATGCCGAGATCCAAGAATCAGCCTGGAAGTCCGATTGCGGAAGCTCTGAAAGTTGGGGTTTTTGCTGCTTGAAAAGCATTTCTTCTCGCGCGGCTGCTCAGAGAGGCGGCTCCTTCATCAAAGGCTGCTAGAAAATCAAATTCAAAAACTACCGAGTACCAGAAACTGCTCTTTTTGCTGATGGACCCCTTGCCTTCCTCCGTTCAATTGCAGCTCCGAGAGCTTATCGTCATCCTCGAAGTTGACGTTGAATCAGTCCACGCACCACCAGCGTGCTTGATATAAAAATTCTGTCAAACCTACCGACAGGCCGCTGTGACGAGGCCGCTACAAGGTAAGAAAATGTTCGGGCGCGGGGACTGGGAAGCACGGTCGAGGCTGGCGGCACGGCTTTTGGTAGTTGAGAACAAGATAGAGGATGCCTTGGTAGCATTCCCGGATTGGTTGGGAAGATGGAATAATGCTGGCTCGTTGCGTGCCGGCGTGTCCATTTTTTTTCTCACTTCTTTATTTCTTCCGTTTGCGCTCAGGAACACACGTAAGCTTCATCAGGCAATGGCGTTGCATTGCAAAGGCGACACATCCAAAGGCGACAAAGCTTGAGCGCACCATCAAAGTGCGGCCTCGACCTCATTGCGCCTCGTCCCCGGAGAGCGACGACACTCATGGTGATGTTCCTCTCCACAATGGCTCCTGGCTTCGGCATCACCATCCGTCCTGTCCGTTCTCTTTCAAATTCTCATCCCTTGTCCGCTCTTGGCCGTGGCTACTTTGTCGCCTATTGCTTCACATATCCCCAATTCCTCAAGTGCTGGCCAATGTTGCCATTCTCGCGGCCCTAAAATTGAGCAGTTGAAGGCGTTCAAGGTTGCTGTAAAATGCGAACCGCAGGCAGTCTGGGCAAGGACGTGGTTGGGCCAATTCGTGTCGGTGGAGGAATTTTCAACGTTACAACGTAAATGCATATGACTGGCCACTAGCCGTGACAGTCGCCGTCACCGTCGCCGTTGCTGTTTCTCTGTCTGTTGGCGCAAAGGGTTCTGTTGCAAGATCAGACTGTTGCTGTATAAACAGTGCTCGTAGGGCTGGTGAAGCCTTAGGAAGAGAAGATGCGTTACCGTGCTGCTCCTCATGTAAACAGCCAGCCTCTCAATAAATAAGGCGGGGTGAGCCTCGAATTTTGGCCATCACGGCTCTATTGGATTAGAAGCATGCGATGAGCCTAGAAATACGGGACTAACAAATGATTTAATCTCATAGCTCAGGAAAAACACCAAGGTCTGCCGCCCGTTGAGATGTATTGATTCCTTCTCAACGATTCAGAATAGTTGTAGTTTGCTCGATGGTTTCCAGTTCGCCTCTAACCCAGTTCCTGGTTTGCTCGGGTGGGAATGTTTACTCTTAGCTGAAGGGGTCGAGATCAACTTCCACGAAGTGGGGAGGCAATCTCGGGATTCTCAATCCTAATGTTATATTCTGATTAGTTCACTCCATTATCTGCATTATTCTCGTCTAGCATGGGAATCTACTATTCTATACGTCAAACTCTTTGTTATGTATCTAGTTGGGGAGGCTACTTGCATCTTCGCGGCAACGTTGATTTTATGCCGGTTTCTATGCATTCAACTCATCAAATGGCAGCCAAATATAATTAATGGCCTAAAAAGGAGCTGGGGAAAAAGCCAAGGCATCAAAAAGCTATTACCGATTCATGTGATTCTAAGAGGACAGTCGTTCCGATGTCGCTGCTGTGCTTACCCTGTCTTGTTGTCCAAAAGCCAGAACCCAAAGGCTTGCTGTCTTATATAAGAATCATGTCGCATTATACGACCCTAATTATCTCTCTCACGATTTAACCGAGGGGGCCTCACTTGTGCCGTCTGGCAACTCGACAGACAAGGATGCCTTGCGGAGCTATAAGAGAGAACACATTGCAAATCTCTCCATCGATAAGTAGCCCATGCCTCCGTCGGAGGATATCACGTCGAGTCTTGACCTCCCATTCCAGAATCCACTGCCCTTGCGAAGCAACTCTCCTTTTCCAAAAGAATGGCTGCCTATGCTATAGCCCCATGCAGCGTCGCCGACGGCGATGATCTCAGCCGGAACAACATGTCAGCTTTTTGGCAAGATCCGACCTGGGTTTCGGCATGGCGCCACACCACATTGGAGCAGCATATAGAAACGGTTGCCAAACGCTATCCGAACAAACTGATAAGCGATCGTGCAACCTCGAGACACCAGAAGGCGGTTGATCCCCAAACAGGTCGCCTTTTGGGCTATGCTCGTTGGCTTCTGCCTGCTTCACATGCTGTCGGTGCGGACGGCGAGCCCGTCTGGGCGGAGGCGATGGCCTCGGCCGTGGGACCGGAGGAAGAAGCCGAAATCCGAAGGGTCGCGAGTGCTACTCCGTGGACTCCGAAAGCCGAATCAGACCCACTGGACATGAAAGTTGAAGCAATCAAGAAAGAGCTTCTGGGAAAGAAGCCCTATTTGCGTGAGCAAAACACACCAAAATCTGGTTCTAGTACAAGAGGCTATGCTCATTGCTCGCATCATGCTAATCGTCAGATTTATACAGTGCTAGATTTCCTGGCTGTGCATCCAGAGAATCAAGGCAAAGGGGTTGCTACTCTTTTGGTACAAAGCGGCATGAAGCAAGCAGAGAAGATGGGGTTGGATATTTTTATTGTTGCTTTTAGAAGCGGGTGGGGAATATACAGTCGACTTGGATTCCGTGTTGAGAGAGAGCTGATCCAGGATGCTTCCATATACGGAGGAGACAAGGAGTATGCCGTGCGTTATATGATTTACGAGCAGCCTTCTGCATCGGTAACGCAAGACAATTAATGAAACAAGTGGATGAGGTTGTCACATTTACAGGAAGAGGCCAGGGCGTAGGTGAGAGGGGACCAAGGATCAAGATATATATATATATATATATATATTATACAGTTATTTTAATGTATTATTCTGCGATGGATTGTCCCAAAACTTACCATGGCAGAAACCTAGTCTTGGAGTCACCACCCGAACTAATTAATATGATGCAAGGCATTACCCATTCAATTGCGGAGAGCGGATGGCAAGTTATTCAACTACTACATATTTTGAAGGCCCAACGCCATTCAATAGTATTGCCCATAAACGAACTTTACTCAAAACTTGGAGGCAGCCGGCAGAGACGAAGAAGTATTGATATTATTCCAATACCTGGTCTCTAAGATATGACCTGGTAGTCCCCATTATATAGAGTCGGAATGAATGAAAGGCAGGTGAAGCACACTAATATCGCGTGGAATCTGGATATTCATACAGATGAGAGTCGAGACTATTGGCCACACTGCATTTCTCAAGGAGGGCCGCCGTCATAAATACACTCCTGATATCATAGAATGAGCCAGAATTTGGTAAAAAAAAAAAAAAAAAAAAAAAAAAAAAAAAAAAAAAGTGCGGATTTTGAAAGAGATTAGCGGTCTCTCTTTCATCCAATATTAAAACAAGTGTCACCTACAGGCCTCTTGAGCACGCAACGGCGAATATTAGTGACCTTTGCGCGAGCTTGGTAATACCAAATCGCAGATTGTTGCCAGCGAGGGATTTTGGGCCAATCATTTAGATCCCCGGAGAGATCGGCTCCCCACAAAGTTTGCCATATACGCCTTGCAATCTCCACTATCAGAAGTCTTATTACTCTATATAGCAAAAAAAATATTAATTTTTTTTTAAAAACAAATAAATACATGTTATTGCTGATAAATCAGAGGTTTCCTTGGTTGTGGAGCCAGTTGCAACATACGTAGGTAGTAAACATAGTGCTGTCTGCTTGTGTATATCAAGTTGTATGTATGTATCGAAATCTACCGGGGACTCAAAGTCTCTTATCATGAACGAATATAAAGACCCAACCTTCGCAACCGAAATGCAGTTGATTCGGAATATATTCATTCTCTACTTTCAGTTTGTCAGACCAAGTTTGCATTGAAACATCCCTCTCAATTCTCATCTTCAATTTATATATATACAATCAGGAAATTTCCGCAATGAATTTCCCAAGCCCTACCGCGATATACCACCACACTCCCGCTCCTGTGATTGACCCAACGCAAAAACACCTTTCGGTGGCGGGCAAAACTGTTTTGGTCACGGGTGGTGCTTCGGCGATTGGTGCGGCTACTGTCGAAGCTTTCGCAAAAGCTGGGGCGGATCATATCTTTTTAATTGCAAGACGACTTAATCTTCTTACTGAACTGGAACAAAAGGTCAGCAGTGCCATGTTCAGTTCTGGGCTCCAAGGCTAATAATGTGGATTGTAGCTCTCGAAAACTTACCCAAAGACTACATTCCATGCTCTTCAAATCGATATCTCTAAAGAGGATGAGGTTAAGCATGTCATCCAGGAGATCAACAAAGTCAGCTTTCTCGACATTCTGGTGGCTAACGCTGGATACTTGCCCACGCCTGGGCCGCTCGCTGCTTCGGACACGAGTGACTGGTGGAAGGCATATGAAGTCAACGTCCTGGGCACCTATCTCCTTGGAAAGTACTTCCTTAACCAGTCTCAGCCAACGAGAGGGAAGCCTGTTTTTGTCGGCCTGAACACTGGCCTAGCCCACTTGGGTCCGCTGGCTGGTCGAACGAGTCCGTATGCGTCTTCCAAGCTGGCTGCCGCTTCCGTTGTGGAATTTCTTCAGGCTGAAAACTCGAACATTAAAGCGTTCAGTGTCAGTCCTGGCGTGGTTCAGAGCGAAATGTCCGCCAAGGCCGCTCATCCAGGCTTCAAGCCGACTGATTCACCAGATCTAATGGCCAACTTTGCGGTCTGGCTTGCTAGTTCTGAATCGGACTTCCTCAATGGGCGCTTCCTCTGGGCCAACTGGGATGTCGAAGGATTGGTCGCCGCCAAAGAAAAGATTGCGGCGAATCCCGGAGAGTTTCGTCTGACATTAGAAGGCTGGTGGAGCAAGTTTGAAGAATTGAAGTAAATTAGTATAAAGTTGATATGGAAATCACTAAGCACCAATAACTATGACACCATGACAACCGTGGAGAGCAAAAAACAGCCATCATCCCTTTGGCTGCCGAATAGCCTTGATTCTTATGGCTTTTGAAATTCATTTTCAAAGGGGGAGACATTGGCTACCCTGCGTTTTGTTGTACTACAGCAAAATTTAGCGAGTGGTCGACCAATAACCCAGCACAAGCCATCAATGCAACACGAGGCTCTCCCCCTTGCATCGGATCTCTTTATACTCCGTATAGGATACGCCCTTTGATTGGCGTGTAACAAGGCACGCGTGTAGCCCTAAAAAAAAAAAAATATGCCTACGTGCGGTTCAAGCCCAAGCTTACTCGCTTCATTTAGGCGTCAATCGAAAACAGGGACCGAACTCACGACAGGTTTGTTCTCTGCGTCCTTTAGACTTGAGTGAACTACCGCTTCCCCATACCCGTCAGCCTAAATCGCAACCAACATATAAGGAACTTGGATCTACGATATTAGTCATGGCACCCATTCCTTTCAGCTGGGGTAATGGCTTCCAGGACCTTTCCAGCGTGTTTGATTCCTTCATCGGATGGCTCTCTCAGCCTCGTAAGTCTCGATCGGCCTCAGCCCAACAATGTTGCTAACAGAGAATGATGGCAAGATGTCCTAGCCGTAATCATGGCCTGGGCAGTTACGTTCACTGCAATATGCACCTTGATACTCTGCTTAGGCTTCGGGCCTGCTGGGATCGGTGCCGGTACGTAATCGTCCCCCATCCGTCGATACGAATTACATTACGGTGTACGGCCAGCTAATATGCAGTAGGAACGTTTGCTGCCGCGTTTCAATCGTTCATGTACGGAGCCTTCACTCCCGCGGGGGGGATTTTCGCAACGCTGACCAGCATGGCTATGCTGGGCACGATGATGCCGGCTGCTGCTATTTTGGCTTCTGTGGTTGCTACTGGAGTGGCCATACTTGTGGGGATCTCGGGTATTGGCCGTTGATGTCACGGAAGCCTCTATGATGGAGGTGCCATATCGCAAACTATTTCCCGTGTTCTTGGACCTGGGAGAAGTCGGTGACCTATGCTTTTGCTATGATATGTGGCGAGGCCCATGATCGTGGCCCGATGTTCAAGTCAATTCATTCGGAATTTCATATTCATACATTGCCGAGCGAAAACCATTGTCTTCAGTAGCCCAAATTGACATAGTTTTTTTTAACTTTTTGGGGGGGGGGGGGGGGGGGTTTCCTTCTCTTTTTTGGAAGGAAATCTAAATCATTTGACTCCATGACTGCGCCGTAACTTGGGATAGGATTATCATCTCTCTGAACACAGACGGAGGCGTAACATGGCAAGCATAGCTTGGGAAATCTAGATGTTCTTCTCAACGAGCTTCAGCACAAGATCATGGCAATACAGATGGATGGGAGCAAAGACGGGGAAAAGAGAGAGAGAGGGGATGAAGGAAACGTTGGTAAATGGAAGCTAATGCCGTATAATTGTGTTGATCATAGGCATGTTTCTGTTTAGAGATCGTCGTCATCATCAGAGTCGATAAGACTCGTCACTGCACCGCGGTCGTCCAAGTCATCTGCTCCCGAGTCCGCGTTACCTAAAAAGGACCCGGACATGCGCATACCAATATGGTCGTTGATATCCGGGAACCCTGACATTGATAGGAATGACATTTCGTCACCATCGCTTTCGTCCTCGAACAGCCCCTGAACTGGGTCCGTGGCGTAGGGAGTAGTTACCAGAATTTTCACGTCTCCGTGGGATAATTCTCGACTGCCATTTTCGAGGCTGGTTTCTTTTGAGAGCCGCAGCAGCGACTTCATCGTGAATAGCAAATCAGGTTCGAGCTCATCGGTTTCATAGTGCCCGACTCCATCCATTATGCATATCAAGGTATAATCTTTTCGCAGTTGGCTATGAATCAGAAAGACAAAGAGGTCACACAATTGCGATATGTTGCAGTCGTTTCTGCCCAGGCGGTCCAGGTCTATAGTTTCATCCAAAGGCGCAGACTCGAATGACACCTGCCGTAGAAGCTGTTCCAGAAGACTCCTCATCATTGCTAGGCTACCGACATTGCCGTCTTCTTGTTCCGTATGACACCCACAGAAGAATACCAAGACAACGTATTTCCCTTGAGCTCGTAGCATGCGCACCAGCATGGCGCAAAAGTGAGATAGGGGAGAAATGTGCCAAGCCATAAGGCTCTGTCGCGGTAGCTCTCCATGGATAAGCAGCCGGCGTGGACTAGGTGTAACGATCCAATTACGAAACTGCAGTGTCTGAACTACTTGTTCAGCACGGGCGCGGAATTTGCGTGGAATTCTATGGCTATAGTCTTTGACCCTGTTGAGGTCTGCTTCATCGAGGTCTGACTGAGCGCTGAAAAGATCGAGGAGCCTAGCAGAGCTAACACTTCTCACTTGTGATGGAGCCGACAGCAGTGGGTGTTGGGGATGATAAAAAGGGTTAGCGGGTAAATAACTATATGAATGTGCATTGAGAAGAGATCCCGTGACGGCTTCTTGAGGGATAAAGGACGCAGGCCACGCGTGTTGATAGGAAGGCCATAGCGGACCGAGTTGAGGCTGGTAACCCGCCCAAGACGTGTTTTGGTTCGACCACATCGGAGACAGTTCTGGAGTGGCAGGGGTTGACGCTCTTGAGGACCCTTCAAGACTGGCAATCTTCTCTTCTAGGCTAGCAATCTTGTTTTGTAGACTCAGATCTCTTGCCTTTTTGCTCTCCTCGGCATCCATGAGCAGCCTATTTACCGTATTAAAGAACTGGGCGCCCTCCCGGTGCACTCGGTCGACTTTATCGATCAAGTACTCGATTGCTTGCCCGGTATGGTGCTGGGACATGACAAGCCGTCCAGTGTCTTTTTGGGTAAATGGATTGTCAGGTATCTTTTCAAGCTTCGTAAGAAAACAAATCACCGCTTACCGTCCCAGATAGCCTTCAGACCGACTTGGGTTGAAATGAAATGGGCGTTTTGGGCTTGGTGAATGAGCTTCTGGCTCCTCGTTTGAATTGCTCCCAGGCTTTCGAGGAGTGGTTTCTGATATCCAGATTTTCCACGACTAAAAGCGGAAGCTGCTCGAAACACTTTTTTTCAAGAAAAGGAGAAAGAAGAAAGAAGAAAAAAGAAAGAAAGAAAAAAGAAGAAGAAGGAAAGAAAGAAAAAAAAAGAAAGGAATATCAGCCACCCGTTAGGTTGAGATGTGATGACGGTGAGTATAGCATACCTTGATGGGATATAAAGAAGCCAATGGCATCTTCGACTGCCTTCATAACGGATACCACCAGTGACACAGCTGCATCCTGAATTTTGCTCATATCCGGAAACGTGATCAGGAAGACCTCGACATCGCCGAAGAGATCCTCAAGATTCCGGTCGTCAAGGCTCAATGTCACTTGATCTCGTACACTGGAAGCGGCAGTGAAAGCCTTTGCAATACTTCAAGTCAGCGGCGGTGTTCCGCATGCAGGTAGATTCGTACCGCGCGTCCGTGTCACACACACAATATCTCATTCTTCTCCAAATTCCAGGCTTACATTCAACAGCAACTGCACCGCTCCCAGCACGGGCGATACGTAGTCAATATCAGGCATGACGCGAATCATGTTCTGCACCGGCTCGGCAGCGTCATGTCCAATTTTGCGGAATACTCGCTTGCACCGACCACGAAACCCTTGCCTCGTGCCGTCGTACGCCTCCCGCGCCTTGTGAAGCTGCTCGTTGACGCCGTTCCATGTCGTCTGCGTCCGGATACTATAGCCAGACTTGTCGCGCATCTTGGGCTCGTTTGGATATTCGTGAATGAATTTCTTCATCGATTCGAAAAAAATGAGCCCCCAAAACTTTTCGGATTCCCCAATATCACCGAATGTGTAGTGAGGCTGAGTAAGGACCTGGCCATTATTACCTCGGCTCCCACCAGCATCCGGCTCGTCTATGACAGTATGCTGGTGGTGGTTTTGCACGTATTTCTGTAAAACAGGATCGAAACGGACGTCGTCTCTATGCCTGAAAACATCGTGAATGTTGGGAAGGCGATTGTCGATGAAATCGACAGATGGGGGCTGAAGATGGATCGAAGGAATAGCGGAATGCGCCATTGGCTGTATTTTGGACGCTGGTCAACTCCTTCTTACGCAGAGAAGCGATATTACTCTATACGGGGAAAAGGAAAACAAAAACGCCCAAGGCCGCATAGGCAATTTCCATGGAGAGGACATGAGGAGCTAATAGAGAGAGAGAGAGAGAGAGAGAGAGAGCATCCCTGGTTGAACGTGTTTCCTCTTTGTCCACTCAAAAAAAAACCCTCTTTGCCAGGGATTATTGCTATTATTGCTTACCTTGCAGTGCTTGCACACACGTATTTTCGTCTCCTCGACCACTCACATAACGAGGCAAGACGCGCGGCTGAAGCTCCCTTTTCGCTGCTGGAAACACACTCGAGCACGTCACTCTGCAGCAGCAGCAGCAGCGGTACATACTCGATGTTTATTCGCACTTGGCATCTCTCCCAACATAGTTTAGTTTTAAGCTCACTGAATGGAAAGCCTTCTCTTTCTCGAAATAGGAATCCTCTTTGTGTGTGTGTGTGTGGGGGGTCCTCCTGTGGCATCGGCAGCGGAGACTTCAAGAGAGGGGGATCAGCATCCATGTCGTCCGGTCATAAGGCAATTTTACATACCTGCTTCATATGTACGTGGTTGGTTGGAGAGCCCAAAGCGTCATGCATGACCTTGAAAAGTCTGGAGAGCGAGAACGTTGAAGGAACTCGGAATTTCTTCCAAAACTCCAAGCATATCGACTCAGTTGGGAAAAAAACAAATATTTGGGCGGAAAGTCTTTTTATTTATTTATTTTTATTTTTATTTTTATTTGTTTTTTGCTTACACTTTTTCCCTCTTATCAACATTTTCTTTTTCAACGAATGCTTGGTTGCCATGGCGGATTCATCTGCGGGATCGGTTTCGGCATCCAAAGGAAATCGAGATGCATCAGCCAACTCAAACGCCGGAGCCGTAAAGAATGTAGATTCTGCTGCATCCGACACGGGGGAGACGGAACAACCAGGACTACAGGAAGAGTTGATCAGGCTACGAGAGAGGCTTGTGCTTGCGGAGAGCGATGCCGAGCGAGAGAGAGAGCGGCGAGAACAACTCGAGCTACAGATTGAAAGGGATACCAAGGAAATATCCGGCAATGGCTTTTCGGCGTTAATAGCGCAACTTAGAGAGAAAGTGGAACAGATCAAAGACAAAACGGACGACGCCCCTTGGTCAATCGGGCGCAGAGTGCTCAACCTCCAGTGGGAGGTCCAATATATCGAATCCATGACTAGGATTGCGGACGGCGTTACCCATGAGCGAGACGAGTTGCGGCAGGTCGTGTCTAGGCTGCACAATTACTGTAATATGTTGAAAGCCGAGTTGCAAAATGCACGACCGGGAGGCCGCATCCCGAGCCTCGAGGAGATTGATCAAGGCGGCAATCAAGAAGGAAACCTCAAAGCGGACATGTTCAACGACGGACTCAAGACCGAGTTGAACCCCATGGATTGGAACACGTTCAAGTTCCCGCGCAATCACGACGAGCAACAACAAAAAACTCACTATTCCGTCATCGACATCCTGATCGGAGAACCCGTCGTCACTTTTGATGGATACGACAACCCCTGGTTCCCGCGCCGCGCAGTACAGCCGCAAGAAAGCGTAGACAACGCAGTGGCAAAGACGGAGAAGAGCATCTCGTCCTGGCGTGATATGGTCAACAACCCGGACCCGAGCAAGCAGTTCGTACCCGAGCGCATTCGCATCAGGTCAAAGTACATCGTCGATATACTAAACACCATCTTTGAGTCTAAACTGAAGGCGTACGACGGCAACAACGGAGTTGTCATGGTTCGGCCTTTCCGAGCCCTGGTGCACTACGACAAGCAGATCCGCGACAAGTTCTCCGAACTAGGGGTCGACAGGTTCTCTCAGCTAAAGGCCAAGTTTGACGGTTTGAAAATCCAGCAAAACAATGACAAGGGGTCCAACGACCCGGAGGCGAAAACCGAAGGCGTTGACGACACGGACGAGGGACGAGGCGCCTCCTCCCTCATAGCGTATCAGCACCTGAGCTGCCTCGTCGAGTTCATGGACCGCCTGATCCAGACCAAAATAAGCTACCTGTCGAAGCCTGGACTGCGTACGATAGCCTTCAATCACATATGGTACCTCTTCAAGCCGGGCGACGAAGTCGTCGACCAGGCTCAACAGCAAGTCTACCGAGTCATAAGCGTCTCCAGCACAGGTCACATGGTGACTCCCCCTTGGCGCAGCTGGAGCAGGAAGGACGGAAACTCGCAGGTCGAATACATCTCTCTGCATTGCGTCTATATCGACTTTGACGGCAAGCAGCTCGGGCCGGTTACCCACGTCTTCACCATCGAAAAGTTTGACGGCGAAAAGGCCGTGACGGCGCTCCAAGCCTACCCCATCCGGTTTGCAGAAGGCCCCGTGTCAGGCTATCACAGCCGCAGGGAGGGGACCGGAGAAGCGGGAGAGGTGGCATACCGAAACAGGCTCATCGAACGGGGCAAGATGTTTGTCGATGTCGCGAGCATAAAGCACATGCATTATAACGGCTTCACGCTCGAGATGCGAGACGAGGTTGACAGCCAAGTCATGGTCGATTTTTCCGAAGCCTTTGCCGTGAGGGCGACGGAAACAGCCGCGGCAACGTCGTCGGACGCATCAAGCGAGGCAAACAAATGGCAGCCCAAAATTTCATCCATCATCGGACGAGAGCTGGGACAGACGAGCTCGTCGCAGAAAAAGCCCGAGCAGGCGTGTTCGGCCGCGTGTTGCATCGGCGACTATGTATACGACGACGCTTACATTGAGAAGAAGAGGAACGAAGATTACATCGCAAGCCTGGTTCCCAACCCCGAGGAGACCAACATGGAGCCGCCGGTGGCCATCCATCCCCGTCTGTTAAAGGAGCTGGCGGCGTCCAACGAGTCACTTGCCGATGACGACCTGCTGATCATGTCGTACCGGGTATTTGGCTTTGTCCTGCGGAGTCGGAAATGGGGTGTGTTATATAGGAACCCGTTGGAAGTTTCTTTTCCCCGTTCTCCCACATACATACTGACAACTCTTGAACACAAACAAGCAAAACTGGATCTTACCTACTTGACTCCCGTCAACGCTGAGCAGAAGGACAAGACTGCGTTCGATCAGCTCGTGCTGCCAGCGGGCCACAAGGATATAGTCCACTGCCTAGTTGCTCAACACTTTCGTGACAAGGAGGCCAGGGTCAGCGAGAAGGAGGAACTCGACATAGTGCGAGGCAAAGGTAAGCCGTATCGTATCCTGCCCTTGGCCTATAGCTGTTTTGCCAGCAATCACATGCTCAAATTCCAATTCCAATTCAAATTCAAATTCAAAAAAAAAAAAAAATTCAAAAAAATTCCGCAACTCCCGCTGACGACAAGCATAGGAAAGGGTCTCATTATCCTCCTCCACGGAGCTCCAGGCGTAGGCAAAACAACTACAGCAGGTTAAGCACCCTATTTCTATTTTTATTATTTTTATTATTATCTTGTTCCTTTCCCAATTACTATATGAGTGCATAACGTCCATTCGATATGCTAACATGGCCGTTTTTTTTCTTTTTTTCATAGAGGGCGTTGCCGAACGGTTCAACAAACCTTTATTCCAAATTACATGCGGTAACGTGCCAATTCAAAGATGAAAACATGGAAAATATGCCCACCAGCAATCATTGACTAACGCATTCATTTTTTTTTTCAATTTTTTTTTTTCGAATATTTGTGTTTTTTCTATTCTCAGGAGACCTGGGCACCACAGCCAATGAGGTAGAAACAGCTCTGGAGAGAAACTTTAGCCTCGCCAACAGATGGGGTTGCATTCTTCTTCTAGATGAAGCCGATGTGTTCCTTGCGCAGCGTTCCCCTAAAAATTTCATTCGAAATGGACTCGTCGCAGGTGAACTCTCTCTCTCTCCGTCTCTCTTCTCCTCGCTAATGAGCCTCACAGTCTTTCTCCGAGTCCTCGAGTACTACGCCGGCATCCTATTCCTCACCACCAACCGAATCGGCGACTTCGACGAGGCCTTCTCCTCCCGAATCCACGTCAGCCTCTACTACCCGCCCCTCGACCTAAAGTCGACGCGCAAAATCTTCAAGCTCAACCTCCGGCTCATCAAGGAGCGCTTCGGGGAGAAGAACCGCACAATCGTCATCAACAAGAGGGACATCCTCGGCTACGCCAGCGACTACTGGGAGAAGAACGAGAAGATGCGGTGGAACGGCCGCCAGATCCGAAACGCCTGCCAGACGGCGCTGGCCATGGCCGAGTTCGACGCCCAGAGAGACGCCCCCGGAGATGAGGCTGCTCAGGGCGCCCAGGTCACGCTGTCTCACCACCACATCATGACCGTCTTTGGGGCCTATCTCGAGTTCATGCGCTACCTCAAGAATATATACGGCAGGGACGCCGAGAGGGTCGCCAAGGACATGGGGATCCGCGCGCGAGAGGCCGCCATGTCTAGGTTAGAAATCATCGACGACGACGACGACGACTCCAGCGACAGCGACGATGACGGAGCAAAGCCCAACAAAGCCGCCCGACCAGCCCCGTCTCCCTCTCCCCCCGCCATCGCATCGAATGGCCGAGCAGCTGCTGCGGCGAAAACCAGTCCGGGTCCGGGTCCGGGCCCGAGTCCGAGTCCGGCCTTGGCCCCCGGTCTCGGCACGACAGGACCGCCAACTCCGTCTTCAGCAGCCGGATCCGTTCCGGTGCCCGGCCAGCCTCCAAATCTGTACATGACACCCGGCGGCTATCCCGGCGCACCAAATTTCTTCCCCCCTTACATGATGTTCGGCCCCCAGCCGTTCATGCAAGGCCAAGGTCAATACCCGAATGCTCCTCAACAAGCACAGGCATCCCTGACGCCGGGAAGCCCCCCGCAGATGCCAAACGCAGGACCACAGATGCCGACTATGGTGCCGCAGATGACTGGCCAGGGATGGCCAAATATGAACTGGCAGGGGATGCAGGGAGGGCCGGTGTTCTACCCTGGTATGGGCAGAGGCAGTGAGGCTGTTGCTTCAACCACCCAGCCTCCTCAACCTTCGTCTTAAGATTAGAACAAAATATGAGCTCGTAGTAATGCAGCACTTGGTTTCACCAGTTCGGGCAAGAATATATAAAAAAAAAAAAAATTAAACAAATTTGTGCTTGTGCGAGTGAAACTTGAAAGGCAACAACCAAAGAGAGGGTGTTTCTCTCTCTCTCTCTTCATCTACGAATGCCACGTAATTTGGCACAGCACCCTAAAAAGAAACAAAAATAAAAATAAAAGCAGTCAAGCTAATCTGTACTTTTCAATATGTATATTACTAAAGGTGATTCACTAGGTATTCTTGTACAATAATGCCCTCCAGTGTCATGCCCTCCAGAATCATCAGGATACCCTCCAGAATCATTAGGATAAGAACTCAATATTCACCCTTGTAATGCCATTATTCATCTCCGCCACCAAGTCTACGCTCAACGTATCATCCATAGCATCTCGCATCTCCTAGACTTGTCCTCGTACATGGCGTCTCTTGTCACGGTATTGTGGCTGCTTCGTCGTTGGCTCTCGACCTGGAGCGCAAATGGGGGCGCCATCAAAGAGGTTCAAATCCAAAGAACTCGTCACGGAAGAAGAGCTTGATGGTATGCAAGGGTCGGTCATGACGACGTCGCCATCGGAGTCAACATGCCGAACGCTCCCGTCTCGCTGGGCGGCAGCCCGCATCGGCGGTTCGCTTCTCCCGGTGTCCAACACCCAGGTCTTGGCCCACCCTTCCGCGGCAAAGGCCCAGATAATCAGGTCGGGGCAAGAGTTCAACGCGATTTCCGTGATATTACCGCAATTTGCCACCAGGTGTCCATCTATCTCCAGCGGGTAACTCGAGCCTTCTCCAAAGGGGTCGCCGAAAACGTCAAAGTGTCCGTATCTCGGCTCAGGACGTCCCGGTTCCTGGTCTTCCTCCGTGCGGTATCCGGCAGATCTGGAGTCGGCATCGGTACGGCGCATATCATGAAAGACGTCGGGCGGCACCGTGTAGAACACAATCAGCTGTTCGTTGGAATCTCCGTCACCAGGAGTCGCGATGCCTGCGCCATAGGAGCGACGCCGACACCGACGCCGACGCTCGGGCGATGAAGCGCCGTCGTCTCGTCGCCTAGCGGCAAAAGTCGCAACGACACGAACGCCGTGTCTCGTGTCAGCCCCGGCAGCATACAGTAGAGGTACTGGCGGATCTGCCTGCGGAGGAGGGCGAAACCAGATCTTGCGAAGGAGGCGAGTGAGAGAACCCACGGGGGCGTCCGTCCCCAAGCAAAGAGTTCCCGTGCGGGGGTCGGTAAACAGGATATGATAGCCGTCGCTCAGGGGCACTGCGCGAAAGTGATCCGCGCTCGCAGCAGCGAGCCGCCGGAGGGGGCTGTCCTGCGGCACATTTCGGCTCAAGAGATCTTCATCCTGGCCCATATCGACATCTTGGCTCGACCCGCCAGATTCCAGGGAAATGCCGCGGCCACGCCTCATGTGCCAGGGATCGGAGGCTAGGCGTGACGCCATCGCCGTGCTTCCCGGCCTCATCAGCAAGGTGCCGAAGTCGTGGACGACGTCGTCGAGGAAGTCCATAGGGCTGTCCAGGCCAGTAGCCGAACTGATGAGCCTCATCTTCCTCGGCGTGTCCACCCCCCTGCGCGGTGGAAGAAAATAGAGGAAATCGCTCGGAGACGTGAGCGGGAACCACCTGCTGAGATCCTGGCCGGTCATGGCATCAACCCAGTGCAGTTCGATCCCGGCCGAGCATCCAAAGGCCACGCATTTCCTCTGGGGACAGATGGCCACCGCTCGTGGCGGATCGTCTGGATGACATATGTTGCGATACACCGATCTTGGACCTTCTTCCAGGGGCACCGGGCGACACGGCAGCTGCTCATGGCAAACACACTGCGCTGGGGATGACGGAGCCGATGCGGAAGATGCGCCTGGCCCATCGTTCGAGTGGGCCGTCGTCGATACAGGACTCCGTGTGCCTGTTCTATCGGTCATGATATCGCACACCATGCCAACCCGGCCCTCCATGAGAAACGCCACAGCAAATCTCTCGGCCGAAGTGTCCATGCTGCAAGAAATCACCCTGCGAGGGCATATGATTCTCGACACGGGCCGCAAAAGCCCCGGCGGCATCCCCCATCTACGGCGAATCGGAAGCGGCCACAGCAACCGCTCCGGAAAGCACACATGATTCAGCTCATATACGTAGACGACTCGGCCATGCGTGGCCATGACGAATCTTCCGCACAAGCTCGCGGTAAACGCCATCGCCCCCCGCAAATCTCCGGGCTTCGACCCAGGCACTGCGGCACTGAAATCCGTGTAGCCAGCTTCCACAAAGGCGGGTTTGTGAGGGCTCAATAAGCTGCATTCCCTCGATATCCACTTGCTCATGATGCTCTCGCGCCTCAGGTTCGATATAGCAGGTGCGGATTTCATAGGCGGCAGGATGCTCGTCATGCTGCTCCACCAGCCTCCCTGCTTCAGCATGCTCGTAAGCAGGGCGCGATCCAAGGATGCGAAATACTATGCTCGACATGCATGTCTCGCCGAATTGAAGTCTGCAGGCGACAGAGAGCGGTACACCTGCTGGAGCAGCTCGGTGGGAAGCCTCATGGAGCCGGGAAGGCCTGCTGATCAAATCAGTGCCCCGGTCAAAAGGTTGCCATGGCCCACGGAGCTGGCCCACGGAGCGAGAGCGCCCACTCACCGTACTCGTCCTCGTCCTCGTCCTCGCATCCCGCGCCATATACCATCTCCACGTCGGCCGGCTGCCCAGGGAGAGCATATATCCTCCTGTCGCCACTCGTCACCAGCGCCACGACAGCCATCGCTTGGCCAGGTCTGCTCGCGGGTCGCTGCGAAGTCCCTCTCGATCCAGTCGATCGAGCTCCCGCAACGCCCCTCGAGACGAATATTTGTGAGGACGTTTTGGCACGTTTAGCCCCCAGGGCAGGAGGCGCCTCCTTTTTGCGAATGCGGATGCGAGGAATTTCAATGCAAGTGCTGGAAAAAAGAGGCGCTACAAGATGATTCGTAGGGCAATCGTCCAGGACCCAAGTCAAAAGGTAGAAGAGGTGAAGAAGAGGTTTGCATCGCCGCACGTGCCAGTGGGAAATTACGACGCGGAGAAGACAGACTCTTAAGACATTCTGATTTGTTGATGAAAAAATGAACCTCTTTCTCGAGCCTTCCTTCGTCGTGCACCATCGCTCCTTCCTCCAGTACAATTCAGATGAGGAAAGAGTGCTATCTAAATACTCACATGGTATCGTTCTTGCCATATGTAAAAGCGGCAGCAAAAAAAAAAAAGTTTAAAAAAATAAAAAAATAAAAAGAAAAAAAAATAAGAAAAAAGAAAAAGAAAAAGAAAAGCAAAAAGCAAAAGCAGAGCACAATCAATCATCAATCAGAAACGCCATTGTATGAGAATGAAGACATGTAAAAAGAACAAGAAAAAGAAAAAGAAAAAGAAAAAAAAAAACATCAAAAAAGAAAAAAGAAAAAGAGCAGGCAGGGTTCTATTAGGAACCCCCCAAAACAGAGCCGGCCATCATATTCGCATACCCAACCAAATCCCTCCTCCTATGCCATCGCCGCTCCTCTCGTTTCCGTCTCAAATCAATTTTTTCTTTTATCGCATCACCTCATGTTGTGCCTCGTTCTCGTCGTGTCGAGTTCAGCCACACATTGTCTTCTCCGATGCCCAAGGAGCTGTCCGCATTAGGCAATACCAGTGTCGGCTGGTCTTCGGACCCTTCCCCGGAGCCGCCTTCCGATTCCTCGTCCGTCATGACGATCGGAGGCGGATCGCTGTAAACCCAGGCTTGCTGTAGACTTGAATGGCGCATATTAGTATTTTCCAATGAATAACCAGGTATACAAAGAGAGAGAGAGAGAGAAGGGGGGGGGGGGGGCGCGCAAAATGTCGCAGAGCACCAACTTACGGCACAATCAGGCTTGGGTTGGTAAACGTCAAGCCCTTCTCCTTAAGTTCGTCCAACGTGCTACTTCTGCGCAGCATTTCCCGCGATCGTGAGCGGCTCGGGCTAGCATCATCGGATTCATCTTCACTGTCCACAACGGCCTGTTCCTCTTCGTCGGAGCCCTCTTCGGGTTGAATGGCCCGCAGCGCAATGTACTTCATCAGCGGCACAAACCGCCGCTTGAAGTAGTAGCTGTACCAGATCGAAAAGGGAACAAGCGGCATGATCGCCACCGACTGCACAAACGCGGCGAGCGAAGCAATCTGCCCGACCATGACAATCTCAAACACAATCAGTCCGATGACGATGCGGTAGCAGATGATCTGCCACGCGCCCCCGGTCGCATGTTGCGGCTGGTCCATGGCATACAGGAGCATGTGCTTGAACGTGAAATACCCAATCGAGAAGTACACCGTCCCAAACAGCAGGATGGCGAACCCCCACCTCAGGACGCTGTAGATTATGCAGAGGTTGAAAACGAGCAGCGAGGTGGGCAGGTAGAACCCGTACTGAAACACGGGCGGCTTCTTAAGCGCGGCGTAGTCTCGCGGCGTCTGGGCCAGGAAGCGGTTGATCGGGAAGAGGAAGACGCTCCCGACTTCCAGAATCCGAAAGGGCATGAGGCCGATGCCCTGCAGCATGATGAAGTTGATGTAGAAGACGGACAGGTCTTCCACATCGGCCGCGATGGCTCTGGGGATCTTGCTGGTGTCCTTGAGAAAGTCTTGAAGGACGCTCCAAAAGTCAAAGCCCGTTCGCGAGACGGCGAAGACGAAGAAGGTGTTGAAGAAGGTGAAGAAGAAGTTCTTGGAGATGAGCGACAGCTCCACGTCGCCGTGGGAAATCATGCCTTGGCGGTTCGACAAGAAGTCGTAGAGGTAAGGGACGGCAACGTTGAGCAGCGAGACCACGAGGGTGGGCAGGCCGTTCTGGAAGAGCGAGTGGATGATGGCGTGGTCCTTGAGCCACTCGGAGAAGGAGGGCAGGACTCTCTGGATGGTGCATATGCTGAGCCAGGAGGCAAGAAACGCCGTCGGGAAGATCCAGACCAGGGTGAGGAACGTGATGAACAGGGTGATGGCCCAGGCCTTGATGCGCCGCACCCCACGAGGCTCGTACGTGTTTTTCCACACAATGTCGGACGGCGACGGCGCAGCCTTGGTCAGAAATCGTCCGGGCCGGGGGTCGATCCGGGCCTGGACTACCAGCTGGCAGGACGCGACCGAGTCCATGGTGACGAGCACCATGTCCGTGGTGGCGTAGTCCTTCCTGCGAGCGTCGACAACCCTGTCGTCGATCCGCCGGAGCTTCTCCTCATAGTAGTCGATCGCATCGACCTTGCGGCTCCGAAGCCCAAACACCCCATGCCGCAGAGAGATTTGCGGGCGATCGCCTTCCGATACGTGGGCCTGGCTCGAGTCGTCCCCCAGGAGGCGCCAGCTCTCGTCGGCTTCCCCATTGCCTTCGCTGATGTGAGAATCGTTCCGAGGGGAGTGCGTGCGGCCGTTCCGGCCGTGGCGGGCGTCCGCGGCCGCGTACCGCTGCTGCCTCCGGTAGCGCGCCCAGGACACCTCGAGCTGGCGGAGGATTTTGTCTCTCTCTTCCACGATCTTGTCAAGCGCCCTCCAGTCCCGGCATATCGACACGGCCTCGACCTTGCCGATGCGCAGCTTCTCGACGACGGCCCTGATGCGCGCCTCGGTCCGGAAGGCAACCGGCACGCCGGTGAGGCGAAAGGTCCGATCCGTCAGGGTGGACTGCGACCCCAGGTAGTCTTGCCTATACCCGATGATGCGAAACGTCTCCTTGTTGATGAAGTAAATCGTCAGCCCGACAAAGAAGTAGGTGAAGAAGACGTAGGCCCACAAAAACGTCCTCTCGCGGCTCCTGTCCTTCTCGACGCCGTCTCCGGCCGCGCCGGGCGCAACAGAGCCCAACGGCAGGCCAATGGGCCGGTACAGGTCGTCCCAGTCCTCGGGGCCGTTGCCAGCGGTATCGTTGCCGCCCAGCAGAGGCTGGAAATTGCGGTAGCTGTAGTTGATGGGCCACAGGACGACGACGGCGAAGAAGGCCATGATGGCGAAGATGCGGGTGGCCATTTTGAAGAAGGTCAGGAACTGCAAATCAACTTTAGTTTTCCGGTCCCAGCAGCAGTCCCACCCCCCGGCGGCAAAAAAAACGTACAACAAACGCATCGAGTCCGGCCGACGCGAGAACCTGCTCCTCCGTCACCCGATACAGCCTGGGGATCCATCCGAAGAAAGAGTCGGTCAGCGTGGGCAGGCCAATGTTGGGATCGAGGCGCCTCTTGCGCGCAGCATAGAGAGTCGGCCACCGCGGGCGCAGAATCTACAAAAAAAAAAAAAAATCCAGCAATCAGCGCGCTTCGTTCACGGTTCTCGGCAGAAATGTTGAATGCTTACACAGAATGCGATCAAGGCGCCGACGCCGAGGATCAGCGACAGGACCAGCTGCACCTCGAGATCGCGCAGCGTCTTGGAGGCCGGCCTGATATAATCCTCGCCATCGCAGGTGTCCGTCTTGTTGTCCCCGAACATGATGCCTCGCCTCCTCCCGCTGCGATAGGCAGCAGGGCGTTTGACGTTTGTTGCAGAGAGAGAGAGAGAGAGAGAGAGAGAGAGAGAGAGCTGCTGCGTGAACAAGAAGAAAAAGAAGAAGAAGAAGAAGAAAAAGAAAAAGAAAAAACAAAAGAAAAAAAAACCAACGGCAACCCGTTCGAGTGTTCTTTGTGACGTAGCGCCGCAGCGTTGATTTAATGCACGCCCAGGCAGTAGTTTATGCGCCTAAGCGAAGCAGCGAAGCGCTAAACACAATCAAACCATCACACCGCCGCCACAAGCCACCGATCGGCAGTCCAGCCGTTGTCTCTGTTACTTTCTGGGAAACCCGGAGGCTGTGGCTTTTTTTTTTTTTTTTTTTTTTTTTTTTTTTTTTTCCCTTTCATGACTCGCCTTTGTGGCCAAAACCAGGAGAAAAGAAGAGGAACATACATACCTTGGTATATAACATGCATGTACCTACTCCGTACTCCGTATGCATGTACGTATGGTATGTATGGTACTAGGTATGTATAATATATATATATATATATATGTATAGTATGTATGCATGTACGGATAGGATATATACGGCAAAACCTCAATATCGTCCCCTCTACAAAAAACAAACCAAAAAAAACATCACGATGCCTGATCCAAATTCCCTTGTTCTAACTTCTGGGACTAAAGATGCCCCCCCCCCCCCCCTTTCGATTTTAGCCTGACACGTCGTTTTTTTTTTTTTTTTTTTTTTTTTTTTTTTTAGTGTTGGGCCCCTATCTCAATGCCTAAAACACCAAAATAAGAAAAAGAAGAAGGGAAAAAAAAAAAAAAAAGACCCCAATGGCCCAAACTAGGCAGCTCCCAGAAGCAGATCCAATCAAAGCAGGAACACGGCACAAGCAACAAATTTTTCCAGGGCGGCTTATTGAGAATTTTCTCTCATGATGAAGACAGAGCATGGCAGTTTTGGTGACTAAGAGGCTAAGAGCTAGAGCTTGGAGACGCTACCTTTAGTAGTTTTTGACGACTCGTTGACACGCCCTCATATATATAGTACGTATTTCCTTCAAGAGGCTCATTTCGGTATCGTTTAGAGATTGTCAAGGAAGCCGAGAAGTAGGTTGGGCGATCGAGTAAAGCCCCCCCCCCCCCCCCCCCTCTTTAAAAAATAAAATAATGATACTGATACTGATAATAATACTGATAATAATACTGATAATAATACTGATAATACTGGTAATACTAATAATACTAATAGTAATAAATTTAAGCTTGCCGATGTCTGACACCATTTACAATTCTCCAAAGCCACAACAGTGGTTGCCCACCCCCTTGCCCCTCTTGTCCAATCTCCAGTTGATGCTATGCTGGGTAAGAAAAAAAAATGAAGAAAAAAAAAAGAAAAAAGAAAAAAAAATTCAAAATTCACAGTATTGACCCTTATGTAGAAATCAGGCTACGCGCAACTACGATTGTGCCAACAAACATACCCCAAGCATCACAGTCTGCGCTCTGGGGGTTTTTTTTTGTTTGTTTTACAACGTCTCATCAACTGCTCACGCATGCGTTATTCTCGCAACGTTTCTTCGACAAGACGCAGCTCCCCCACCGTTGGAGAATCAACGGGAATCTGGCAACGGCTGCCGAGATCATCGAGCCCCGATCACGTTGATACGGGAGACCAAGATCCATCTCGTACCACATTCCGAATACATGCTCAGGTCCCACCCAGGTCTCAATATCATGAATCGAAGAGAAAAAGAAGGAAAAAAGGAAAAAAGGAAAAAAGAAAAAGAAAAGAAAGAGAAAAAGAAAAGATAAATCGTCGTCATCCAAAAAGTCCTACGCAAATGATCTGGGCAAATGCTGCGGCACGTCAACGGTGCTCAGCCGCCAAGTTTAGGCATCACTTAGCCAACGACCATGCGAGAAGCATGTGCCTGAGGGTGCCACAGCATATGGAGATCGTTTTGAGAAACTTTGAAGAGATCCATAATGCTAACCCCCCCTATTCATGATGCAAAACAACTGTAAACAAGCTTCTGCTGTATGCTATTGGACCTGAGTTTTGTAAGACACCGAGGAGTGTAATCTTGGTTAAAAAAAGACCAGTATGCGTAGCACATGGATTTGTGAGCCCACCGAATAGGACGCGGTTTTTGTATCAGCCGTCATCATTTGCTTGATGTTCTGAGACTGTGTAAGGGACCCCCCCTAAGAGGAGTTCCGCCAGCCCAGCATTGTTTCACAAGAAAAGGAACCAGCCGTGCTTGCTGACGTACTGGATCGTCCACAACGGTCTGTACAGGGGGTTTCCTCCGTAATGATGGCCACGTAGTCCCTGTTGTATTTGGATTTCCTTCGCTTGGGGCTGCCCTTCTTGTGGAAGACGTAGGATGCAAGTAAATGCAGGCAAAAAAAAAATAAGAAAAGAATCAACAATTTGCCAGTGTATGTAGGCATGGGTGGATTCTATCATCACTCAACGACGCTCGAGATGTTTCCACTCACAATCAAAGGATGGTGTATAATCTGCAAAAAAAAAAAAAAAAAAAAAAAAAAAAAAAAACGCATTCAGATTATTCATATCGATCCGTATTCTTTCGTCTTGGTAACGAGATAACGAGACTTTGGCAATCCGATCGTCGGAGTCGCTCCAAGAAACCATCGAATAGGTATACTTCGGAAGCAAGACTCGAATATTATGGCCCGACTTGAGCACGGTGGCTTAGTTGAGAGCCCCTGCGTTAGTGCAGTGCGACCACCCAAGAGTCCTCGAGATTCTGCTACCGAGCCTCGAGAGAAACGGCTTGTCGGAAAAAGATGTCTGTCGAATGTTGTGTCCCCCATGCCCATATGACGCCGACGTCCCCCTGACATGGTGGATAAAACGATGAGCGAGGTGTTCCTGTGGGAATGCACGATTGCGCCGCTTTAAAAAACCGCATATAGAAGGTAGACCAAGCACTCTCTCTGTCGTGGCCCTCGGGGACAAGGGGATTGACCCGGCATCCTAAAATTCTCGGCACTTGGTAAGCTTTTGATGCTTTGGCGGATGCTTCAGCCAAATAAGACTGTGGGATAATAGCACAAAACGGCGCGGCCGAATGTTATTTGCACTTGACGAGCCGGGAGGGAACAAGACGATAATGGTGGTATCGGTATGCCCTTGGTATACATCATACCATGGCAGAGGAGGCTCAAGGAAGTTGCAACTTTGAACAGCCGTTGATGTTGAACGGTTACAGCCATCCTTGTTAACACCTGCTTGGGAGTCTTGATTCGATAATTGCCAAGTAGACTGAAATAGACAACAATAATCCTTCCATCTTTGCCGGGGGGCAAGGAGTGGTGGGAAGTGAAGGAGATGGACAAGCCGTGAGTCTTGACAGCCTTTCCCATGCAAATTCCTTGTTCCTGTCGCACGCTGCAGCTGCCCATTGCAGCATGTCTCAAGATCATGCCCACCCGAACACGTCACCGAGAAGTGCCTGACACAAAGGTAACAAATCGGACATCCCTGGGAACTCTTCTCTTACTCGTTGCTCCATTCACGTAATGACATGAGAGTCCCTGACGACGAGGGTGACGTCTCTGGGGGAAAGAGGACCATGGGTGAAAAACCCACCCGCCGTGGGAGTCCGTGTAGCCGTGGCTTGGGCATCTCACACGAAGAGCGGAACCGCGATAACCTCGTTGAAAGGCACAAGTTTCCCTGCGCGGAACAGCCCGGGACGCCAGTCGGAGCCCAGCTCTTGAGCTACGCAGGCGATTTCCACGTCGCTCTCACGCCAAGTTTCGGCCGGTGTGCCATCTGCGCTAGGTCCTCTTATATGCAGACGGGAGGCTTGGTAGACCGTTCCGCTTAAGCCGATAGAAATGCATACCTGTGACACGACGATATTCCGATCCTGCACGATCCCAGCAAAGCAGCGTTTTGTGCGAATGAAGGTGCGGCCATGTATGCCGTGCATCTGTAGAGCTGTATGGTAAGGACAGGAACGGGCGCCAGGTGTATGGAATCCAGGCGCCGTCGCCGATAAATGGCCATGATGCGTGTACCTCGCACACATTGCACACAATGGACCGTGCGGTGGGCTGAGCAATACGTGACGAGCTTGGATTGGTTTTGGAGAAACGTCCCGCGGAATATGGTTTGTTGCCTATTGGTATTTTCCAGTGGCTGACAGGCAAAGAGGAGGGATTGGGAGCGGCTTTCGACGAGTATAAAGGGAGCCAACGTCTTTGAAAGAAGAGATTGCGTTCTTGGAGGACTTGGGTTGAACAATTCACCAGACAACTGTTCTGCATCTGAGAAAAGGGGGGGAAAAGCAAAAGAAAAGAAAAAGTCACCGCATCAGATCGATCAACATCAAACCGACACAATATGCCCCAAGACAATATCTCTCCAGGGACAGAGCCACAGGCGATGAGCAAGCTTGGTGAGACTTTGCCCAAAGCCGGCAGGACATCCAATCTCCGAATGGTCGAGAGGAGAGTGCTAACGGAATCAAGGCACAGATGTCTCACAGCCGCCATACGGGATTCAAAGATTCGCCGCCGAGTGTGGCCCCTGGCTCGCGGCTGGGGTAGTCGTCGGCATTGCCAAGAGCTGCCAGAGCGAGAGACTAGACAACAACGCTCGGGATGGCGATGACAGATCGACGGTGGCAACTCAAGGCTCCGGGAAGTAGATCATGCATGAGACGGTTGTCGTGATGCATGTCTGCTGCTCTGCCTCATAAAGGCCCGGGGGAGGAAACCTGGAGCGCAAGAGACGTGTCGGATTTGTGCGCAGACGAAGGAGGAATCATATGGCTTTCTCCGTTTTGGTCTATTCCTGATGCCTCGCCGAGCTCGCAGGAGCAACAGGCTCCGCGGTGGGTGCTTTGTGACGTAGCTCAGTTGAGAAGGAGTATTGAGACGGGACAGAGCAGCTGTTACGCCGTGAGCGGTTTTGAACAAGGATGCTTCCGGAGACGAACGAGACCGCCGTGAAAGCTCTTTGTCCGAGTAGCCCAGAGCCCGCCCGTCATGGCCATGTCAGCCATTTCCTATGGCAGCTGAGGGATGTGATCGGCACAAGGCCAAGCATCTGCCCCGAACCGGGACTTGGATCGGCGACGGGCCTCTGCTTCCACCCTCCCCCCCGGGGCAGTTTTGACATTTGGTTCCATACACGTGCGTGTGCCGGCACGCGCACATGATGGCGAGACGAGACGCTGGGATTGTCATTGCGCCGGAGCAGCTGCAGTCGCGGCGGTAGAAGCAACACCATAACAGACGCGCCCTCTGCTTTATTAGCTGGGCAAGCACGAACACGAGCGCGAAGCCCGGGAGAAGACGTTAGAATGGATGGGCTGCGCCGCCTCCCCATGTTTCGGTGATCAGATGCCGCAAGGGGGGGCAGCTTGACAGAACCAGAACCAGAGGACGTACAGTGCGAAGCGCGTCGGGGGAGTTTGTCTGGTCCCGGCCATGGAGTTTGCCCTTGGTTGGGTTGGATGGCTCTGCTCCCATGCGCCGCTAATAAACTTCCTGCCTGTACTACCTTAGGTAGGTTAAGGTCAGGTACTAGTATTAGTAGTTTAGTAGTGCTAGTACCTACTAGTACCTACCTAACTTGGGCATATTATGGGCCGCATGATTCCGCTTCTGCCTGTATTCGGTACTTGGGGCGGAGTATCGATACCGCGGTCCGTGTGTTCATCTGGGTACCTTGCTGGCGGTACCTTAGCTTATGACGGCCCTACGACACCATGATGTACGGAATCTTGCGACAGGGGGGGGGGCCAAGGGAATGAATGGGTTTGAAAGGGTCATTGGAGGGAACTCTATTGAAAAAAAGAAGAAAATAATAATTTTTTTTTAAATAAGAATAATAATAATAAATTAAGCAAAAAATGATGATGATGATAATAAAGAAGAAGAAGACAAAGAAGCGCGCGACAGTAGTGCTGCTGCCTCGATGCAAAGATTTCATTCTATAGGAGCGCATCTTGTCCCTTTCTTTGTACCTGGAGTGTGGCCTCGACATCTGTCAAGTCACCCAGTGTAAATTAGAACCGCCTCCGGATGCGATGAAATTGTAGCAATAATACCTACCTATGGGCTACAACCCACCTCTGCATTCGATGTAGGTAGAGTGAGTGACATGCCAGCCCATCTCGGCTTCATCAGGACTTTGTCTCTCTTCTCCCGGTTTTTATTTTATTTTTATTTTTTATTTTATTTTCAATTTTTTTCCGGCCCCCCTCATGCGCCATCCCTCTTCCGTGACCATGTCGTATTCTCCCGCTGACAAAAGCCCTGAATACGGGATTCTACAGGCCCTCGCTGCTCCTGATGGGGGCCTCTTGGCGCCTGTACAGTGGGCTGTGCCCCCCGCTACAGAGGGCCTCGTGCGCCAACCAAGACACTACGTAGTTGGTAGTAGGTGGTAATAGGTAATACAGTGCCTTAGTAGTGCTCCTCCTGCGCGCGCCTCATTCCAGTCCCCGGTCCCTCTTTTTTCTTCTTCTTTTGCTTATTCTCTCTTCTTCTTCTTCTTCTTCTTCCCTCCCCTTCGATGGCAATCCTCCTCCTCGCACGACTTGCTTCCTTCAAGAACACCAACTCGCGTCCATCGCCCGCGTCGGACGCATTTCCTCTCGCTACTTTTTGATTTCTCCCCCTTTTTTTTTTTTTTTGCTCTCCTTGAGCCCCGTGCCATTTCCCGCTCTCCCGGTGCTACGGCTGCGCAAATCTCCTCCCCCCGGACGCTGCCACTCGCTTAAGTCAGCCTCCCTCAGGCGACTCCCGATCAAGGACGACGACGACGGAAATAAATCAAAAAAAAAAAGAAAAAAAGGAAAAAAAGAAAAGAAAACGAAAACGAAAAAGAAAAAAAAGAAAAAAAAGAAAAGAAACTACAAGAACGAAAAGACGACTCGCTTGGCTCTCGCCTGACCGACGACCATTTTCCCCGGCCTTTTGATTCTTTTCTTCCCATCGCTCGTCCACACTGACGCATCCTGCAACAACGGCCGCGGCGTTTGGACAAGCGCCGTCTCTAAAACAAACAAACACCCGACATCACCACACACACACACACACTCTCTCTCTCTCTCTCTCTCTCTCTCTTTTATTTATTTATTTTTTTATTTTCCCAATCGCTTCTGGTTTGGCGCAGGCGTCAAGATTTTTCCCCAGCGATCCGTCCTTCTTCTTCCGCCATTTCCGACTTCTTAGTAAATACTTTTGGCTATTCTTTCTCTCGGTTTTCCGCCTTAATCACTCTCTCCACCCCGACACAATGGGTAAGCCGCAATCTGTCTCCCGAGCGCTCCGCCATTTTCTAACGGCTCATCACAGCTCAGGCGCCCATCACCACCATCGTGCCCTTTGGTAACCGAGCCGCGCTCCCCGAGTGCGCGGTTTCTTGCGGTCATCTCTACGACGCCAACGGCGCCTGCGTTCCTCCAGCTGTCCCCACGAACTCTCCTGCCGTCTACACGTCGTGCTTCTGTGCAGACCCTCGCCTTGCGGCCTTTTCCACCACCACGGGCGGCGTTTGCGACAGCGCCTGTACCGCGGATCCCAACGGCCTGGCCTCCATCACGCAGTGGTACCACAGCATTTGCAACATCCAGAATGTTGCTGCGCCCACAAGCGCCACGACCACGACCACGACCACCAGCGAGTCTTCGTCGGGCACGAATTCCTCCCAGCGAACGAGCCAGCCCAGCGGCGATTGGTAGGCCATTTCCCCATTCCCGAGCAGAAACAAGCACAAGTTTTTTTTTTTTTTTTTTTTTTTTTTGAGAGAGAGAGAGAGAGAGGATACATAGATAAATCAACCCCATAGCCTCGTGCTGACGCTCTAATGTGCAGGATCTCCGGCCACTGGCAATGGGTCGTTATGCTCGTCATCCTCGTCGTCGGCATCACCAGCATCTGGATCGGCGCCTGTATCTGGCGTCGCCGCTACGTCCGCAACCGCGAACGCCGAAGACAGGCCGGCAACACCGACTCCTGGGGCTCCGGCGTCCCTACATCCGAAGCCGTGGGCGGCATCCCCATGACCTTCCAGGACAAGACCGGCGCAACCCCCAACCTGCCCACCTTTACGTCGACTTCCGAGAAGCGCGGCTCGGCGAACAAGCTGTGGCCGTTTGGCTCTCGGTCATGAGGGCGAGGGCGAACGAAGATGTATCGAAAACGAATAAACAAAAATTTAAAGCGACGGAAAAATATATATATATATATGCTAGAGGCCTAATTAAGACGAGCACTACGACGACACTTGCACCTCATTTTTTCTTCTTCTTTTATCCTTGACAAATGCCGCCTTTTCTCAAACGTTGCCAACATCCATCTCGCTCCCTCACATCTTATACAACAGGCGTTCTTTATCGGCTCTTTTTTTTTTTTTTTATCAAAAAAACAAACAACTACAATTTTTTTTCTCATATATTATGCTTCACACTGGGGTCTCAATTCTTATTTCTTTTTCTTTCTTTCTTTTTTTGGATTTGGCGTTGGCTCTGTTTTTTTTTTTTTTTTTTCTTGGGATATCTTGTATTTGCAAGTTGGGGAGTGAGAAATTAGAGATTTGGGCAACGCAAACTTCATCATTTCTGATGTCGACTTTTCTTCTCGGAATGGAGCAAAGGTGTGTATGTGTGTGTGTGTGTCTGTGTCTGTCTCAAAGAGAGAAAGAGAGAGAGAGAGAGATACATCATCGTCAAGGTGGCTTTTGCCTTTTGCAGCAGAAAAGTGTAAACTTGGCAGTAACATTCCTTCTGCTCAAAAGAATAATAATATATTTGACAAAAAAAAAAAACGCTCCTCATTTTTTCTTCTTTTCAAATTAACAATGTGTAATGCGCCTCTGCAGATGCTTCCCATATCTACGTCATGCTAACATCGTGTACTCGTAAACATTTCTCATGTCGTCTTATGTAAAAAGAAAAAAGAAACGAAACGAAAAAAGAAAGAAAAAAAAAATTGGAAAAAAAAAGGGGGGGCATCATTCATTTCTTCAATGCTTCTTGTTCTTCCATGGCGTCCATGTACAGATCAATCAAACAGCCGGCAGACCATGCTTGCGTTGGGCTCTAGAAGGGTTAAAAAAAATAGAATTAGCATAACTGTTGCAAAAGAGTTTTAATTATCATAGGGGGCACACATATGCTGGGCAAAAAAAGGAAAATTGATAAAGAAAAAAACAAATTTGATTAATGGAAATAAAACTCACAGAGTCGGGACAAAACTCGCCGTCCTTTTGCGTCAACTCAGTCAGACCCGCCCATGGGCTTTCCCGAATTACCCGCTTGCACTCAGCCAGCCTTCTAGTCACCTGCTGGAATGCTTCGGTCCTGCCCGCGGCCGTCTTCCTCCGCTGGAGGTCAAACTTGAGCAGCGCGCGGAGGAAGAAGCCCGTTGGCCACAGCCATTCCGGCCCCTGGTGGTAGTTGCGCCCCTTGCTCGTGGCAAAGTCGTGGCTGTCTTCGCTGTTCCGGTAGTACGGGCGGTAATCCCCGTCTGCCGGGTCCAAAGTCGCCATGCCGGTGGGCCCGCGGATCGTGGAATCGGCGAGGCACAGGGCCTTCCAAGCATGGGAGGCATCGAAGAGATCCGTTGCCGCCGTCATGGCGATGGAAAAGTTCGGCCGGAGCTGGTAGTCCTCGTGCTCTTTTCCGGACTTGTACAGGTCCTTGTAGATGCCCCGACGGGCGATGGCCCCGGGGTTGACGTCGTACTTTGCGTCCTCCTCGGGAGAGAGCGGCACGTAGTAGCACCTTTCGAAATTGGCCTTGATGAGATCGGCCCACTGCGTCCACGAGACGGGCTTGTCCTCTGCCGTCTTGACGCCCGGCTGGGCGAATTTCCCCTGCTTGTGGAGCCGCTCTACCCACCTCAGGGTGCTGTAGAGCAGACCGGTGATTTCAATGGCGGCGCCATCGCGAGGAGTGCCGGGGACGCCCTTCGACCCGGCCTTTTCGCTCTCCCCCATCTTGTCCATCCAGGTGCCGCAGTTGGACTGGTTGCCGCCAAAGACGAACCCGTTGGTCCAGTCGACCTTGATCTCTTGATTGAAGCCTTCGTCTTTCATCTGCGAGTCGATCAGAGGCCCGGCATTCGCCTCGCGGAACTTCATTCCCGAAGCGTGTCTCTGGAGAGCCTCCTGTATGATCTCCTGGATTGTGCTCTCGGTGGAGTACGTTCGCGGGTCGTCCACCGGGAACCAAGTGTCGTCGTACGGCAGGAAGCGACGCCGGACTTTTGCCTCGAGCAGCTCGAGCCCCTCCGGCGCAAAGCGGGTGTAGTCTTGGATCGTCTGGAGGAAGAACCATACCGAGTCCCGCGAGTTGTAGCGGGGCGCAGCGCCGCTGCTCAGGAGATTCGGTATCATGCCGTGCTTCAAAACGCTGGCAAACGCAAGTATGTGCTCCTTCGCCTCGGCGAAGCGGCTGGTCCCGAGGTACAGCCCGCGGATCGAGATGAAGACGTCTCGGCCCCAGCACCTCGCCCACTGCACCGCAAAGTGCGGCAGGCCGGCGGCGATCGAGGGCACCTGCTTGTCCGGCCACAGGGACGCCGACTTCACAAGCCCGGTCTGCTGCACGCTGACCATGGCGAGGCTGCCGAGGAACCATTGGCCCTTGGCAATGTGTTCGTTCATCAGCTCCAACGCCCGGTCGCAGCTGGCTCTGTACGCGGTGCGGATGGCAAGCGCGAAATACCTCGGCAGCAGGAAGTTTGGGATGGCCCTGATCGCTTCGAACCGCTCTCGGAGCCAGGCCGCGGGTCCGGACAGCCCCTCGCTGCCCGCCGCGTGGCTTTGCTTCTGGATCCGACCCACGATGTAGTCCAGGGCCCAGGGGCCGTCCCGCAGGTTCTGGCAGATGGGATGGCCGAGGTTGTTGTCGCGGATCACGCCCTCGAGGATGCTCCACCACCCCTGGAGGCCAGCGTAGACGAGCTTCCCATGGCCTGGAATATCATATACCCCGTCCTGCCCGTCGCTGGCGTCCCTCTCCTCCGCCTCGCAGCGATAGAGCAGGAAGTTGAGGTCGATGAGGTTCAGCCTGGCCCAGGCCTCCTTGGCGCCCGAGGTGACGTAGTTGTCCAGGCCCGTGGAGTGCTCCGCCGTGGGGATCCAGGTCTCGAAGAGAGCGATGCTGCCGGGGGGGAACTTGTCCCGCACCGAGATGGCGGTGTCCTGCCCGTGATACTCCATCTTGATCCCGGGCACGTCGACGACCTGGCTGGGGAGCCCCCGAAGAAACTTGCCGTCGCTCTGAACCGCCTTGGCGGTCTCGTCGCTGTCGTCGACCTCGAGCATCCAGCTGCCCAGGTGGTTGGCTCGAGTCCCCGTCAGGAGCACCGGGTTGAACTCTCCTCGCCCGTTGCCGTATCCGGGGAACGCGGTGTGGGCGATGAGGAAGTAGCCCTTCCTGGACTCGGGGTGAACCCTGTGCACGGTGATGTATTCGCCCTCGTGGTGGATGTGGGTTTCGTTGTAGCCGTCTTTGCCCATGAGGGTGTGGATCTGGTTGAGGAGCTTCTTGATGCTCGCGATGCCTCCCTTGCCCCTCCCTATCCTGATGGACGCGGTCCTCGACGCCTCGGACGTGTAGTGGCGCTTCTCGTTGACGAGATCCACCAGCGCTGGGTAGATTTCGTCGTAGCCCATTACGCTGCCCGTGGCGCTGGAGCACATGTTGACGAGGGCGGCGTTGGGCAGCGTGTCTCGGGCGTCGCGCTTCTGGGCGGGCGGCTCGTTGTCGTGGGTGCAGTCCATGAAGAGGGCGTGGACGGGCGACGGCCGTATCCTCCGAATGATCTCCCTGGTCAGATCGGCGCCAGCCCGCGAGCCCGCCGGCGCGGTGACGTCGGATTTTGAGATGTCGTCGACCTCGAAGCTGCCGATGGGGCGGCCCCCATGCCTGTGCACGAGCCTGCTCAGCTCCCCGGTGCTCCACGCCTGCATGGCTTCGCGGATGAGCGAGCTGATCCCCAGCCGCTTCACGAAGACGTAGTCCATCTCCTCGGAGCCGGTGAAGAGCTCGGCGACGACGTAGAGGTTTGGCCGGACCCTCCTCGCCTCGTCCAGGATATGCTCCGCGACGTGGATCGGGGTGGAGTGGCAGTTGTCGATGCGGAAGCCGGCAAAATGCTTGGCCAGCATTCGGGCGTACTTTGTCATGTGATCCCACAGCCACGGGCTATCCTCCGGGCCAGATCCGTACCTCAGCTTGATGCAGTCTCCCCAGACGATGACCTCACGCTTGAGGTACACGCGAGAGTCGGGGCCGGCGTTGTCTACCAATGCGTTGCCGCCCCACACCCAGCCGTTGTTGGCCAGGGCCCTCTCTCCCGGCGTGAGCTTCGACGTCGCCTCGTTGACCGGCAGCCGAGAAAAGTACGTCTCGATCAGGGGGCTGGCCTCGTTGATCGGGCCCAGCTTTGGCCCGTGATCGTCCAGCCGAACGTACTTGATGCGGTTGAAGAGCTGCTCCAGGATTTGGTTCAGGTCCTCGTCGTATTCCGCGTAAAAGGGGACGTTGAGAGAATTCAGAACCTCAACCGCCTTGAGCCTGGCGGCCGCCTTGTCGGCCGACTGCGTGCCCTCTTCCCCTTCGTACCGGCCGAGATGGAACGACAGCAAGGTGGCGGCAACGTTGGGTTCAACTCGCCGCCGGAATCGTTCCCCCAGCCGATCCATCCCCCGGAGGGCGTACTTCCGGATGAAGGACACCTGCTCCTCGAGCTCTGCCGTCTTGAGGTGCTCAAAGTCGCTCAGCGTGGCGGCGCCGTCCTGGGGAGCGGCGGCCCTGCCACAGACCCAGGCCTCGACGATTGCGTCCGCGTCTCGCTCGACGTTGATGGCGTAGTACTCCCACAGCTGGAGCTCGAGGATGACGTGCTTCTTGATCCCCTCCATGAGCTCCAGGAGATCTTCTGTGGTCTTGATGTCGAAGGGCAGGCCCAGCTCCTCGAGCTTGCCGCCAAGCTCCATCAGCTTGGTGTCGAGCTCGTAGGCGGACTCCAGCCACGGGGCCGTCGTCAGGTTGTAGCCGGCCTCGGGATGCTCCTCCAGCCACTTTGTGTTGTGCGCGGTGTGGTTGAGGACAATGTCCGTCAAGCTCAGCAGGGAGTACTTGTTCTCGAGACTCTCGACCAGCTGCTCAACGTCCCGTTCGCCCCGGGGGAAGCAGGCTGGATCCCAGCCCAGCTGGTCGTAGAGGCTGTACGGCGAATTCGAGCCGCCGCGGACCTGCAGGGGGGTGAAGTGTATCATGTTGTAGCCCCTCTCGCTGATGCCCCGCAGGTGCCGCTCCCAATCGCCGGGGAAGCGGCCCATGAGCTTGCTGATGATGGAGAAGAGCGACAGCGCCGGGAGGGGCAGCGGCCGCCCGTCCAGCTTGAGGCGAGGGGCGACATCGATGTAGTAGACGGGAGTCTTGTTGAGGGCTTCGTCCGCGTCTGCAGATTTGGGGACGTCGTCGGGGTCGAGGCTGGGCAGCTCGGCGTAGGTAGTGTAGAAGGCAAAAACGCCAGACTCGTAGATTGGGATGGAGATTTCGAGGGTGCGGTTGAAGTCGGGGGTCAGCCTGCCATATCCGGCGGTCAGCACACCGGGGGCTTTTTTTTTTTTTGGTTTGGTTTGGTTTTTTTGGTTTTTTGGTTTCCCCTTGTTTACCAGGAAAATGCCTCTCGAGCTAGGGAGCTTTTGCTTTTTGCTTTTTGCTTTTTGCTTTTGGCTTTGGCTTTGGCTTTTTGCTTTGTCTTGTCCTGTCTCGTCTTGTTTGCTTACCTGTACTCTCTGAACCTGTCCCGCCTAAACTCGACCCCCTGCTCGGGGATGTTGACCCAAAGGCTGCCATTGCGGCAGATGGACGAGGTGCCCTCAATGGCAAACCGGATGGTGATCGGGTCGTCGCCGGTCGGGTCGAGGTAGATGTACTCTCCCGCAACCTGGGGCGAGCCGTCGTCGTTGAGCGGCAGCAGATAAACCTCGGTGGTCGTCATGATTCCTGGGCTCATGGTGGGAAGAAGGGGAGAGCGGCCCAAAGGCGCCTCTGTGCCCCGCGGGAGGTTTTGTAGCTACAGCGGTCGGAGTGGGCTTTTAGCGGCCGGGTCCCCCCTTGGCAGCGCTCTGCAAAATCGGCACTGGTGGAAAAAAAAAAAAAAAGAGCTGGGATGCTGGCAGGCTGTGTGGGCTTTGGTCTTTGTCCTCTCTCTCGCTCTCTCTCTCGGTCTCTCTCTCTCTTTTTCTCTGTCCTTTTTTTTTTTTCCCTTCTTCTTCTCTCTCTCCCCTCTTTTTTTTTTAGGCAGATGGGCGGCATCCAAAGGAATTAATTAACCTGCTTCTGGCTCCTTTTTTTTAAAAAAAATATATATTTTTTTTTCCCGCAGGTGATGCAGCCGTACTGCTGGTTGGCCGGCACAGTGGTGTGATGGCTAAGGTACTAACTAATCTATGCTATATCCATCGCTTGGGCCCAAGACCAAAGGGTGCAGGCGCTTGCTTTGAGTGGCGCTGATGGTGCCATTTGAACCACCAGGAACCGCCCGGGAGGAATCAAGGGAAACAACACCTACTCGATAGTAGTGAGTGCTAAGGTATCAAGTACAGGTACTGCTAAGGTACAAAGGTACTATTACAAAGGTATTGCTGTAGTGGCTGTACCTTCAGGTATGTCATTGATTGATTCACAACAAGTACACGGCGAGTGTTCCCCCCCCCCCCCCCTTTTTTTTTTTTCCCCCTCTTTTTTGCCTTTCCTCCCTTCTCCTTCTTCCCCCCCCCCCCTTTTTTTAGAGTCAAGGGGAGCTTTTTACGCTCGCAGCAGCTCATCCGACGCACGGCTTCGAGACGCCAATGCAATCATGATGCTATTCGTATGCAAAAGGCTGCGCGGAAGCCCGCTTTGCGAGAATAGCGTCTTGCTTTGATTCCAATCCCAACAATGTTGTTCCGATTCGGCATGGCAACCTTATTCCGTGCCGGGACTCGGTAGCTTCGAAAGCTCAAACTAAGGCCGTGACGTCACCGTGGATTTGCCAATCCCCCCCTTGTCATGACTTAGTAAGCCAACAACTTCCTATTGCGGCTTGTCATGACAACCAAGGTTCAAGGTTCAAGGTTCCAACTACTAAGTAAATATAGTCAACTACGAATTCGCCTTTGATAAAGTTGAGAAGGTAAGTAGTACTAGTATATTCGCAGGTTTTGTACGTTGACAACATCCGAAGCCGCAGCATCTATCAAACTAGTAGTATCTGCATTCGTCATCTGCTGGAAGGAGGCGGAGGCGGAGGCGCATGTGAAACACCCGCCAATCAATCGCTCCAATTGCCCCAAATCAACCCGCATAGCAGAGCTGCAACGCAATCAACCACCCGCTTTGATGCCCAACCGCTGGATGCTGTACGTACGTACGTGTTATTCATACAACAACAACAACAACAAGGTAACCTTTCTGCCTGCTCTTTCCGCCTGCCCTTTCCGCCTGCCCTGCTGCGCCGTGGCATCTCGTCGGCTCGCCGTTCAGTGGACGCGCGCGCTGATTTCCCGGAGCCGGCGCACGGCGAATCCCTCGTCGGCCATCTCGACTCCCAGCTTGGTGGCCTCGTCAAAGCTCTCCTCGGGCAGTCCGAGCGCCTTGTTCGCCAGCCCGTACTTGGCCTCAAAGTTGCCGTCGCCGTTGGGGTAAAAGGCGCGCGAGTACATGGCAACGCCAAGCCCAACAATGCTCCCGTTCTTGAAAATCTCCAGCCCCTTCTTGTAGCGCGCGTCGGTTGGCTCGTACGAGATTTGCCAGTCGTCGTCTGTTGTGTCCAGCACCCGGTTCAAGCTGTCCAGCATGTCTCTCTGGGAGGCGAGGAAGCTGGAGATGTAGAGCACCTCGTTCCTCCACTGGGAGATGGTGGGTGATTGGTCCTCCTCGTCATCCGGCAGCTCTTTGAGGCTGAGGAGCTGTGCCGCGGCCCGGCCGCATTGCCGCCAGGTCGACGTGTTGATGCGCGCCTTGCCGTCGTCGTAAAACGTCACCTTTTTGTTGGGAAAATCGAAGCCGTACCACCCTTCGCCCATGGAAAGCGAGTATTCGTACCAGAAGCCGCATGACATGTAGATCCAGGACATGCCGGCCTTCTCCACCGCGCCGACGCCGGCTTCAGCGCTCGCCGCACTCATAATGTCCGTCAAAAACGCCTTGTTGGCGAAGTCGCTGCCGTACGAGTTGGGCATGACCCACGACACGCCGGCCTTGGCAGCCGCGGCGATGATCTTGGCCTGGGTATCTTTGGGAGCCGTCACGGCGAGGGAGATGAGGAGAAACTGCTGGCCCCTGAGGCTGTCGACGAGAGTCTTTTCGTCATCGTAGTCCACCTGAACGACGCGGACTCCCTCGGGAAGCCGACTCGTGCTTCCGGCGCGGGTAATGGCGGTAACGGTGTGCTTCCCGGTCTTGAGGAGCTCCTCCGCAACGTGTTTGCCAATTTGGCCTCCAGCCTGATGGGACACTTTTTTTTAGCAAACTATGATGACGGCATGGAAAGAAAAGAAAAAGAAAGGAGAAAAAGAAAAAAAAGAAGAAGAAGAAGAAGAAGAAGAAGAGCGACGATGTGCTGCAAGACTTACTCCCACAATGGCCACATTTTCGATTCGGTTGGCGAAGCCTGCAGGCTGGTCTTTGGCGTACTTGGCCGACATTGTAGCGGTGATTTGTTTTTGATTTTGATTTTGATTTTGATTTTTCTTTTCTCAAAAGAATAATTTCAAAAGAATAATCAAAATGATTTTTTTTAAAAGAAAAAAAGTCCCTTGGAAATGTGATCTGAGTAGTAGGAAACAATGGTAGAAATCTCTCTGCTGCGTTTGAGTGTCCTGCTCCCTCCCTCGTCCGAGAACCATCGATGCTCTCGCCATTTATATAACATTTCCAACACGCCGCCCCATTTAACACATCGTCCCGGTATACTTCCCTCATCATCGCCCAAGTCACTCATCATCCCCTTCCTTCGCAGCACCTGCTTCCTATCCCCGAGCCCTACAGAATCAGACGTCCAGATGCTGCCAGCCGGGGCCGGTTTTACAATTACCGAAAACAGCAATGCTGTTCGCCACTACCCAACAAGGTTGTTCGAGCTAGCTCGTGTCAGGCTGTCGAATCACTGATCGCCCAAATACGAAACTGGGTTAGTCTGGCTGGGGAACGGCGACAACGGGCACTAATCTCCGGGGTCGACTGCTTATATCAACCGCCTCAAGGGGAAGGTGCAGGTTTTGTAAAACCGTAACTCTTGTGCGGTTTTCGCCTGTATCGTGTCAGCGATAGGATTGATTCGGTCTCGCTCGGCTGTCCCGAATGCCGTGTTTCCCTTGAACCTTGCCTTTTTGTCTTTGTTACAGCAGCCAACGTTGAAATACACCGAGTTTCCCCCCCTGGAACAGCCCGCCAAACAAGGGAGGAAGAACACTCTGAGAAAAAAGAGAGAAAAAAAAAGGAAAAAAAAAATTTATTGGCAACGGTTTGATTTTACCCCGTGCAATGCTCAGCCCCTGTGCTCCGCCTTTTTGCCATGATTTTTCAAAGTCATCGTATTACGATGGTATCCCGAGAAGCCTGCCTGCTAGGGTTGAATTTGCAAAGTCTCCGGTAACCACGGCACAACCAACCCCTCAAGAAGATTAGCGAGACAATGCCTGGCGCTCCATCTATTTGTCAGGTGACCGGAAATGACATAGTTTCCAGAAACTCTGGTGGGTGCCACCAAAGCCCATATGGTTTTGTCAATGGGATTTTGTCTCTTTCACTTTGGTCTTACAGAGCGACAGACAGAATACTAGCCGCTGCTTCCCTGCGTGTCAATGCCTTTGTGTGCTGCGTCACGTCACTCTTTTCGATTTTGTATCCACCTACTTACCTCCCTTGAGTCCCTTGTCTGACAATAGTCGTCTTCCTATATGCTATTACCCTGCAACGAGGTATTGACGGATGGCGCTTGGCATGCCTGCGCAATGCAGTTTGATGGCAATATTGCAATCTACCTACTCCTATAGCTACCCATTTTAGACACTATGCTTAATTTTACCTCCCCCCCTTGAAGTTAGATATAGTATGATATCAGACAAAGGCGCAGCGCAGAATTGTGCTCCCAAAGTCGACACTCAGGCATTGCGACAAGCCCCCTACAATGGTACCCATAATGTTCCTATATTCCTATACACCTACTGTTCCGGATCAAGTTCAATGTCAGAAAAGGCTGTCGCTTGAGAATGGTCTAGATGGGAAACCAGGGAGTACCTGCGAGTTTCCTTTCCCCTCGCAGCCTACCTTAGGTGGCACGTCATGACTGTGTTTATGCCCCCCCCGTCTCATCCCCCAAGGACAAAGGGGCCAAGCTCTCTTTATAGTAGTATGCATGTCCACGTTTTCTGGTTGAAGCTTTTGCATCCCTGACATACACATTGTATTACCTAGAGCACGGAGAAGCACGATAGAGATTCGCTTTACAGTCTACATCTATACTTGCATCTCCCAGCTGCGAATGGCAACCTAACGCGTCTCAAGAAAGATGGGCTACTTGAAAATGCCTAGCCGGGCCAGGCCAGGCTCCCCAAGAGATGCGACCAGATTTTGGTGGGCATATGCCAACTTGTTTGCAGAAGGAATGACCACTCCAAAAGCAATCCACCATAGTGAGCCTGCTGCTGGAATCGCAAGGAGTAAAGCTTCGATTTTTGTATAGGTTTTTTTTTTCTCTGGACGGCGGACGAGCAAGCATTTTGGCCCTGGCCGTGGGTGTCGCCAACGTCGTGGTCACTTCCATTGGCCATGCTCTCTGCACAGCATTGAATAAACTTCTCACGCGGGTTTCTTGCTTTATGTTGAAATAGGTGCGCGTTATGCGCTATAAGCGCATATAGCTTATGCGACATATGCTCAGGGCGCCAGGCATTCCTTATTCAGGACAAAGCTTAGTCACCGGGACAGAAGGGCTCCTTTGTAATTATTTATAGGCCCTTTACGACGCCCATTCTCTTTGTTTTATTCAAGGCTCTTCCAAACCTTGTATCTTCCTAAGCTCTCCTTTTGACCAATCTGCTCTTTCCGGTACTTTAATAGGGCGGCTAGGCGCGGGCCTCGATTTATACACAGAGTTTAGAGGCGTTGCACCAATGATGCTCGGCGAAGCGTTGGGGGCGCGACGCATCGTAGCCACTACAAGGTCCACCCGGTGCACTGTGAGATGGGCTCTATGCGGGGAGATCAGAAAAGCCATACTTTTTCATGGGGAGTCGAGCGCCTGAGGTGTCTTACATCCATCTTCGGCATGCGAGAGAATGTAACTTTTTCGGCTTTCAGATCCCCCCCTAGCTTGTGCTCTGTGTCCAGCTGGATAAGGCCATGTGTGTTAAGCTGTTACTAGAAGAACGACTAGTGAGAGCCGTTCCCGCGGTCCGTCCAGGCTAGCCTTGTCTTGGCCACCCTTTCGTTTGTTTGCATGGGTGCCCTTAGCGTGACCCTGGCTGGATAATGGATGACGGCAGGGTTATGCCATGGATCATGGCGGGACGCCCTGTCAGAACCCGTTTCTTCGTTTGTTGGAAGCCATTATATATATGTAGCGTCCAAGTAGGAGCATTCTGCGCCAATACAAAAAAAGCATTACTCAGCCGCCGCGGGCAAATTGGAGAAGGGCTTTGAAAGGTGTCCTTCGAGGCATTCCATCGGTTGATTCTGTTGTGACCAAAGATAAAAACGAGAGGAGGACCAAAGTAACGACTTCCCCATTCGTGGCTCGAATAACAGCTTCATAGCTTGATTGTGACGGAGCAAAGTCAGCTTGGCCAACCCATCTCATCTTCTGGCCGCTTACATACGTTCGTTTGGCCTTGTAAAAGGGACTTGGCGTTTCCGTGCAAGTGCTCTGTAGATGTTCCGTGTCTCCAATGAGGGGCACCATGCATCGTGGCTTGCGCGGGCTGAGCATTGACAAAGACGGACGGCATGGCTCTGGTGTTTTCGATTTCAACTGATGGCCTTCTGTTGGGCGGCAAGGGCTAGCTAATGGCACGTGACGGTGCACGTGCTTTGCCTTGAGAGTGGTAACATTTTTTTTTCATGGCTCCCCAATGTAGATTATGTAATAGTAAATGATTACGTCTGTTCAGCCTATGCCTATATATATATATGATGGAGTCATCTGGGCCCCAACCACCTACGTACTAGGTAGGCGAGGTCAAACAGAAGCTATTCCGACCTTGTTTTCATCCCTTCTTTCCCTGGTGGGTTGACGGTGATAGTAGTTACTCTATCTGAGAGTCGTCCAACTTTCTAGGCTGTCAAAAGGCGGGTCCGGAGCATTTCCTCCGTCATCCTGTTCAACCAACGAATGATCATTTGGGCAGGATCGTGATCGATGACGCTAACGACTGAGCTTGAGACGGCTCTTTCATGTGTCTCCGATATTTGCTATCTGGGGCCTCTTGTGCTTTGCACCGGTTTGCTCATTTCTGCGTCTAGGCGGCGACTCGCTTGAAGCCAGAAAAGAATCGCCGCGGACCAAAACTTTTACTAGTTAATTCTCCAGCAGACTTGGACGCGAGGGAGGGCCTCCTTCATCTGTATGCTTCGCACGAAGCACCGAACCTACAACATATGAGTATGAGAACCGTCTTGCCATTGTACTACATACTACCATGATGCCTGACCCACTGGGCCACCGACTCGACGCATTCCCCGCAGCCGCTCTGTGCTATGTGTTGCACACATCCAGTTTGAACCTTGTGTGTCCTACCCGACAGCCCTTCCATCATGTTCCAACAGTCTGAGGCACGGTTCCAATGCGCTCTCATTCGGCTTGTGCTAACCTAACGGCGCCAGGGGTAACCTCTCACGTCCACCTTTGGTTGCGGGCACTGCCGCTCAAGGCCCCAGCTAACCGGCAATCTATGTTTATCCATCATGTGCTGGGCATGTATATTTAGCAATGACGTTTCCTCCTCATTCCTCTGGAGCGCATCGCCTTTCCCTTACGCCGTCTGCCTATCCCCGGTGGCTTGCTTAGACTCGTGAATATTCCCGAAAACCGTAACCCAGATCCAACGTTGTTGCCTGTATCTAGATATCGTCCTTCAAGGGTCCAGATCTCACAACGTCACCATGGCAAGCATTGCCGAAGCTTCCCCCTATGTCACTTGCGGCCTAGGTTGCGTCAATGCAGGCCATCTTTCCTTGCCATTCCCGCCGGCGGATGCGGAGGGCGCCTTGACACAAAAATGGCCCAGCTTGTGCCACGGCTCGTCTGGCCCTGATTGCTTGAATGTGTTTTTACCTAGTATGCCCTGGCAAACCTTGGAATGGGATATATCAAAGGACCCTGTCAAAATGACCGACTCGAATGTACCAAATAGCACTCCGACTGAAAGCGTCACTTCTAGAAGCGAAGGCTCTTTAAACGCCATAGTACGGGACTATCAACACGACCAAATCTCACCTGGACGCGGGCACAGCCCTTCAGCAACATCAAGCCGGGCATCTGACCACCTCACATCCGTATCACCGCCATCACTACAATCCTCAAAGGAGCCCCCCTCTCCCAAGAAGCAGGCGCGGCCACGGAAAAGTTCAGCCGAACAAGGCGGCATCTCCCAAAGGCGTCGCCGGACCAAAACGGCCCAAGAACAAGAAGCAAGCCGCGCGCGCGTCCGCGAGAAGAACCGCGTCGCGGCGGATAAGTGCCGCGGCAGGCAACGCATCGCCACGGAGAGGCTCAGCTCCAAGCACGATGTTTTGGAGGACCAGAACCGGCAGCTTTCGCAAATGTTGAGCGATCTGGTGGCGGAGAGAATTATGCTGAAGAACATGCTGCTGGAGCACGGGAACTGTGGGTGTGAGTTGATTGAAAACTATCTACGGGACTGCGCGGCGAGATGGGTGAAGCAGGTAGAATCGCTGGCTGTCAATGTTGAGGCGGCCTGACTAGTAGGTAGCAATACAATGGATGGAAGAATGGAAATCCATTTATCCTTTTCTCGGGGGCTACCATTGTACTGGTTCTTCTTTTCTTTTTTTCTTTTTTTCTTTTTCTTTTTCTGCCATGAATCCTTCCCAGTCTGAGAGGTTTTTATACATAACGCCCAGCGGGGAGTTGGCACGGATGCGATTGCGAACGGTTAGACCAACGTCAGGTATGAAAACCCATCATAAGTTGTTGTAACAAAAAAAAAAAAAAGGTTAATAATAGTGCCCAGCCAGATCTACCGCTGTTATGACATTCACCCGAAAACGCCCGCCCTCCGCGCCCACAGCCACCGCGTCATCGCTTATGCTCAACATCGCTTGTTTGTTTGTTTGCCTGCTTGCCTGTTTGCCTGCCTGCCTGCCTGCCTGCCTGCCTGCTTTGCTTGCTTGTTTTACAAAAGCGCTTGTTTTTGTTCCGTCTCGGAAACCAGGCTGGGAATGTCGTCAACGCTGGCCCTGCCCAGCAGGATGGCGTTGACAGCCGTCAAAAGAGGGTAGTCCTTCTCGAGCCCGCGGGCCTTGAGGAAGCTGTTGACCTCGAACGCCGTGCTGGTGCCCTGGAGCTTCTGCCCGTTCAGGTCTTGCTTCTCCACCTCGTCAACAGAGATGCCCTTTTCGACGGCCTTTTTGGCGCATCGGAAGTTGCGTCCTCCGGAGCAAGAGGTGATGAGGTCGGCAACACCGGCAGACGACTCTGTAAAGGTTGCGGCGTGCACCGTCTCTCCGAAGAACTCCTTGCCGAACTTGACCATTTCCATGAGGCCGATCCGCATGACGGCGGCCTTGGCGTTGTCGCCCCATCCACGGCCATCCACGAAGCCCGCAGCCAGGGCAACAATGTTCTTCAGCGCGCCGCCAAGCGACACGCCGGCGACGTCGGAGACCATCTGGACGTGGAAGTAGGGACGGTGGAAGAGGGTGCGGAAGCAGGCGTGGTCGAGCGGCGGGTACTCTGCGGGCACGGGCGTCAGCCTGGTCTTGGACTTGCGGCCCCTGGCATCGCGATGCTGCAGGTCGGCGGGCTCGGTGATGGTCAGGCTGGGGCTCTGGGACCGCGGCGTCGGGGCCCTGCTGTTGTCCATGGGCGGCGGGTCGTAGGCGATGGTCGTCTCGGACCACTTCTCGGCGGCAATCTCGCTGGCGATGTTGGCCCCGCTCAGAGCGCCGACGTAAATGCTGAGGCCATCGCCAATCCACTCGCTGAACAGGCTGACGCCGTCGTCCGATACGTTGACGCCCTTGATGCAGCTGATGCCGCGCGCAAAGGGCACGATCTTGCCGCGGATCTGGTTGCAGACGTTGTGGATGAACTGGTGGGGGAGGTTGAAGATGAGAATGGTCGAGTCCCGAACCGCGTCGACGAGGGACGGGTTGGCGACGATGTTGCTCGGAAGGGCGATGCCGGGCAGATACTTGACGTTCTCGTGGTGCTTGTTGATGATGTGGGTGAGCTTCTGAGGGGCCTCGCCGATGGACTCGTCGTAGTGCTTCGAGCTCTTGGGGATCGTGACGTCCTCCTCGTACACCCACATCTGCACATCCTCCTCGAAGAGGTCCTTGTTCATTCGTGTGTTTTCCGCGATGATCTTGGCAATGGTCGATCCCCTGTGCGCAACGGTTCGATTGTCAGGACGCCGTCCGGTGCAGCCAATATGGTCGGCAATGGAGCCATGTTCCACCTACCAGTTTCCAGATCCCACAATGGTGACCTTGTGCTTCTTCTCGTGCCCGCCGAGGAACGTCATCCTGCCAGCGGCTGTGTTGAGGGTGGAGTACCTGTTGTATCGGCACAATCGATAGACGTAGCGGAAGCGAAAGCTGCAGAGTCGAAGCATGCAATCCGAGGGCCTCCAATCTATGTATGTATGTATGTATGAATATATATATATATATATGTGTGTATATATATATATATATATATCTACCTTATCTATCTGTACGGAATACACACACACATATATATAGATTATACATGTATGCAATTTTGCCTGCCGCCAGCACAAGAGTAAAATATGCAAAGAAAAATGCCCTGCAGCTCGGCTCGCGTGCCATTAAATGCTCCTCCTCTCTCTTCCCCAATGACGCATAAGGGTTTCTTTCTTGTGTGCGGCCACCACATAACAGGCTCACCGCCTGCCGTATCGGGCAGTCACCCCAACCGATTTGAACTGCTTGGTTGAGAGCAACTAAAAGGGCAACAACAAAAAAAAAAAAAAAAAGCTAAAAAGGCAAAACGCATGGGGCCAACCGGGGTTTTTTTTTTTTTTTTTTTTTTTTTTTTTTTTCGCCGAGAAAAGGGCGTCGGCTTCCCATCAAAATCACATGCAAAGCAAAGCTGCTGTCTGTGTGTGTGCAGCTTGCCATGGCCGCTGGCTCGAGTTGGATTTTCACATGTCACGACATGTCAGACATGGAAAACGTCTGGAGAACGTCTGGAGATGTTTGCTGATGTCTGCTGATGTCGCTAAAATTTGCATCAGAAACGCCCCTGTTTGATGTCGCGCGCGAGAATTCACGATCCCTGGCGGGAGGGGTGGGCTTACGGATCTTGTGCAACCGAGGATTTTTTGGTATAGATGCCGAGCACATGTTGGCCACAGGGCGAGAGCAGTTATGCCGCGTCAAGTCCAACGCAAAGACGATGGCTCCTTACAATGTCAAATGCAAAATCAAGAAAGATCAAACCAAACAAATCAATTCTTCAGCATAGGACAGATGAAGCCTCCCTCTCTTCCCCCCTTCCCCCCTCCCCCCTCTCTCTATTTCTTCACGCATCCTCATCTGCTTGCATCAAAGACGCCTTCTCCTCGTCTGTTCCGCCCAAATATGACTTGCGTCGCCCCGTCTCTCTCTCTGGTTCCTCCGTTCGCTCGCCGTCGCCAAAGATGGAGATGAAGACTTTGTCGTAGCTGTACCACATGATGCCAAACGACGCCGATACCGTATTCGCGCCCCACCGAGGGACCTTGCCCCTCTCGTCGGCGAAAATCCTCGTGACCACGAGGATATACATCAGCAGCGGCGTGCAAAAGAGGAGGAATAGACTCTGCCCCATCTTCTGCCGGACGGTGGTCGCGGTGTAGGGCTGCATCGACGCCAGATAGTCTTGGTAGATTTGGGGAAGCTCGTGCTCCCGAGCGCCGTCCTTCAAGAGCTTCAAATACCGGGCGCTCGGCTGGGCGTAGTCGGGGTTCGGCCGATGAGGGCCGGCGATGAGCCTGGACCACCAATTTTTCTGGCCCGACCCCGGGTCGAGCGGGATGTACGGGGCATAGAGCGTTCTCGCGAGGAACGGCTTGGGCAGGCCTGGGAAAGACGGCTTCTCGGGGACGCCGACGTCTGCGGGCATCGGGAGACAGGGCACCACAATTTCCTGATAGCCCGAGCCACCGCCCTCGGTTCTTATAATGTTCCGGAAATCCTCCTGCGTCACTTCGTATACGACTCCCATGAGGCCGCCATCCCACTCCAGCCCCGGCTTGGGCGGGTTCAGCGGCGGGACGATTGGTGGATGGAGGGGATCCGGAAGCTGGGGCTTTTCGGGCAATTTTCTGTATCCAACGTTGGCAAAGCACGGCTCTTTGTAGGGCAGTCCGGGCAAGTCGAAAGTCAACCGCAGCAGGGGGACAGAGACGTTCATTTGGGAGAGCGGTCGTATCTTGCGCCTCCCCAGGAACGTTTCCGCTGACATGTTGGAGCCGTAGGCCAGGTACAGGACGGTTGTGGCAGCCTGCGCGACGTCTCGGGGAGCATCTTCGGCGGCTTGGGCGAGACGCTTGGGGGAGGTAGTCGGAATAGAAGACACCGGAGGATGTGAGTCTGTTGCAGGATGTTGTTCCGTCGTCTCGGTTTTCTCCACGGCGGCGACAGCAGGGGAGAGGCCTTCTGGGCGGATTGTTTCCCTCATGATGGGCGGATGTGAGCTATACACGGTAGAAGTCGAATACGGAATCAACGCTGCCACAACGTCTGAGGGCCAAGGCTACTTATGTCTGTAGGAGCGTCCCACGCGGACGGCTCACGAAACGAGACTAAAGGGGGTTGGTTATTCATCACTAATACTAAATCACTGCTCCGTATAAATGTCCTTCAATACGGCTCCCGGCCGGGCCTGTAGGCGGCCGCTTCTGCTTCTTCATCCCCCTCCCCTCCCCTGTCCGCGCTCCATGCTGGGCTGACGACGCAGAATTTTAGAGCCGGACGGAGTGTCGGACTGATAAAAAAACTCTTTTGCGGAGACCGATGACCCGGGCCTATGGCAGACCTTGAGGATGGCTGAATAATCAACTGTCCGTAACATCAAAATGTCAGCGACCTGTGCTGGGATGCGTCGACGACGGGGAAACTCCGCACGATCAATCAGCAATAGTCGTTATTGTAAGATGCTCATGCGCGCACGAGTGCTTCGTATTCGGCGGCGGATGCTCGAGCCTACCCGACTTTGCAACGTGGCAAGAGTGTGAAGCCCATGGGAATCGATGACAAGTTTTTGCAAACTGTCCCAAGTGACGGTTGCAACAAATAGTAGTACGTTAGTTGAATATTCCTGATGAGGACGGGACAAGGACAGGCCTGGAGGCCATGGAGAAGATCCATTGGGAGAACTGGCCAATTCTAGGCGCACGACTGCCTTGGTATTTATTCCCGACACTTTGAATACGGGCAAACAACAACAACAACTACAACTACAACAACAACAACAACAACATCATCAACATCAACATCAACATCAGAGACAAAAAAAACTTGCTTGTTATAAGAATAGAAAAAAGAAGAAAAAAGAAAAAAATGGATAAGCAGCCATCCGAGTGTGCAACGTATCCGCTCATTCAAACTAACAATTTTCACGACCCGCCCCTTTCAAAGACAAGGCGAAGATGGAACCACTTGCAATGACACTCTCTCCAAGAGGCGAATAAGACGCCCCAGCGCCTCCCAAATGGGCAGTCCTCGTGAGCCTCACATGGTGCGCTGCTAGGCCCACTGCCGAAGCTTCGCACGGGCTCCAAAAAGGCCCTCGTTTTCCTCCCTATATTTCGTGACGCCGGCGGCTGGATCAAGTGCGCTTCGGTGTTCGTTCTGGGTCATCATGCTAGCCTCATTTTAGGAAAAGTGCCTTGTGATGGAAATAATGGAGCATTTTGGCAGAGAGCGCGAAAAGAGGAGAGGGGGAAAAAAAAAAAAATTCAATTGGGAATGGAATTGTGTCGTGCCTTTTTTTTTTTCTCTTCTTTTGGAGATTGTCACTGCTAGCCTCGGATGTCGCTCACATCAACAGGCGTTGTTCTTGTGATGCTGACTGTGTGGTGGTTGAAGAAACAAAAGTGCTGAGAGATGAAAGTGAGTTTTCCAGTGTTGGTGCTGCGCCTTGAACTTTATGCTCACTAGCTTTTCGTGTGTTTTTTTTAAAAAAAAAAAAAAAAAAATCTTAGGACCTCAGACTTGGAAAAATCCCTCTGCCATCCGCTCGTTACTGTTTTTTTTTTTCTCTTCTTCTTCTTTCGTTTCATCGTTTTGTGATTGCGAATCAATGGCTGCCCCTGTGTCGGAGGCGCCCAACATGGGCATCGAGGCCATGTTGGAGCGCATCATGGGTGCGATGGAGAAGCAGGTAAGGGGCCGTGTGTGTGTGTGTGTGTGTGTATCTGATGCTGCCTACGGCAGTTTTCGGGCTCGTCGACGGGGGGGTGCATACGCAAGCATGAGAGCGAGTCTAATGAATGCATGGATGTAGAACCAAGAAATGATGGAACTGCGAAGGCAGTGCTCAGATCTTCGAGCGTCAAACAAGAGCATGGAGATGATGCTCCAGAACATTGCTGTACGCTACCACCCCCTTCCGCTTTTCGCAAAAAAAAAAAAAAAAAGAGTCACCAGCAGCACGCGTGCCCTTCTTCAATCCCTTCTAATGCTCGCAATGCGCCCAGCAGCAAGGACGCAGCTACAGCCCTCCCGGCCTCACTCATGGCATGTCTCCCAGTGTCAGCCGTGAGCGAGCCCGGTCGCCTTTCTTGCCCCGTCACTCTGTATCCGCTCAGGCTGGTCCTTCGCAGGTCTTCATCACGTCGCCGACTCGTGATATCCCCATCCACTCGTATCCTTTCCCGGATCGCGAGATCCCCGGTTTCTACGTCGTTATCCCCGCGGGCGGTGCTGGTACCCGCCTCTGGCCTCTTTCCCGCGAGAATCACCCCAAGTTTCTCCTCGATGTCAACCTCTGCGGAAACAGTTTGCTCCAGTCGACCTGGGAGCGGCTCCTCCCCCTGGCCGGCCCCTCCCGGATGACTGTCGTCGCGGGGCCTGCTCACTCTGAGGGCATCTTGGACCAACTGCCCAACCTGGATGCCTCTAACCTCTTCACCGAGCCTGGTCCCAAAGATTCCATGGCTGCCATCGGCTTGGCTGCGGCTATCCTCCTCAGACGAGACCCCCATGCAGTTATTGGGTCGTTTGCGGCGGACCACATGATCTCTGGTGAGGACGCATTCCGTGCTGCCGTCACCGAGGCGGTTGATGTGGCGAGGGAAGGCTACCTGGTTACCATTGGCATTGCGCCGTCTCATCCTGCTACGGGCTTTGGCTACATTCGACTGGGTGAGCGCCTTAGCCTCAAATCAGCTCCGCACTCGAGACTGGTCAGCTCCTTCAAGGAAAAGCCGGATGCCCACACCGCTGCCAAGTACCTTGCTACCGGCCAGTACCGGTGGAATGCGGGCATGTTCGTTACCAAGGCTTCTCTCCTCATGGAGTTGCTGAAGGAACACTGTCCGGCTCTGTACGAGGGCCTGACGAACATCTCACAAGTATGGGATGATGAAGCCGCGCGCAAAGTGGCGCTGGAGGAAGTTTGGCCCATGTTGGAGAAAATTCCCATCGACAACGCGGTTGCCGAGCCAGCGGCTGCCCAGGGAAAGGTGGCGGTCATTCCAGCAACCTTTGGTGAGTCCCTGATCACGGCAATGGTTGTCCGGCATTTCAAGGATGAACTCTTGCTAACTAACTCGAAACTAGGTTGGGATGATGTTGGTGATTTTTCCTCCTTGGCTGAGATGCTCCCCGCCGAGTCCAACAAGCCGCGCGTGCTGGGCGACCAAAGACTGGGTAAGTTTGCCCCTTTCCGTGCCGGCACTTCCAACAAGGCGGCTTTGCTAATGCGCTTTCGTAGTTGTATCCGAGCAGACTGCGGGAGGAATTGTCGTTCCCGTGTCTGGTCGATTGATCACATGTCTCGGGGTGGACGACATCGTCATCGTCGATGCCCCCGATGCGCTCATGGTGACCACGAGAGCGCGTTCGCAGGAGGTCAAATCGCTGGTCAAAAAGTGCCGCGAAGCCGGCTGGAAGAATCTGTTATAACGTCGATTGCGAAAAGTGAGCCTGCTCTCCTTGCAAGGACTGCGGAGGCGGGCGCAAAACGTCATCCGCCTTGATGCCTATAGTCTGACTAGGTAGTAGCTTCATGAGAGCTGCCCCGGGCTATGCACTCACATACACACGCTCCTGGGCGGTATTTCTGTTACGCATCTATCCTTGATTTGAATTCTCGATTCTAGTTCTAATTCCCAATTCAGTCTCAATATTGATGTCGGGTGCATCTTGCTTGCTGCTGTTTTGAGCCTTGATCCTAAGGGGCCAAATCTGTGTGCCTCAGGATGGAAGGCGCAATAGGGCAAGTTTCGGCTGCGAGGCACTCCTTCCCAGCTCATACGCCCGTCTTCCCCTCAACTCTTGCCCACTGTTGCCGAGAAGAAATCTTTCAGCAATCATCTCCCCTCTCCCCTCTCCCCTCTCCCCTCTCCCCCATCCTTTTCATTCTCGCGAATTCCCCATCAGGCCTTACCGTACTATCATGCCGGGCACTCGCGATACGCTCCACAATGGCACCTAGGACTCGACAGAAACCCAACACGCGAGCTAGAATGCAGAGGGCACAGACAACGTTCAGTGAACTCGACTTGACGCCAAACAGGCCATCTGACACCACCTCACAAGGGCGTCGCTCTGTCGACCAAGACGGAGAGGCACTGCTTCCCCAAGACAAGGTCAACATTGGTCTCGCAGACGATGATGAGCCAGGCAAGCTTGTTTCCGATGAGCACGAGCACCAAGACGGCATGACGGAAGTGAACACTTTTGCATGGTCGGAAGCCGGGTCGACCAACATCACAAGACGCAGTACTCCCGTTAACCCAAGTGACATTCCCATAGAAGAACTATGGGATTTTGGCGACGAGTCATTATCCCCGTTCTCAAGCTCGACGGCAGATAACACAGCACTTCCGGACACAATGCCTCTTGCGCATGAGCACCAAGCAGACGCCCAGCCACTCTTTCCAGGGCGCCTAGTCGACTTCTCCGAAACGGCGTCTACCATTCGTCGCAGTTCGCCGTTTGGCACGAGCGATGCATGCAAAGACATATGGGATTTCGAGTACAGCGCCTCCAGCAGCGGCGCCTCACCGGATACGGTCGATGGCAAAGGTCAAACGGAGACACCAAGTGCCGTGAAAAGTTCCGCACCGCCCCATTTACATGTTGATGGCCTCTGTGATGCCGCACCAAGAAAATCGGCGACACCAGCGCAAGCCGTCGCCCAACGTAAGGGCAACGGGTCAAAGGCCATCGGCGATGCGATGACGGATTCCACGGATACGGTCCTGCGGCGGAAATCTAACTCTACGGGCCAAGCACCTCCAGAGGCTTCTGCAAAGAGCAAGAAGCGTCGACAACGAGCGAAAGAGCCCATCAAGTTCCACCCACTCACGCAGGAAATAATTGCTGTTCCAAACGCTAAGAAGAGAAGCGCTCCTGCGAGGTTGCCCATCGTTAGCGCCCTGCAAGAGTCGGCCAAGGGGTTGGTTTCTCCATTTGTGAGCGCTCAGAAGCAGCCTCAAAAGCGACCTCCGAGGCAGAAACAACAAAAGCCCAAGCGAAGTCGGCCTGCGAAGAAGCCCAAGCCCGAGGCGGACATGGCGAATCGCGATCCTCCCCCAGCAGGCGGCGCCGACCTCGTTGTCATCAGCAGCAGCCCATCCAAAGCTACCTCTAGAAGCCCTTCGGCATGCCTACAAGATTTGCCCAACGTCGATCAGCATGAGAAGACGAGACCAGACCCGCCCGTCAGCACCAACAGAGTGTCCGACGCAGACCAAGCATCAGGGAAGCGGCCTCATGATCCATCTCTGGTTGCCGACGAGTTTAACCATGGGGACGAACCACTCCCCACCGAACACGCGCAGTTCAAGAGAAGAAGATTATCCAGGCAGTTTAGTATTTCCGAGAAGGGCAGCCCAGTCGTGACCAGAGACGATGCGCCCATGAAGAACACTGAGACTGCAAAAGCCTCTGAACCGGATCCTTTCTTGGCTGGCAATATGGAGCAGCGTGCGGCTCCACAGCCCTCGTCATTCTTGAGAACCGCATCAAACGATAAACAGGTTGGGCAAGAATACGACGGTGCGTTTCAGGATATCGACGGTAAGTCTTCATACAGATGGCTCCGCAGGATGGGAGAACAAAAGCCACGCCAAAAGCGGAGATCCAGCATGGGACAAAAACTCCATGATGAGATCATGAAAAGCTTCCTGGGAGCCACGGAGGCGGCTGCGGGCAGTCAAGCCCCGAAAAAGCCTGAAGGTGCCGCCGATGCAGGCAATTTCAGCCAGGTGAACAAGCAGGTCCGTCTGATTGCTGATGTGAGTAGCATCCGATACGGGCATTCGGGAGACTTGGGAAATGCTGACCACATGGAAGAAATTGATTGTTTGCCTAGATGGCAAGAAGACGGCAGCCGCCAAGGTTGCAGAGGCGTATCATGCAAGTGGAGCGGATTCGGTAGCGCACTTGAGGCGGCAATGCTTGCAAGATCGCGACAACTTGGCGGAAACGCTTCGCAAAGACGAAACGCTCTTTGGCAGGCACCTACGGGTGGCCAAGGAAGCCATCAAGGCCAGCAGCCGGGCTCGAGAAAAATCGGCGATGGAGTTGGACGAGGCAATGAAAGCGCGTCATGAAGTTTACAGCAGAGTGCGGCTCAGCCTTGGGGCTATCCGGGGCCAGTTGGTCAGTGGCAAATGAAGTTTTTTCCTGTCTTTCTTTTCTTTTCATTTCTTTCTTTTCTTTATTTCTTTTCATTTCTTTCTTTTCTTTATTTCTTTTCTCTTCTTTCTTTTCCTCATTTCTTTTCTCCCCCCACCCCGGCTAAGATGAAGAGGACGCGATCTTGTGCATTGTCCGTGGCGGGAAGCGTGGATATTGTTAACCATGGCCTTCTATGGGTATTATTGATTGCATGTCAACGTACAGCGAAATACCTGTGGTACTTAGTGTCAGTAGTGTTTAATGGGGAGGGTTGCTGCGGTGGTCTATAATCCAGTGCAAGTGCCGCCGAAGCCGTGAGAGTCATGATTTTTTGTTTGTATCGTACAGCGCGTGTTTGATGGAATGGGCGAAGTTCCGAGGTGCTTTGCCGTAGCAGTACCTATTACCAACTCGGATTGAGGTTATTACCAAGAGACCTCGAGGTAGTTAGTAGGTAAGGTGCCTCGGCTTATGGAAAGCCAAGTCGGTGACACATGATGCATGATGTGCGGAGTAGGATGTCCAGTGTGTCGAAATGCGCATCCGGCCAATCACGATCTGGAGCATACTGGGGGCCTGGGATCGCGAAGCATGCATTTTACCGCCTCAGTCAGGATGATGCTTCACTACGACGCAGCCTACGGTGTACAGATGGAGATGCATGCGGCTGGATGGTAAGAGGCTCAAAGAAGAAGAAGAAGAAGAAGAAGAAGAGAAGGATAAATGGGCAGATGACAGGGAGAGCCGGCGGTGAGACACACAAAGAGACAGAGAGAGAGAGAGAGAGTGTGTGTGTGTGTGTGTGTGTGAGTGAGTGAGAGAGAGTGAGTGAGACGCGTGCCATTGCGATACCGGGATGTCCATCCGCATCACCAAGAAGCCAAAAAAAAAAAAAACACGGGGGCATTGCACCGCCATTGCTCTGGTAGGGACCACGAAGACGGGTGAGCGGCTCGGTCCCGCCAAGTTGCCAGCGAGCACTTGTAAGATGCAGGACTGTGGGGGGTAGCAGCAGCAGAGCGGCATGTGAGGCGGCAAGAATAAGACATGGATTGGATTGGATTGGATTTGAATTTATTTATTTATTTATTTATTTGTTAAGGGGGGGGGAATGCATGCCGACGACAACACCGAGAAGTATCATAGAAGGCGAGTGAGAAGCAAGTCAGCCAGTGGTGACCATTACGTTTACGGGCATTACAGGCTGTACTCCGTATTTGTATTGTATTGATTAACATGCTTGTTAGAAGGGGTGAAGAAGGGGTGAAGAAGAAGGCTAAAAGAAGAAGGGGGAGGAAAAAAGAAAAATAGAAAGGAAAAAAAAAAAAGGGGGGGGGGGGGGCTTGTTGGATAGTAGCAGTGGTGGTGGTGATACTCCGGACACCGGTTTACTGTTACCAATTAACCGACCCAAGGTGACGTGACGTGCGTGAAAAGTGCATGCCAGCAAGGATGGCTTGAAAACGGGCGCGAGGGAGAGAGCGGGCCCGGGCAAATCACAAGAAACGAGAGAGAGAGAGGATCAGCCTGCGAATGAGAGGCCCCGAGACGTAGAAGCAAGGGAAACGTTGGGGAGTACGTAGTAGTACGTAGTAGTAGTACGTTGTTGGAAGAGAGACCGCGGAAAAGAAAAATAAATAAATAAATAAATAAATAAATAAATAAATAAATAAATAAATAAATAAATAAATAAATAAATAAATAAATAAATAAATAAATAAATAAATAAATAAATAAATAAATAAATAAATAAATAAATAAATAAATAAATAAATAAATAAATAAATAAATAAATAAATAAATAAATAAATAAATAAATAAATAAATAAATAAATAAATAAATAAATAAATAAATAAATAAATAAATAAATAAATAAATAAATAAATAAATAAATAAATAAAATAAGATAAAAATTAGAAAAAGGGCGGAAAAGAAAAAAGAAAGAAAAAAATGGCAAGGGAGGGTAGGATTTTGGTTTGCAAGTGGGCGGTTTGCGGAGGAGCCCCGAGTAACTGGTATATCTTTCGAGCCCGGGACGCCCTTTTTTGCTCCGTATTTTGCTGTGCTGCTTGTGCTGATGCGTTGTTGTTGGCCTGCAATTTGATCGCCGAGATCTTTTGGCTCTCTCTCTCTCTCTCTCTCTCTCTCTCTCTCTCTCTCTCCCCTGGTGCTCGGGCGGCACAACGGCGTTGAGATTGGAGGGAAAGCGGTTCTTGGTGCCTAACCGAGGGAAAAGCGCATGCAATAATAAATATCACGACGAGAGGGCACACACGAGACGAGACTGAGAGCGCGCAACGCAAAGAATCCGAAAGCCAGACGGAGACGGTACGAACAGCTGTTGATTGGCGTTGCTTTTTCTCTTCTTCTTCTTCTTTTCTCTCTTCTCTTTTCTCTTTTCTCTTCTTCTTCTTCTTCTTCTTCTTTCTTCTCCTCCTTCATCCCCTTTTCAAAAAAAAAAAAAAGGGGGGGTGGACGGGGGCCGTCCATCACCAAAATTCATTGTTTTGCCCATCACCATTCGAGGCGCGCTCAACCATGCGGTCATCGCCATCATCAACGGCGGCTTCATCGCCAACTGGCCACTGGAGGTGAGAAACCAACAAACGCCCCCCAAACAATTCCATTTTGTTTCCCCCCCCCCCCCCAAAGAAAAACTCCCCCGTTTTACCCGGCTTTTGCGAAACTGGAAAGGCGGGAGGGGGGGAAGAGGGGGGGAGTTTCTTCCCGTTTTTCCTCAATCGAATGTTTCCCCACCCGCCCTTGTTTCCTTTCCCCGGGAGACGCCTCAATTGCAGTGACGCAGACTTGGTGGCTTGTGAGAGAGGGAAAAAAAAAAGAAAAAAAAAGAAAAAAAAAAAAAAACGGTGGTGTTCTCACACCTCTGCCGGTGCCTCCGGGCTGCCTCTTGACTTTTTTTTTTTTTTTTTTAAAAAAAAGGGCTTTCATGTCACCATTCTATTCTGTGTTGTTTTTGTTTTTATCGCAAGTGCCACACTATTTGTACATATTGTATTATATGTCGCATTTGTCATCTTGTTTGCCTTGCCCGAGTACAGACACACAGAAAGAGACAGAGACAGAGAGAGTCAGAGGGGCAGAGAGGCAGAGAGAGAGAGAGAGAGGCAGAGAGAGATACAACACAACATACCGAGTACATGCCATAGCCGCTCAGTCACACTCCCTCATCATTGCCTCCTTCACCACCTGCTCACCCGCCATCATCGTCGGGCTTTTTTTTGGTTTTTCTTCAGCCTCTCCTCAGATTCGCTTCAGAAACGAAACGAAACCAACCCCTCGCCCCGCAATTTTTTTTTTTTTTTAATTTTTTTTTTCTCTTGAAACCTATTTTCGCACTTGCCCATCTGACGGACTCTCTTGCCTTCTCAATTAAGTTTTTTTTTTTTTTTTTGCCCACCTTCCCTTCCCTTTTCTTCTTCTTCTTCTTCTCTTTACAATTTACTTTTCTTCCCATCGCCCCTTGTTTTTCTTTTTCTTTTTCTTTTCTTTTTTCTTTTTTTTTCAAGAAGAAAAATAAAGAAAAAAACTGGTCCTGATCATCTATTTCGTCTTCTTCTCTTTTTTTTTCCCTCTCTTCCCTCTTTCCACCTCGGCAGCAGTCATTTCACGGGCTTCTCCTTCATCTACCGAAGTCGCCACCCCAGCGCCAGCTCCAGCGACAGCACAAGCTCGTCCGAGTCAATTCGTCGCGACGATTCGCACAAGAAAAGGAAGAAGCGGAAGCACAGGATGCCTTTCCGACAGCGCATGGCCCGCCATTTTGGCGATTCTGTATGGCATCACTTTTTCTTTTTTCTTCCTCTCAGTTGCTCATCTACACATGCATTTATTTCCTATTGTCTCTGTCTTTCTCTTCTTCTCTTCCTTTTTCTACTTTATACTTCTCTCTCTTTCTCCATATCTCCCCACTCTTGGCGCGCGCCCACGTTTAGACATGCATCGCATGTACCGCTGGCACGGCAAGCTCTTCTTTCGCTAACGGCATTGATCGGCAGCTCTCCCCCGAAAAGCCCTACCTCAGCTACTACGATGTGCTGCTGACCTTCGAGGACATCAAGTCATTGAAGAATGACTGGCTGACTGACAACAACATCGCCTTCTGGGAAGAGTATCTCGAGCACGAGACGCTCCCGCGCTTCCCCCAGGCCCGCATCATCCTCCTGCGGCCCAGCATGACGTTCCTGCTCATGAAGGAGCCCGACATGCGCCATGTCCGCTCTGCGCTGCCCGACTTCTCAAAGGTCACCCACGTCTTCCTCCCCATCAACGACAACCGGAACGTCGCCATGGCCGAGGGCGGAAGCCACTGGTCCCTCTTGCTTGTGTCTGTCCTGGACGGCGTTGCCTTTCATTACGATTCGCTTGGCGGCGCCAACTACGCCGAGGCAAACCTGGCCACGCGCAAGCTCAGCGAGATCGTCCAGCGACCCATCCGCTTTGTCAACCTGGATGATTCCCCCCAGCAGGAGAACGGCAGCGACTGCGGCGTCTTCGTCTGCCTTTTGATGCGCCACCTCCTCGTCAAGCGCCTGTTGGCGGCTAACGCTCGCGAAAAGGTTTCCATGAGCATGGCTGGAAAGATGGTCGATAGCAACGGTGGCCGGAAAGAGATGCTCCGCATCATTGAAAACTTGCGCAAAGAGGGAGAGCGTCGCCGATCGTGAGTGGTTTTTCCCTTGTTCGCTTGCACAAGCTCGTTGCCCCCCCCCCCCCCCCCCCCCAACATCTCTCTGTCCCTGATATACGATGGCTGACGGGGCATCAAGGAGAAGTGCGAGCCCCTTTTCCTCAACCAAGACTCCCCCGCGAATTGAATAGAAAGCTGCTCGCTTCGGCTCTTGGGAAGATTTTGAGAAGCTTTTGCACCAGCCTCGGCAACAAAAAGGCGACGACGGAAACAAGCGGCCATCGCCCAATCCGCGTGAAACCAAGGAGCTGCTCGCGCTTTCTGCTGATGATCCAAAGAAACACGGCCCGGAGGCAGATGGCCCGGAGGCAGCCGCGCAACCCACGCGACCTGCGACAAAAGCCGTGGCGGCTGGCAAGGGACAGTTGGAAACCTCGACTCCGGCCAGGCGCTCTGCCAAGCCCGGCAAATCTCGGCAGGCCTCACAGAGCACCCCAAGTCCCATTCGGCGGATGCGCAGGATTGTCCAGCCGCCTCGCGATCCCAACAAGCCGACGGCGCTCGAGTTGAAATTCGCCTCCAACAAGGGCCTGAAGCGGGCCAGCTGCGGCTCCCAGCGACCCGTTCTCTCCGCCAAGCCCGCCAACGCCATGCCCATCAAGGACCGAGGTCTCAGAGCAGCCTTGGAATAGATTTTCGGCTGGTGCCTGCACGAAATCATGCCAACGAGCCATGGCCCTCTAGGCCACCCAACTTAGTCCTGTCTTTTTCTCTCTCTTTTTTTTTTCCCTCGCCAATTCTTATTCGTCGTTTTTCTTCTTCACCTTGAGCTACCGTGTGTCGCTTTTCATAGCGAGCTTGGTCCCAAGACTTTTGATCAAATACTGTTGCATCTTTTGGCGTTGGATAGGTATGGTAATGAGGAGGTCAAGAACATACCCGAGAAGCAAAGAATGGAAAGAACTCTCGATGATGCCTGTACAAAGGGGAGGGGGCGGCCGAGGACGAGACGATACCAATTTTCTTTGTCCTTTTTCTTCTGCTTTCTTTTCTCTTTCTTTTGTCTTCTTTTTTCCGCTACGAGATATGACCATGACGGCTTCAGAGCAAAGGCGGGAACATGGCGCTACAGGACATGGCTTTTGAAGCAATCGACAGCAATGTCAAGAGGCTTCGACACAGATTTTTTTGTTCTTTTCTTTTAGGGACGGCTTGTCATCTTTTTTTAAGCATTGCAATTTTTTTTTTCTCTTGTGGTTTTTTGTTACCACCATTGAGCATGGAATTTCGAGTACTGATCAATAAACTGATGACTTGCGTATCAAAATGCCAAATTCCAAACCCCAAACGCCACTTCCATGTCACCACGCTGTGAATGTATCACCCAGTTGAACTTGTGGGTGTTTATAACCTGTGTCCGCCACATGTTGCCCATCTCTCTCTCTCTCTGTTTTTTTTTTATAAAAAAAAATTTAAAAATAAAAAAATAAAATAAAATAAAATAAAAATGTCATAGTGATTTCCACTCTTTCGTAATATGGTACTTGGATATTCCTTTTTTTTTTCCCGCTTCTGCAGTTATTGCAAACGTCTCCAATATCAATGGGCGTTCGCAAACGCAGGGTTTTGCTCCATGGTTGCGGAAATATATCCTCTCAACGCAGCCCACCGATTTGACACGGCCGGTGCTGGTGCCGTCCCGGTAGATGAGCCACTTGGCCGTGGCTGGGAGATAGAAGGAGAAGAGGCCTGCTCTGCCTTGTGTAGATTCTGCGACTGCGCAGGCGCATGCGACAGCCGCGCCATGCTCGCGCCAAACCTCTCCATCTCACCCTTCAGAAGCCTCTCTTTCCTCTTCAGAGCGCCCTTCTTGCTGCGCAGGCTCTGGTGCTTGATCTTGCCAGAGAGGACCTCGGCGGCGCCTTCGCCCTCGGCCAGCTCGGGCAGCGCATCGGCGAGGCTGTTGAGGGAGCTGAGCGTGGTGGCCTTTGCCTTGGGGCGGCGGCGCTTCAAGGGCTTCGCGATGCGGGCGGCAGAGGAGGAGGCGACGTGGGAGGCGAAGGACGAGCGCTTGATGGTGCGCTTGTCGCGCTTGGAGGAGAGAAAGGAGTCTGTCGTGGAGGCGTTTTGGCGAAAGGTTTTGTGGGGAGCGAGGGGATGGATGGACGAGGCGAGGCGGGCGAGGCGGAGGGAGGTTGAGGATGGCTTTTGGGGAGCCTGGAGTCTGGTTAGCGAGAAGTCGGAAATTTGGAGACGCTTGAGGTTGAGGTTGAGGTTGAGGTTGAGGTTGAGGCTGAGGCGGCAGGGCGTACCATTTTGAGAGGAAATATCACATGGGATGATGGGCGCTGCCTAATGGGAGTGAAGAAGAAAGACGAAAAGGTGGGTGATGGAATATGGATTTTTTTTTTTTTGGTGGGGATGCGATGCGAGAGAGTTCGGTGAGGGGAAAGCTGACCGAAGGTGTGTGGGCGGGTGGGGAAATTTCGTTCTTGAGACCCGAACATTTGGTATGTAATTAGCAAAAAAAAAAAAAGTAAAAAAAAAAAAGTTTATTGTTGCTCCAATACCTCATGTCAAGCCCATTTATTTCCTAAAAAAAAAAATTTCTTTTCTATTTTCTATTTTCTATTCTCTCTCTATCTTTTTCTATTTCCTTCTCCTTTTCTTTCCTCTTCTTTCCTTCAACTTCCTCACAGTATCTTTCAGAGGGTGAGGAGGCGGGGTTTAGAAATCAAGCTCCCAGGAGAAGGGGGGGAAGGGGGAGGGTACCTCTTTTTTTGGGGGGTTTTTTTTTTTCCCCGGCACTTTTCCGTAAAGAAATCATGGACGAGACGGATCGCCTGCGGCGGGAGATTGCGCTGCGGGAGGCTGAGCTGGAGGGCTTGCGCGAACGGCTTGCCGAGGCGGAGAGGCTCGAGGGCGGGCGAGATGCTGCTGTGGGGGGCAAGGGGGTGTGGAGGTGGCCGCTCGAGGAGCGGGAGTACCAGCGGTATAGCAGGCAGATGATTGTGCCTAATTTTGGGCTGCAAGGTATTGTTGTTGTTGTTGTTGTTGTTGTTGTTGTTGTTGTTGTTGTTGTTGTTGTTGTTGTTGTTTTGCTCGTACATTTCCACACACGGGCTTCTCTCTCTCTCTCTCTCTTTTTTTTTTTCTTCTTCTTCTTACGAACCAATGGACTGCTGGCTAACTTTGTTCTTCTTTTTACCTTCTCCTTTCCTTCTTCTGAAAAGGACAGCTACACATCAAGCACGCCAAGGTTCTCCTCGTCGGGGCTGGCGGCCTGGGCTGTCCCGCAGCAGCATATCTGGCCGGCGCCGGAGTCGGCACGCTGGGCCTCGTGGATGGCGATGCCGTGGAGGTGTCGAATCTGCATCGGCAGGTCGCGCATTCGACGGGGAGGGTTGGCATGATGAAGGTTGACAGCGCGGTGGCGTATCTCAAGGCGTGAGTCGGCCTCTATACCAAGGACGGGGAGAAACAACCTTCTTAATGGGCGATGATCATTGACCCCAAAACGGCACAGGCTGAACCCTGCGGTTGCGTACAATGCTCACGCCACACATCTCACTCCTCAAAACGCCGAGGAAATCGTCGCCCGGTACGACCTGGTCCTCGACTGCACCGACCACCCCGCTTCGCGCTATCTCATCTCCGACATTTGCGTTCTCCTCTCCAAGCCGCTCGTCTCTGCCTCTGCCTTCCAAGCCTCGGGCCAGCTGATCGTGCTAAACAACCCCCCTGGAAAGGGCCCCTGTTACCGCTGCGTCTTCCCGAAGCCGCCTCCCCCAGAAAGCGTCGTTGGGTGTGGCGAAGGCGGGATCATAGGCCCGGTGGTGGGAGTCATGGGCGTCTTGCAGGCCTTGGAGGCGATTAAGCTGATTGTGAGGGGGGACCACTCGAAGGGTAGAGCTGCTGCTGCTGCTGGAGAAGTAGAAGGAGGAGTAGAAGGAGGAGCAGACGGCGAGCGGCAAGCTGGGATGCTGCTTTTCAGTGCCATGGGCGACGTGCCGTTTAGGACCGCGCGGATGAGGGGGAAGAGGAAGGCGTGTTTTGCTTGCTCCGGCGACGGAACGGCCTTTACGCTTAACGAGCTCAAGACGTCGATGGACTACGTCCAGTTTTGCGGCGTCAACCAGCCGGTCCAGCTGCTTCGACCGGAGGAGCGCATCTCAGCGGCCGAGTACGAGCGCGTATCGCGCGAGCGCAAGGGAGCCCACCTCCTGCTCGACGTGAGGGAAAAGGAGCACTTTGGCGTGTGCAACATCGAGGGCTCGATCAACATCCCCATTGGCCGGTTTACGGCGCATCGCGGACAAGGGCCAGACCTGGCCGACCTGATCCCGGGGGGCGCGCCTCCGGATGCGCCGATTTACGTCGTTTGCCGCGTGGGGAACGACTCGCAGATTGCGGCGAGGAAGCTGAAGGATTGGGGAGCGGACCGTGGCGGCGAGCGGTTCGTTGGGGATATCTCGGGTGGGCTCAAGGCGTGGAAGGATGCGGTTGATCCAAGTATGCCATTTATATAGCATCCCAAGGTCCAGGCAGGAGACGGGGGACTAGAAAATACAATTGCAAACATGAGAGAGTTTTCCCATTATACATGATACACATACATACATACTACACGTCCACAATCCCAAAGAGCCTGTCTTGTGCAGCCACGGGAAAGGGCCAACCTTCCGCCCCTTTTTTTTTTCCCCTGCTCGTCCATAGAGCTCCACCCAAGCAGCATCCGAAAGAGCATGCTTTCTTCCATTTTTTTTTCATTTTTTTTTTTTGAATAATTAGGCAGACAGAGAGAGAGAGAGAGAGAGAGTTTTTTTTTTTTTTTTGCCCCTCACACCATACCATTGCCGGCCGTACACGTTCATAGATTCAATGCCGTCCTTGGGTCTTGCATCTTTTCATCTCAAACAAAGGAAGCCGACTTCTTCTTATTAAACGCTCGCTGGTCCTTTAGCCACCTTCGGTATCCGGCCACGCTCTGAATCTTTTCGCCGTAAAAGTCGGGTACTGTTGGAAAAAAAAAATTTAAATGAAATTTTTCATTTTTTTTTTTTTTTTTTTTTTAGCTTTAGTCAGAAAGAAGGATACGCTCTGTCTATATACGGCAGACGTCAGGGTTCGCATACCTGGGTTTCCGGCGCTCGAGTTTGTAGGGTCGGCTCGGTTCCGCTTGACGCGCGCAAAGAACTCGCCCTCCTTCTGCATCATCTGCGTCTTGAAGCGCCGGTTGACGATGTAGAAGACCTGGTTGCCCAGCGTCGGCCCAATCAGCCAACCCAGGCCGGCGCAGGCCATTGTCATGATGCCCAGCGTGAAGAAGGGATCGAGGGGGATCTGCGCAATCAGCGGCTCGGCGAAGCCCTCGGCCAGGAAGATGGTGCCGGCGGCGCCGCCCAGCAGGCCCGTGGCGACGGAGAAGAGCAGCTGGATGCGCCGGCGGCGGAGGCGGAGCTTGAAGAAGGAATCCCAGTCGAGAGCCGGCGGCTTGGCCGAGGCGCTGGAGTAGAGACGGGCCCGGAGAGGGGACGACGCTGATACGGACGAGGGGCCGCTCCGGGTCGATGCGACGAGGCTCGCGATAGACGGCCGCGAGGCGCCGGAGCGGAAGCGGAAGCCGGAGCCGGAGCCGGAGAAGGAGAAGGAGAAGGAGCCGGAGTTTGGGCTGGAGCCGGAGCCGGAGCCGGACAGGCTGTGGTTTGCGCGGACAAACGGCCTGGGCAGGGCAAAGGCGCGCGGAGGCTGCGAGAATGAAGCTTTGGGACAGCATCGCGCTGCGGGGATGCGCAGACACAGCGTTTTGAGCGAGGACGACATTTGACCGCGGGCGGAAACGGACGGTGCCGATTGTTAGACGAAGAGCGAGTGAGAGAAAGTGTGCGATGGAAGTGCTCTTTCTGCTGGGACGATGGCAAGTTTTGTTTTTTGTTTCTTCTTCTTCTTCTTCTTCTTCTCTGGTCTGTTTCTGTTTCTTTTTTTCCTTTTTTTTTTTCTTTCTTTTTTTTTTTTTTGCGGGCCGGGATTGAGCGAGGTTCGAGATGCAACAGGTTCCGTTTCCCGGTGCTGTGCTTGCCCTTATTAGCCGCTGGCCTGCTGCGCCAAAATGCCCCCCCCCACTTGATGCCGCTGAGCGTGCCGCCCTTTTTTACTTCCGTACAGCGCCTAGATGGTTCAGCGAGCTTTAGCGGTCGGAATGTAGCCGGTACTCCCTCCGTGCTGGGCTGCCGTGAAACCTTGTATCTCAACGGATTCCTACTAAAGTTCAACCACGACAGAAACGACAAAAGTATGCTGTACGAATACTCCAGCAAGGTACCTGGAACCTTTAGTATAGTACTAACCTATTAGGTAGGTACCTAGTACTACTATAGGTACTATGTTGGTATGATCATCTTTGTGGAACCTTGTTACAATTGCCTCAACTACTCGTACTCGAGGCAAAGTTACCGACACGAGGCTGCCAAAGCCCCCGTCCGGCTTAGTCATCCCCATCCGGCGACCTGATCTCTCGCCCTTCCTGTAAATCCCCCCGTTTTCGCACGCAGCTTTTTGAGCCTCCACGAGCAACACGCGATTCGCACCACCCTGCGGCATCGGCCGTCCCAACCCGGCAAAAAAAAACCCTCCCCCTCTCCAGCTGCTGCTCAAGGGCCTATCGAGATACGATACGATACGATACGATTCGATATACGATACGACCGTTAGATGTGGACGATGAATGGGCCTATTGGCTGCTCGCTAGCCCACCTCCCCCGCAGCATCTTGCCATGAAGCTGGTCGACACCGAATTCTGGCATCAGCGCCTGAGCGGACGCGGCATGGCGCCCGTGTCCCAGCCAGGCAGCATCAACCACAAAGCAGCCCTTGCGAGGCCTTCGGCGCGGGCGCGGATCGCCATACCTCTCGTCTCGAAGCCTGCCGACTACGTCCCGGGCAGCGGGCCGCCTTTGCAGCCCATATCCTTGCTTCCTCCCGGCGACTCGACGGCGCACATCATCGAGCGCCTTCTCCTCCCCTCCCCCGGCCTGGCGCCCAACGGCAGGCTCCTGCCGAAGCGCATGGCCTACCTGATTGGATGGCGTGATCTTCCAGCCGCGAGCATGCTGGTCCCGGCGATGCAGGTCCTGGACTACGTCTCCCCCCGCACGCTGGAGGAGTTTGAAGAAGAGCTGGAACAGGAGCTGGACGACGAAAAGGGCAGGCTGGAGGAGGAGTTCAAGTCAGACCTCGTGGCGCCGCAGAAAAAGAGGAGGGGAAGGCCCCCGGCGCACAGCCAGATAGAGTCTGCTGTCGTGGCAGAGCCCGAAACCGTAGCCCAGGCCAAGTCGCGGCACAAGAAGGGCGTCATGAGCCTCTCAACGCCCCAGAAATCCAGGTTGGAGGAGTTCGCGTGGCTGTCGGATGAGGAAGGAAGCCCATCGCGCCAGATTGCGGAAGAAGAGCTTCAGAGCTTGCGCGGCTACCTGGCCGACGAGGACGAAGTGACCGAAGACAACGCAGACGGGCCTCTGCGCGGCGAACCCCCCTACTCGCTAAAGCAACCGCCACCACCATCATCATCAACGGCAGCCACCACACCGCCCGAGAACAGCAGCGGGGCGCAGACACCGACCAAGTACGGCTTGCCATCCCTCAGCAAGCACGGCCCGGGCGAACCGGGGCCAGGCCCGTCATCCTTCACGTCATCCTTCGTCGCTGCAGGGCGGAGCGAGAGGCAGAGCCCTCCAGGGGTAGCCGAGGCAGAGGGCAACACAAGCCAGAGCATCCCGGCCATAGCAAAGCCGGAAACGTCCAAGAAGAGGCCCAGGCCCGAGGACGACAATGCAAGCGCCGGACCTCAGAATGACGGAGACTGGGTCGTGGAGAGGATCGAAGACGTCGAATACTACGAGGTGGACGGCCGCGGCCTCGTGAGGTACTTTAGGGTCAGCTGGGAAGGCGACTGGCCGCCGGATCAGAAGAGGACGTGGGAGCCCGAAGAAAACATCCCGCCAAGCCTTGTGCGCAATTTCTTCAAGACGCCAAAGAGCAAACGAAGAACCATGTCCAAGCTGGGCACCATCCAACGGAGCACCGAGCAGAGCATCCTCAAACGTGGCCGCGGCTCCAGGCAGGGCGTCCACAAGCACAACGCCCACAAACGGGCCTCTTCTCCCAAGCAGACGAGGCTGCAGTGGCCCGCGGTCCGCAGAAAGTATAGCAGCGTCAGCGAGGCTTTTGCCGGGGATCAGGATAGCCCCGGCGTGATGGATGAGAGCTACGACGGCGAGCAAGGCGAACTCGACGGAGACGAGCAGGACGAATTTTTCGTCGTCACAGAAGATGGCGATGACCAACTACGCGGCCCGAGTCTTTGGCCAACCACTGGCGGACTTTCAACAACAACACTCGACGTGCTTCGAGGATTTCGCTGATGGGGGTTTTTTTGGTTTTTTTTTTTTTTTGGAACCAAAGGTTGAATTAGAATAGCGACTATTTATGCATCTAATTTTTTTTCCCCTTTATGTTCCCCCAATTCCCTCTGGCGGGAGTGGGGGGGGTGTGTGTTTACGACGGATATCACGCCATTGGGTGTTTTTTTCTTGGTTTTTTTTTTTTTCTTTTATCTTTTCTTTCTTTTTACTTTTTTGCTTTTTTGCTTTTTTGCTTTTTTGCTTTTTTTTTTTTTCCTTTTTTTTTTTTTTTTGAAAATTGGAACTCGATTTGAACAATGGCGCAGAATCCTTTTGATAACAATTTTCAATTTTTTTTTACATATTTATTTTGGGGCAGGGCCGGGGGGTGGGTATTGATGGAGAATGATGGTGTGCGTCGGTGGGCTTTTGAAGTGGAAATCAAGCAGCTACGCTACCTGAAGCTCGAATCTCGAATCTCGAATCTCGAATCTCGAATCTCGAAGCTCAAAAGCCATGGCTGCTGATATCGGGCTGGGCAAATATGCAATCAAGAGCGGCATGAGTCGACACGGATCGGATGCTTCAGGCAGTGAACTACTTCATAGCTTCTGGTAATGAAAGCTTCTAATTTAGCCATAGGGCAAATACGTAGCTGGGCAAAACAAATAAAAAAAAAAGGTCATTTGTGTAAAGGTCATTTATATATATATATAAAAAGGGGGGGGGGGGGGGAGTAAGTCTTGTCTTTGCTACGCTGAGTGGTGAGTGCTGCCCATGCATTGAGAAGATGCAAATTCCAACCAAGGGCCCCTATGCCTTGTTTTATCCCGGGGAAGAAGAAGAGAAATAAGGAGAGATGAGAAATGAAGAGGAAAAGAAATGAAGAGGAAAAGAAAAGAAAAGAAAAGAATATGAAGAATAAAAATAAATAAAAAAGGGGGCCTTCGTCGTGCCAAGTATCAAGTGTAAGCAATTGTGATCCCATATATTCCCCCGACTCCATTCCACCCAATAATTTTTTTTTTTTTTTGTCTTTTTCGTAAGCTCACAGCATAGCCCACGTTCGTACAACCCTAAGCCTTGAGGCATCGAGATACTCCTTCACCGCAGCAGCCACAGGCGCCGCCTTGATATCGCGGCACCCCATCTCGCAGTCCTTTCCGCACTCGGGCACCGCCCCCGGACCGAGGCCCTGCTCCGCGGCCTTTTCGCGGCGGTGTTTCGCCAGCATGCCGTACTGCTCCCACGTGCGGCGGTTGATCTCGCCGCGGGCCTCAAAGTATGCGTCCCACTGCTCTGCCCAGTCGGGCTTGTGGAGCGTGTTCGCCAGGAGCAGCTTCGTCTCGCCCTCGGCCTTCATGCTCCAGTCCCACTTGCGGCGCGTGAGGGTGATGCCGCTGCCCAAGATTCGGAATCCGGTGTCCCGGTGATTCTCGAGGCCGTCGAGGGAATCCTCGACTTCGCTTTCCTGGATGTCGTGCTGCAAGGCTACGCGTTCCTGCGGAGAGAGCGGCGTAGGGCCCTTGAGGGCAGCCGATTTCCGGAGGTGGCGAGGCATGTAGCTGTTGTAGGGATGGCGGTTCCATCGCACTTCCAGCTCGTCCTCTGCAAGGCGTTTGAGAGGACCCCTGCGCGGCCAGTCGTCATTGGGCTCTACCTGCGACGAATCGCCAGCGGCGACGCGGAACTTGCCGTCCTGCAGCGAGTAGTGGTAGAAATCGGAAAACTCGCCATGCCAGATGAGTTGGTCGACCCTGTTTGCCTAAAAGAGAGTCGTGAGCTCAACGAGCAGCGAGTCGGCTACGTCGTCGTGCTCAACGCGCACGACGTTGTTCAGCCCGATGGCGCTGACGAAATACCATATGCAGGCTTCGGGAAACCCCTTGAGAGAGAGGGAGCGGCTGCGCCCGCGGCAGAGACATTCGCGGTCCAGCGCCGAAAAGGCATACGAGGGAGACGGGATGAGCCACGCGTCGGCGCGATACTGGTCGCCGTTTTTGGCCTCGTAGGCGAGGCGGGAGGACCGGACGCCGCGGGCGAAATCAGCGGCTGCTTTGGGGTGCGCAAAATCCAGCATGACGGCCTTGGTCTCGTTGCCAAAAATCGGAGCCGTGTTGAGCATGTTGATGCTGATGAGCCTTCCGTGGTATCGAATCCCTCGCATGATGTGGGCGAGCGTTGTGTCCGGAGGCAGGTTCCTGAGCACGACACGGCGACTCTGCGGTCTGGCGGATGCACCAGCAGCCGGGGAGGGAACGTGAAGAAGCGTTCGCCCGCGGAGCCTTGTAAAATCGGGATGGAACTTGAGGCCCAATTGGGCCGCAGACGCCTCGCTGCTTGGGCCATCTCTTCGCGGCGTATCGACGAAAGGATCGGCTCCTGGCGATGCTACGTTCCAGGCCTTGGCGGCCTGGTCGTCTGGAGCACCGACTTGAGCGGGGGGATTCTTCTCCAAGCCGGGCGTGCCAGGTGTGACACAATCCAACAGCAACAGATCGGACGAATCGTCTCTTGTCTCCGCAGAGTCGGTATGGGTGTCCCACATCCCCGGCGATGGGGATTGCTGGGCTGAGCTGCTCGAAGACTGCCACGCAATTTCAATCAGCGACTCACATTGTAACATGGAAGGGTGATTTGATGTGTGTGTATATATAATGTCTCGCTTACGTCTGAAAGGGAAAGACCGGAAGTGCTCTTCAATCCCGATATCATCGTTATGTTTCCCCCGAGGATATTCTCAACCGCCTCGAGAGAGCTGCCGAGGGTGTGGACAGCGAGAAGCAAGGTGACGATTGCTATCCCGTCCCTGGGCAACTCGTGGAGCATGTGTTCGAGTCTCTTCTACTCCAGATGGAAGGGGCGTTAGTCCCTGCACACAAGCCACTGACTTGTGTAAGTGAGTTTTTAAGGAATGGCGGCTGCCAACTTGCCCTTGCCAATAGAATGTCTTGCAGCCGGGCATGCTGATCCCGCAACATGCCTTGTATTTCCTGGAACATTTCAAGGCATTTGGCTCGCTTCTTATGGTTTTCCGGAGACTCGTGTTGACCAAGCGTCGTGTGCGTCTTCTTCTTGCAGGGCCAGTTTGCTTCGTGCTGCTGGCTGCGCATCGGAGCAGTGATGAGCAACCGGTCGGAGCAGCCATCCAGTCGGTCCAGCGCATGTGAAGTTACACGTTGGCTTGTTGATCCCAAGGAAGCGGCCTTGTAGTCGCGCTCCTCATGCCGCACAGGGCCGACCATCTGGTGCGAAGGGGGTGTAAGATCGAGGTCGACCAGTCTATCTATGCTTCGCACCTCCATCGCGATCAAGAGGCAACTGCTACCGATTTTTTTTTTCTTTTTTGGAATTTACAAGGCAAAGATGACAAGGGAGGAGAGAAGAAGGGCAAAGAGAGCGAAGAGGAGGCCGATGTCAAATATCAAACGGAGGCAGAGGCTTTGGGCGGTGAGTTGCGCATTGTTGTGTAGGGAGTTGATCCGGTGTGCTGAGAAGGGCAGAAACCATCTCCAACTGCGCATTTCTTTCCTCTGCAGAGCCAAAATCCTCTTGGGAAGAGACGGGAGGCAAGTTGACTGTGAATCACGGGTGAAATATTCAACGATGACCGACTCTGTGCTGCACGTTTGAAAAATAAAATAAAATGAATGAAACAAAATAAAACAAAATAAAATAAAATAAAATAAAAGATCTGCCAAATATTAGAGAGATGAAATGAATCAATGGAGGTTTAAAGTCAATGTATTTTCAGGGGCAAAAAAAAAAAAAATACAGAAGCTGTAGGGTAGGCTCAAGATGGCTATTTCCAAGTCAAGCCTGCCCATCTTGTGATGCTGCTTCATGTGCTGAATTTCCATAACAATGACAAAACATTTAGGTAGAAATCGTTTCATCCAATGCCAGACTCATCTCTTGATATTATCCACCATGAAGAAGAGAGAGAAAAAAATAAAAATCCAGCTCAGCGGGTTGTCAATGCTCTGCCAACGAGGTCATAGAGTAAAAAAAACAAAAGAAGAGAAGAAAAGAATACCTGGAGGGCAGTTGAGGCATCGGGGTCAATGGAGCCCGATCGAGCAAGACCGGGGGAATGAAATTGCATATTAGAACGACTGTCTAGAGAGTACGAAGCAGTACAGCAGAAGAAGACATGATGGAACGGGTTGATGGAACAAAATAATTTCGAACAAAAGCGACAGGCGGCCCGATTTGCGGGCGGAGCAAGTCCGGAATCTCACATGCCGAGCCAAATCCGAGGACAGGTAAGGCATCAAGTACGTACTTGATTCTAGGCTCTTTTGCTGCCACGTTATGTTCTGTCTGTCTTGGGTTTTGGCAGACCCGGACTTTTCGGGAATTCTTGGCAACGCGCGTCATCGTTTCCATCGTTTCAATCCCGCACATGAAGTGCACTGTAAAAAGTACGCATTTGCCCACGTATTCACACGCTGTTGTTGTGACGGACTGAAACGCCAACAACCGCCAGTGATGATGACATAATATTAACCAAAATAAATAAAAATAAGAGTAAAAACAAAGATTACTAAGAAAAAAAAAAAAAAAAGCTACTCCATACCAATAATGCGGAGTACATTCCAAAAGGCCCCACATAAACGAAAATGTTCTAGCCCCAGATTGTGTGGGGTCAGGAGCCGCAACGGGGGGGGAGGGGCTGCAGGGCTGCGGCTTCCCAATGCTTGTCTCTTTTGTTACGTACAAGATACTCATCGACTGGTTCAAGGCTGGCAAGAAGCAAAAAAAGCCCCAATTGTCGCGGGTACCAGCGCAGATGCGACCCAGGGCGTCCTTTCTTTCTTTGTTTATTTTATTTTGTTTTATTGATTTATCGATTTATTTCTTATTCTGTTTCCCTTTCCCGGCGACTACAGTAGGTACTTGTCCGCGCGGTACTCTGTACTTTGCGTGCCGCGCCTTTGCCCTGCCAGACACGCTGCTGGAATCTGCCCGGAATAGCGGCCGTCCGTAGCACCGGTACCTGCGCCCCGCTAGAGTCCCACCAGGTTCGGGGTACACGCAGGGCAGGTTCCGCCCTCCAACAAGCCGGGGCTTGTCATCTCCTCCTCATCCTTGGGTGCAGATGGACAAATCTCCGCGGCACCGCGTGGCGGCCGCTGCGTTTCTTTCTTTCTTCTTCTTCTTCTTCTTCTTCTTCTTGATAGTAATGCCGCCGCCGACGCTCCTCAAGTCTCGGTGAGTCTTGATGACCGGCCTCGCGTCTCTTCTCGACTCTCGACTCTCGACTCTCGACTCAGAATAGCCAACACAAAGCTTCGCCACCGGCTCTCACCACCAACGCCGAGTCAAGCTTACAAGAAGACTTGTTCTGGGCAGATTCAGCCCTTTGACCCTTTGACAACCGGCATCGACGCGAGCAGGCGCGGGTAGAAGCATCTTTCGGGTGGCAGCGCGCATCGCACAAAACAAAGACAGCCGCCAGCATGCCGATCCACCACTCCTGGAACTTGGACATCGACCGCTTTCTCAATCCCTTGGTCCCTCCTGCGCCATGGAACCGCATCCCTTACCCCGTCGCTTACTGGTTTGGCTTCCGCAAGACGAAGCCCCAGGAGACGGGCAACTTGATGCCAATTTTCTGGGCCTTTATTGGGGTCTTTGGCGCCATTGCCATGATTGAAGCTGTCGGCCGTCACGTCGCCTCTTTTCCACCACACCACGTGCCTCTTATCGTGGGCAGTTTTGTAAGCCCGTCCCCTCGAATGCATGTCTTCTGCGGCCACGCTGCCGATTGGCCATTGGCTAACCAATGTTGGGCGTACGCTTTAGGGCGCCGCCGCTGTCCTTGAATTTTATGCCATTGAATCGCCTCTGGCGCAGCCGCGAAATGCCTTCGGGGGACAGGTCCTCTCCGCCATCATCGGCTGCGGCGTGGCCAAGCTTTTCCTGCTCAGTGATCATTTCGAAGACATCAAATGGCTTGGTGGCGCCCTGGCCTGCGCCTCGGCCACGGCCGTCATGGCGTTGACGAAAACGGTACATCCGCCGGCTGGCGCGACGGCCTTGCTGGCCGTGGTCGATCCTGCCCTCATCCAGGTCGGATGGTTCCTCATCCCCGTCATGCTGCTGGGCTGTTCTCTGATGCTCGGCGCGGCGCTCCTCGTCAACAATCTTGAACGCCGCTTTCCCGTTTACTGGTGGACCCCCGAAGATTTGCGGCAGGCCAATCCCATCTTTCGTCGTCGGCAAACCAAGAAGAAGGCCCCAGAGGCTGCCGCAAGCGAATCCAAGCCAGAGGATGCGAGCAGCGGCGAAGAGAGATACGCCTCGGATCTGGAAGCCAATGCCAATCCCGACGCCGAACTGGAAAAGGAAGACACCATTCACGCCGCCGACATCGTCATCAAGCCGGGACAGGTCATTGTGCCCACGCACGTCTATCTCACCCAGGAAGAGCAGCAGTATCTGGAGACAATATGCAAACGTCTCTAAGCGAATATATATATATATATATATATATAAATATATATATATATATATAAATATATATATATACATGTATATATGTATGTATGTATAAATGTACATATACATGCTATGCAGCATCTGCATCTATATACAGCAACAACAACAGCAACAGCAACAGCAACAGCAAAACAAACAAAAACCACATCAACATTATCGACGTTTACATTCCGGAGACCATCCTATGCATTCTCATTCGTCAGCGGATAGCACAGCCATCGCACAGCCATCATACAGCGTGAATTTTTTTTCTTTCTTTTCTTTTCCCTTGTTCTTTTCTTTCATACGCAGCATCTATACTTACTTACCTAATGAATGATGTACACCTTGCCGATTTACGAGATACGATCTATAGAGTTTATTTCACCCCCCAAACAAAAAAGACAATACATGAAATTTACCGTCACGTTTGCCTCTGCTGCAGCCACTTTTTGCCCATACGCGATGGCCGTAATTTTTTATTTTTTTATTTTTTTTTTCGCCGCTAAGATCTTGAAACTCGAGTAATATGGCGCGCATGGCTTATGCAGCGCCAGGTGACACGAAGCTACGGTCCTCCATGGATGGATCCCGAGGCCAGCAGTCTGCCTGGCTTCTGCGCGCACACTCGCTGCTTTTTTGCTACTGCTTTTTGCTCTCAATCAAGGCGCATGCAAATCAGATGGCTGGATTTGCAAAATCTTGAGCCATTTAGATATATTTGTCACCAAACCGATCCAATCTCGTATTTGAGCGCGCGGCGCCTGTTGGTCCCGGGTTCGTCCAAGCTTTTCTGCCTTGAGGCCGTCTGAGTCATTTCGGCGAGCAGCATCTGGACTCTATAGGATTGGCTCGCATAACCAACCATTCGTTTGCTTGCTAAGAAACCCCTCTGCCCCCCCTTCCAAAAGCATTTCCTTTTATATTTATATTGGCAAGATATATATATATATATATATATATATATATATATATGTCCGTGTGTGTATGTCACAGGTTGCCTCTTCCTTCTCACTCCCTCTTTTCATCCTCAAAAACACCGCTCGCTTCTCTGCGCAACACAGCCTTGATCCACCATGGCTGCAGTCGAGGACCGTGGCGAAGAGCTGCCATGGTTCTTACGGACATCGTATCCAGTCCTTTTCCCTTCACATGAAGCCTTATTCAAGTCGCAGGCCGACTTTGATGGATTTCTTTGCGACGAGCTGCGGGGCAGATCCGGGGCGCCGTCGCTCGAGTCCCTGGGAGATGCCATGGACATGGACGGCGTCATCTTGGCTGCCGAAGAGAAGGAATCGCGAAAGATTGATAGAACAAAGGGCGACGAGGAGTTTTTCAACCTCATGTTAACGGAGAATCACGATGTTGCCTATCGATCCACGCAAAATCCAATCGTCGACCTCTTTTACGAGCTAGAAGATGTTGTTTCTGGCCTGCGCTTGAAGGATCTTCTCGACACTGCATGGGCCATGCATCCTCTCATTACCCTGAAAATCATCTTCAACGCGCGCTCTATACACCTGGGCAAGAGTTCGAAAAACGTCTTCTATCGCGCCGCCGGATGGCTGGCCAAGAACCACCCGCTCACCCTGGTCGGCAACCTGAGATGGCTGAGCCGGCCGATCATTGAGAAGAGGGCGAGGAAGGAGAGCGAGAATGATTACGATGAAGGGTTTGTCAAGGTAGAGAAGCGCGAAGGGGACGAGAATGCGGTCGATCGATATGATGTTCGCTATGGGGTTTCGCACGGCTACTGGAAGGATCTGCTGAGCATTCTGGTTTTGGCGGCGCGGGAGAAGTTGGATGTGCTCGAGAACCCGAGGGACGTTTTGAATGTGGAGGATGAGGATATCAAAAAGACGGCCATGATGCGGCGGCAAAGGAAACAGAGCTCTCTGGTGTCTCGGAGTTCTTCGAGCAGGGAGGGAGGCGGCGCTGGCGCTCGCGGTAGGAGGTTGAGGGCTGAGAGGGCTCAGAGGAGGGAACAAAAAGCTGCAGAGATCACCCACGGCCTGGAGGAAAAAACGGTGCGCATGGGAAATCCTAGCTTGGCCAAGCATGCGGCGCGGGACCACCGCCACGCGGCCGTTGTGAACATGTTCGACACCGACGCCGTTTATCGGGCGTTACATCTTGCTGTGGCTCGACTCTTTGCAGAGCAGCTTCACTCTGACCTGACAGCCCTTCGGAGCCCCGCCTCTCATGCAAAGAGGGGCATCTCGCTCTGCGCGAAATGGGCTCCTTCGCATGGCAATTGCCACGACAGACACACCTGCATCATCAGCTCCATCGCTGAGATCTTGTACCCTCGAGAGTCCCTCGAGAGCACTGTCCCCGCGTCGGCTAGTCGGGAGGTGTATCTTCGCCATGCGCGCGAGCAATACCGCAAGGACGTGTCCGCCTTGAGAAGGCATCTCGAGGTTGTGGAGCGGGATATCAGCGCCAGTGACTTTGCCAAGATCAAGTATGACCGTGTGCCGTCTGTTGCGATGAGGAACTATACGAAGCTCTTCATCAGGAAGGACCTGGACCGCTTCAACGGATATATATCCAAGGTGGTGGAAGGAAAGGCTAAAATCTCAGGAGCCGCTTTGTTGCCTTCAACGCTGGTGCGCAGCGTAGCGAACCTCTACATTGCTCCCGCGTCGACACTGCAAGACCTGAGCCCGGAGGAGCTGGTTGATCGTGCGGCCAAGGAGATTGAGGCAAAAGTTGCAGATGCCCAGTGGAAGACTCTTGTCCAGCGAATGAAGGACTCTGGCACCCTGTCCTCCAGCATCGCAGTCTGTGACGTCTCCGGAAGCATGACGGATCCCGTTTTCAAGGACCGCACCACACCCATGGACTCTGCAATCGGGTTGTCTCTTTTGATCGCAGAGGTAGCCGAGCATCCATTCAAGGGCAAATTCATAACGTTTCATTCGCATCCCTCCATCCAAGCCGTCGATGCAACTCAATCATTGTACGAGAAAGTTCAACAGATCAAAATGGCGGATTGGGGCATGAACACAAACATTGTCGCCGTTTTTGAAGACATCATTCTTCCAAGTGCCATCGAAAACCAGCTGAAACACGAGGATATGGTGAAGCGCGTGTTCGTCTTTAGCGACATGCAGTTTGACGAGGCAGAGAGTTGCCTAGATGAGCAAGACGCCGCAGACGCTTGGGCTTCCTCCTTTGAAAGGATCAAGGAAAAGTTTGAGCACCATGGGTATGAGCTGCCGGAGCTCGTGTTCTGGAATCTTGCAGGTGGAAGAGCAGGATACCATCAAGACGGCAGGGGGGACGATGGCGACGAAACTGCACCGAAACCTGTGCTTGCGGGAGAGGCGGGCACGTCGTTGGTGAGCGGGTATTCCCAGGGCATGTTGAAGGTGTTTATGGATAGTGGCTCGTTTGGCGAAGCGGATGAGGACACAAATCATACGAGAGATGATGGCGGGGAGGAGAAGGAAGGGGGGGGACCTGCGCAGAGGAAAAAGGAGAAGACGAATCCGTTGGCACTGGTCCAAAGGGCCGTTTCGCATAAGGCGTATGACATGCTAGAAGTGCTGGATTGAGTAGATTTCAGGACAGCATGTTTCAACATTGAATGGCATGAATGAACAAGAAGAAATCATATTCTCATGGCAGGTGACGGACGTGTAAGATCATGATGGGTCTCACAAATAGCCATGAGTAACCATCGCCAACTCAAACAGTGCATCATACCAAACATAAGCCAAAAAAAAAAAATCATAAACAAAATTGCTTGATTAAAAACAAGGATCACAGGAAAAAAAAAAAAAAAAAAAAGAGATTTTTTCAAAAAGAAGAGTGGGGGCCAAACCGTGGATTGAACACGGGACCTCTTGCAGTTGAGTTGGGAACCCAAAGCAAGAATCATACCACTAGACCATTTGGCCGATGAACTTGGTGGAAGAATCGTCGCTATGGAGAGTTTATAAGTTTATGGACAAGGCGGCGATGCAAAACAATGCATTAGGCATAGATTTATAGATGAAAATACTCGGCACAATTTTTTTTCTTTTTCTTTTTCTTTTTTTTTTTTTCAAAAAAAGGGCATGTGGTTATTGATAGGGGAATAGTTATTTAGAGTCGTTTTGCGCCTTCTTTTTTTGTTTATACAATATTGTATATAGATAGTCGTATGAGCGCGTCTTAGACTGTGATGCCACCGCTTTATAGGTAAAAGCGATGCAAAGTAACATCAAGACACGTTTCAGCAACTAAAAAATTCAGTTGTTCAACTCGTGGATATCTGGTATAGAGACGGATAAACGAAAGCAATTCCACGAAACTTGCATTCATTGTCTCGCGCAACGGTGGTTGCATATCTGTAAGTGTGGCAAAAATCCATTGCGGACATGAGGTCTCTATGGAAACGTAATCTATAAAGAACGGGGGGGGATCTAACATGGTATATATATATATATATATATATAGGCAGAGGATGAGGGAGATGTGCTTTGCTGAATGGAAAAAAATTTGCACTGCTATCAGAAACTCAACACCAGCAAGTGGGAGATATGGAGAACACATACGCTGTGGGTGGGTTGGTGTTGTTTCCATTCTTTGGAGCCCTTTTTTTTTTTCGTGTTTTGCCATTCTCCCAAACAAATATCAAACGGCAAAAAAGGGGGACTTTGTTAACCCCAAGCATCTTCTTGCTGTCTGACCTCCCTGATTGTTTTGCATATCGCTTCAGCATACAGTTTTCTCAAGTCAACAACCATAGACACGAATCCTCGAGGACGCAAAATGCGAGTCACGGAACATACCAAGAAGTCACAGGACTCCAACTAACGACTTCCCCCCCTAATCCGAAAAGAAAAGAAAAAAAAAAAAAACACCCCCAAAAGAATGCACAAGAGATGATGCCATAACGTAATTTGTTTCCGGAGAGAAAAAGATCTTCTCCACACATTGTACGAGATGTGATTGATGCCCTTGCTCGGAGAAATAAGACATGGATACGCGGGGGGTCTCCCGATGATCAGTTCCGCACATGATATCAGAGTGGCACAAAAGTTCCAGACTGTAGCGCTTGCTTGCAAAGGGTCTGTCCGCTTTTGCTGCGGAAAAGACGATGGTATGAACTTTGTGAACGGTCAAGGCGAACTTTTGGTCTATGATACACTCCCGTAAGGTAACATCTACATCTTTCAAGAGTCCAGCTCTTTGTACATATACTTGCAGCATGAAACTTTTGTTGACATTCCGTCTTCTCAGATCTGATATACGACGGCTTCACTCTCAAAAAACAAACAGCACACGCCCCTTTGGTCAGACTTCCACATGTCTCTCTCTTTCTTCCCCGCATGTTCAAAAGCCCATACTTCGAAATTTCCCGACCTCTAGACATTTCCACATCAGACTCAGCTGATCGCTGGGGTGTAGGTCGAAAGGCACGTGGTGCCGATGCCGTTTCAGTCTCATCATTCCATACTGTCTCCCTTGAGATGACATTTATGGATCAAGGGGGTGGGCTAATTCGCTACGGTGGCAGGAAAGAAACAGGGCGTGCAACAGAGAACTTGGCAAGGACAAAGACGGAGTATGGGATGTGGGTACTTGATACGAGATGTTGATACTGTAATGAGAGGAGAGAATGACTCTCTCGCGTTTCATCATGACGCAGTCTCATCCTGTCCATACAAAGATTTCCTTACATGATTGTGATGTATGATGATCGAATCGCATATTTTACTTAGTCAAGATTTTGAAATCTAGCTGGTAAATACCCATCTCTTTCACCTTTCGTCCACCTAACCGCTGGAAAAAAAAATATGTAATGTATAATGTATGTGATCTCTAGATCTGAAAAAGGAAGCAAATCCCCGGGGGGATCTATCAAACTGAAATAGAGAACAAAAATTCAACTCGCTAATAGCACTCTTCTCAAAGTCGAAAAAAATGAAATAAAATAAAGAGAGTTGAGACCGTTTGTGTTGTTATACTGGTGCAGAGAGAGGTACTGGGTATCGGTTTGTATCTGGAAAAGGTTGTTTCCCTTTCTCCTCCCGCACACAAGTCATCCCCCCCTTTTTTGGGGTTTTTATTGGACCATTCCTCTCTCGTCGCTTGCAATATGTATATAATAATACCATAATAGACTTCAAGTTTACTATACTCAGGGAAACGAACAAAAGGGGGGGGAAAGAAGGGAAGAAAAAAAAAAAAAGAGAGAGAGAGAGAACAGAAAAGAGGGGGAAAAAAAGGACAAAAAAAAAGAAGGACAGAGTTGTGGATTAGAAGCTGAATAGTCCGCTTCTCCTCTTGCCGAGTGGGTATACTATCAAGGCGCTCAAGAAGAGGCCCACGCTTATGCTAATGGCCACCTGTATGACGCTCAGCAGCACAGTAAAGGCAGTGCCGTCGGTCTGGGAACTGCTGGGAGATGATGTGTTGTTGTTTAGTAGATTTGCGGAGTTGATTCCAGCCAGCAGGGAACCGCTCGCGGCCAGGCCGGAAGGCACCTGGACAAAGATGGCTGGAAGCATGGCTGCAGCGGCGAGGCTATAGCCTACTTTCCTAGGCAGTCGCTGTGGTTCTTCCGGAGGTGGTCCCGCGATAGATTCCACGTCTGGCACAGGCGGCATCGTCGGCTTCTTTTTGGAGAATCGCGGCTGCACTCGAGCCCGCCACCACTCTACAACATCCAGCCAGGCGTTTTGCACATGTCGCCCTAGTCGTGAGTACAGATTGGCCAAGATGCCAATTGCCAGGGCGCCTAGCATGTTGGATATTTGGCTGTTGCTTTCAAAGTATTGGCTTGAATAGCTGTTCACGCAGAAGCCAGCAAGGGACATGACGGTCATGACGGGCGTTTGCTTCCACTTGGCCTGGTTAATGACGCACAGGCACAGCGTGAAGCCCGGAACGAACAGAAAAGACCATCCGCGGTTGAGGCTGAGGGGATTGTCGCAGTGCGTCGCGCTGGCCGCTTGCTTGTCTAGCATGCCGTATAATGAGGCTCCAATGGTGATGCCATAGCCCAGGAAGAGCGTGTAGATGACTGCGTGCACCATGCGGACACTGCCAGCGACGATGTTGTGGCTCTGAAGCTCTAGGGAACCGCAGAGGACCATGTACCCCGGCAGAATGAGGGCAATGCTGCTCTGAGCTAGAGCGCTAAAGCAGAACAGCTTCCCGCCTCGGATAGACCCGAAGCCGCGAGCGATAAAGGTCGTGATGACGGCGGCAGAAACCTCAAAGACGTGGGCGTAGAGCTCATTGCTGGGGGCGAAGACGAGCTGAAGGAGTCCAACCAAGCAGCCCAGGAAAAAGGCAATGGGCAGATCGATGAAGCGGCCTTCAAAGGCAAATGGAGCGACGCAGACGGAAGCCAGGCCATACACTAACACTCGCAGCCAAGTCTTAAACTTGGGCCCCCGGTCCATAACCTCGTCGAGGCGTCGAGTCGCCTCCTCCACCCCAAGCTTATCGTGGACGACGTCCTTGTAAATGTTGTGGACGTCCCGCAAGCGGCCGAGGTCAACTCCCTGGGGCACCCGGACCATCTTGACCTCTGCCGTATGGGTTGAGCCGTCATCGAAGCTGATAATCATGCACGACGGTATGTATAAGAACTGCCCCTCGATTTCGAGGACGCGGGAGGACATTGTCATGTATTCTTCGAGCCGGTGGGTCGGAGCGCCATACATCATGAGGGCACGGCATAGCTTCAGTAGGTATCTGTGGCGCGCGATGATGCCGGCGATGTGGACGGTAATTCGGATCTGCTCCTTCTTTGGCTTGGCAACCTTCTCCCTCCTAATCTTCTCGGCAAGTTGGTCGGATATCTCGCTGGAGCCAGGAGCGGCAAACATGGACGACGATTTGAGCAGCTCGGCCAAGGCGACAGAGGACGTTGAGTTCCGAGACCTGTGGTAGCCCCTCAGCCGGCTAGATGATCGCGATCTGACAGTACTGACGGTCGAGGGACGTCTAGAAGACGGAGGCGAAGGATGAGGAGACATGATGGGAGTGGAGGGCGTTGTGACGGGAGTGCCGAACCCGCTGCTGCCTTGTCCTCGATCGGTGCCGTTATCGTCATCGCGGTAGAGCCTGAGCAGGGAGGAGAGGATGCCCCCGCGATATGTAGAGGGCCTGGGAACGTAGTCTTGGGCGTAGGCCTGCATCGTGACCGGAGTTGATATTCCAGATGAGGGGAGTTGCAAGTGGAACATGTGGTTTTTAGCATGAGAGCTCACTAGCATCTCTGCTCTGTCGTGTTCTTCATGTGGCTGGAACAGAAGAGAGCTATGGGGGGTGCGATGGGCGGTGGGGTGCGTGCTGGTGGTGGCAAGTTCCTGGAGGGTAGTGGTGCTGCTAGCATCGTCGTCGTCTAGGTCTGGATCATGATCGGCTGAGACGTCTGGTACGGGCTGGAATGATCTTTCAAGCTCGATAGAGTTTCGTCTCGAACCTGGGGCAGACTGTGAGTAATACGAGCCCACGGACACGGCCAGTCGATCCGCTCGCTGCCGTGCGTCGGTCATGGATCGAAGCTGCCGCTCCGTGACATGCTTCTCCGCCTTGTCTGCCTCCTCCTGTTCTTGGGGGGCATTGTAACTGGTATTACGCCTCAAGGCCGGCCTTGGCATTCTCGGGGCCGCAGGTTCTCCAGATTTCGGCGTGGGCAGCGGTGACGTGTGTAGCTCGCGGAATTTTTGCTCCTTGGTCAGCAGCACCTTGTTTAAGGCGAGTCTCAATTCCTGGGCATCCGGGGCCCCGGGGGGAGTGAATGTGAGCAGCAGATTTGGTGATGCCTGGGCTGAGTGTTCCGAATATGTAAGCGGGCTTTGATCCAAGGGCCAGTAGCTACCGTTAGGAGAGGCATCTCCTCTGTCAAATGGACCCGCTGATAGGCTTGCCGACGACCCCTCTGACGACCGTCTGGATTCATCTTCGCTCCAGACCACGCGCTTCTTGCCTTTGCGGCCTGGAGTAAGAGTACCGCAAACCTCTCCGTAATCCTGAGGGTCTGTTGACATTTTGCCAGTGGTGGTGGTGGTGGTGGTGGTGTGCTGACTGCCAGTGTGGTCGGTTCTGAGACCTGACTCAGCGTTTGTAGAGGGGCTTCGAGCCAGAGAAGGGGAGATGATACAGCATAGTTTTTGGAGGAGAAATACTCTCACAGCTGTATGGACACATGCAAAATAAGAGAGGAAAAGAAAAACCACGAGATGAGTAATGGTCAGGGAGGGTCGGATCTCTGGCAGGGCTGGAATGCCCCTCCCCCCCCCTTCTTCTGGCGTGGTGATCCTTGATAACGGTCGGGGATCGTGTCAGTGAGCAAAGCTTGTCTGGGTCCCTGAACCCAGTCAGATTTGCAATTACAGCCACGATGGCGAGACGGAGGGTGGGGGGGTGTCTCCAGAGAGGAATTCAACGTCCATCAGCATGCCAAATGGCCGGTACGGAGCAGCTGAAGAGAACCTCGCCGGGTCTAGGAACACGGCGGACGCCCATATTCACCTCCCCGATTTTTTTTTTGTTTTTTTTTTACTTCCCACCCTGCTCCACACTCCCATCCCTGTGTCGTAATTTCATGCTCGACATATTTGCTAGCAAACGTTTTGCTTGTCATGATCAGCTGGCTCTCGGCAAGACCCAAGACCCCAATCATTGGCTTCCGTGATCACCGGCCTCCCTTCCATCTTATGATCGGCCTTGACGGCATTCGTTGTTGTCCTTGCCACCGTTTGCCGTCTGAAGTTCTCCAGGGGCTGCAGCTGGTAAATTTTAGCTGCCACCTGCCGAGTTAGTCGAACCGGCAGAGCAATCATACGAAATTCCTGCCGCGAGGAAAAGGCGGGTCAAACGAGATGCAAATAGCATACCTACTACTGCTACTACTAAGGTAATAGTTCCAGTATGATGGTTGTAAACTTGTGCTGTCATGCGTGATGTGATGGGGAGAAGAAGTTTGACAGGTGGACCAGAAACGCCGGTTCCTGTTAGCCGAGCGATAAGGTATCCGACATACATAATGCGAGTGTTCAGCCGCTCGGATTACCTCTTTAGAACTAAAGCCGATATAGATATAGTGTAGGCTTATCGCTAGATAGCAATGTTTAGGCAGAGCACGTGCGGCAGCAACCATCGGTTGTTGGGAGGCGACATTGAACTTTAGTTTCTTGCATCGATAACTCCGTCTCTCTCTCTCTCTCTCTCTCTCTCTCTCTCTCGTCAGTTTTGTTACGTGCACGCATCCACATTTGGGCAGAGGAGGCTGTGAGGACAAACTCAATCTTCACGCCGTTGCCTGAAAATGGGAATTTGGTCCCGTTGTATCCGGGCGGGCTTATATATCAGGAACGGCAAAACGCCCCCCTTTTGCTGGTGGCGATGATGAAACTTGTTTGTTTACGCAAGCCGCGCGCCGCTTTTTTTTTTTTTTTTTTTTTTTTTTTTTAAATTTTCTTTCTTCCTTTCTTTCAAGCCGCCACACCCTGTCATTCTTCATTTGACAAACGCCTTTGGCTTGAATCTTCGGCATCAACTAACCGATTCTACCTAGTTCGCTATTAGCTCTTTCGATAAGAAAGTCAGCCACCATACGCCAATCAAGCTTACGATTTCCTTCTCGAATGCTTCCATCTCTCTCACCTCTGGGAACATTATCCGTACAATGGATGCCCTGAAGCTTATCTGTGTCTCATATGATACATATCAGGAGCTACGTGATGCCAAGAAAAAAGAAAAAAAAAGAAAAAAAAAATCTTTCATCGCCTCCACCGATCCTTGTACACTAAGTCTCCCGACCCGGCAACGTGCGTCGACGGTCGACATGATTACTCCAGTATAGCAATAGCAAATGCTGCCCAACAAACAAAGTCTTCCACAGTACTCCATAATAGTTGCTCAGCTCACGCAGGTCCAAGCTCCGTCAGGGGGGGGCTCCAGCGGACCAGCGGACCGAAGTCGGAAAGTTTAAGCACAAGCACACCACCAGGCCCACGTTTGTGGGCCAGGCAATAGACCAGAAAATCTTTATCTCTCTCTTCTTGGACAAGCAAGAAGCTAATAAGCCCACAAGCTTGGGCGTGTATTTTGTGGCGCTTTTTCTATTAATATCTAGACAGTTTATCAGGGCTTCCATCTATCTTACGCCGGGGGGGGGGGGCTATTTGAAGCTCGTATCGTAGGTAAACTGGTAGCGGTTGATGAGGTCCCGAGGATGGACGGGAAATGTACGATTCATCTTCATGGCGGTAGATTTGGTTTGCTAGATGAGGCGTTTTGCTTGAACATATTTTATCGGTAATGTCTGAACCATTTTACGGATCCGAGCAATTTCGCTGCTGGGAAATCGAAACCATTATGACGTTGCGCATCAGCTTCCGAGAAGAACCTGAATCCAATTCGCACATGTCAGAGGGTTTTCGAGTGAATGCTACCAACCTACATTCTCATTCTCAGGCTTGGTGCCTTTGAGCACTTACTTGCACGGTTGGGCGTGGTGATGGCAAGTTGTTTCTATATGATAGAAAACTAACAAAGTTACATGAGCAAGACTCCAAACAGTAGGTATCATTTTCGCATAACATCCACCCCGTCATCAATAAAACCGCGTTTGTTTTGGACGGATGCCGAGCGGCAATCCGCACCTCAGCCAAACTCCCCTCTCTCTCTCATCGCAACGAGTTCCTTCCTATACGTAGGGCTTGGTTTCGTTCTCACAATACTCGAAGAATTTTCCCGCAGTCGACGTTTCCTCTCCCTTTTTCGGGGTCAACGCTTCATCAATGTCTGCCCGAGTGAAGCCAAATCGACCCCAGGGAATGACATATCTTCCACTGTCTTCTGGTTTGACGTCCGGGGACAAGCCGGCAAATAATTCTGTGTACGCGCCGAAGATGGGGTCATGAAGGAGCGGCAACTAGCTTCGGCGTTGGCTTCTTTGTTCTCTCTGCGTAATGTGTGAAACACTTACAATTGGATAATATTCGAACGCGGACATGTCGCGTTGGAGAGGTGTCTTGAGATTACCAGGATTGACAGTCTGCCACGGGAAAAAAAAAGAAAAAAAAATAATGTCAGAACAAACAACTAAGAAAAAAAAAAGGGGGGGGGGGGAGAGATTCTGGTTACTTGCCAGGTGCAAAATCCCATTCTCGCCATCCAGCTTAGCCCACTCGTTGCAAAGGAAGAAATTCCCAGTCTTGCTGACAGCGTATCGGACATTTACGTCTGGCCACTCCTTCTTGTAATCTAGATTGTCGATATCCATGCCACCCGTTGGTGCCTTCAAAGGGATCATGAGCGACCCTGTCCAAACAACACGGACGCTGCCTACCGGCGAAGATCTGGCCGTGGATACAAGGATCGGGTGGAGGAGCTTTGTAAAGAGGTAGGGGCCAAGACAGTTGACGGCGAGCAATAACTCGTGATCCTGTTTCGACTTGGTGGGCGAGTCTTTCGGCAAGCGCATCAGCCCCGCATTGTTCCAGAGATTGTCGAGCCTCGTCTCTTTCCCGAGAAAAGCACTTGCGCTGGCCTTGATAGATGGCAGATCAGCCAGGTCGAGCTGTAAGAACTCCAGCCTTCCCCTGGAGTCGGGATGGGCTGCTCTCAAGGACTCGATGGCGTCCTGGCCGACATCTTGACGACGACCAGCGATGTACACGACTGCGTTTTTCGCATACAGCAGCTTGGAGAGCTGGTATCCCACGCCCGAATAGCCACCAGTAACAATAACGACCTGGTCAAGGGGACATTGGCATCAGTGGATTCATTCATTCGAAGGATGTACACGCAGCGAAGAAGCCGTATGTAATGTAATCGTGAATTTTTTTCTTTAGCTGACCTTCCCAGAGAGGTCTTCCAGTTGCTGCTCCGTAAAAACAGGCTTCGGCGGCCAGCCCTGGGTCAAGATGTTACCGAGAGTCTTGAGCATGACGGCGAAATGAGGTTGAATTGAAGCGCTGGCGCCTTTATTATTTATTCATTCCTCGGTGCTACCATATGCACAAAAACAGGTTCGCAGGCGAGGCGCTGTGTCCGGGGGGTGGCTCAGATGTATTATTTATGACCTGTGTAGAGAGAAAAAAGAAAGAAAAAAAAGAAGAAAGAAGAAGAAAAAAAAGAGACGAGTGACGGAGAATAATGCCAACGTGGCGACCCCAAGCGACATGTATTTATTTATTTATTTGCATTTGCGCTATTCGTCAAGTTGCATGCATCCATTGATTGGCACGACACTACACCTATTTCGCGGAGCTCGATCGATCGATGGCCCAGAACGCGGGCGGCCACCCATGTATTTATTTATTTATTTATTTATTTATTTATTTATTTATTTATTTATTCATTCATTCCTAGCCAACGTGTAATCATTCGCATGATAGCTGTAAACCCTGGCGTGACGATTTCGCGGTTTCGTCGCACATAACCCAGGGTTGTTTGGGTGTTTTTTTTTTTTTTTGCCAAATCATGTACGAAATGGCAACTCAGGGGGTCAGGAAGACCATCCGTTCTCTAGTGCATGAGTAGATGAGGCATGAATGGCAGGCAGGCAGGCAGGCAGGCAGGTCTTGTCAAGTCATTATGCTTTTCTCTGCATATGCATCCTTGAATCACGGGTCGAAAGAGAGCTTTGATCAACCCTCCTGTTGCCATTGCCCGCGAAATACCATGTGCCAGAGAAGACGAAAGTTTCTTTCATCCTCGTTAATTAATGTGCTCTTGTTTCCTTTTTTTTTCCTTTCTTTTTTTTCCCTTTCTTTTATTTTTTTCATCCCCAACGATTCCCCCCGCATGAATAGACCGGCAGCCGGACTCAACAAAAAAATCAGTGTTACCCATAGAGCGGCGACAAATGTCTAAATAGTTATAGGTAGTTACTCGGAGCTGCTCGAGTTTTTTTGCAATATCCCGGATAACGGCCGGCAAACCGGACTCAACAAAACATCCATTGTAGGCATGCAAAGTATCCTGCAGCTACACCGCATTTGAAAAAAATAAAAATGACACGTTGTCTGTCTTAGATGTCATGTGATTTCCAGTTGAAAAAGTCTCAACCCATATTGGAGATACTACTAACTACTCCGTACTACGTATAGTAGTACTAATTACTATATGCCTTTGTGCTGAAGACCTTTTCTTTCTTTTTTTGTTCTTTCCCCTCCATCTTGTCGACGCAACAAACCAAACAAACAACTGCTGCATAAAACCACATTTTCATCATGACTTCCTTTTTCCCAGACCCTAGGCGAATCGTGACCGGCCACAGCTCGGAGGGCAAAGCCATCGTTGTTGCCGATAGCCCTATTCCTTGCCTGCCAACGCCAACAGGGGCCAATTTCGCCGTTCTATACGAAACTCATCAATTCCCTGCGTCCAACGACGAATGGATCGATCCAACCACGCACAGGACCACTGATTTGGCGAACGGCAAGGGAATCGTCCTCAGAGTCGTAGACATCCCGCCCAATGTGGAGACGGTAGGGGTATAGTAGGGTCTCAGCAGGGGGAGGGGGGGGGGGAGTGTGCATCTTGCTTTCAGGCCGTGATGCTAAGAATTGTCGGGTAGATGTTCCATCGGACAGAGTCGTTGGATTTCGGGATCCTGCATAGTGGACAAGTTACCTGGTATGTTCGCTCTTCGCATCGGGGAATTTCCCTCGCTTGATCCAACCTGCTGAACATGCTTCGGCCCAGCCATCTCGACGATGGTGTCCGTGTGGACATGAAGCCGGGCGATGTGTGCGTGCAGCGCGGCACAATACACGGATGGACGAACCATTCGGACAAGCCTGCGCGTCTTTATTTCATCTTGTCGGGTGCGTAGCTGCTATTCCGTCTGCCACAAACAAAAAGAAGAAGAGCTTATCTGTGTCGTATAGCTGCCGCTCCCGTCAACGTCCAAGGGACATCATTGACGGCTACTGGTTACTCCAAGGATGATGTCCAATCTGGGGGCTTATTATCCGAGTAAGACTCTCACTCAGTCTGCTCTGCTTGCCACCTTGCTATGAAAAAGCAGCTATACCGGAATGGAATCGTCTTGCGATGAGATGTGGGATTGCGGCATGGGATGCCTTGGGAGCTATAATAATGCAGGCAATTCATTCATAAAATGGTTTTATGGGACCGTCATGGCTTGGATGGCCTGCCTGCATTATGTTGTACGAAAAGAGAGTATGAGGTTTCGACCCAGCACAATCAATGCTTTCGTGATGTCTAGTGGCCAAAATTGCGTAGAATCCCTTTCTTTTTTCTTTTTTCTTCTTCTTTTTTCACCAATCTCTAAACACTACGCCGTGATGCCTCGATTATACAAAATGTATGGCATGTTTCACATATTAGTGACTTTATATGAAAAAAAAAAAAAATCGTAATATTTCCAAAACAAACAGAATCTTTTCTAACATTACACTCGAATCTCCATTACCCTATGTCTCTAAATAGTAACCAAAAAAAAAATCAAAAATAAAATTAAATTAAAAAAAAAAAAAAAAGGCCCCCAAATCACTCGTCAGATAAAACTGCTGCAAGCATACCCCCCCCATCTCAAGCAGATAACAAGAAATCCTCCATATGCTGCAAATACCTGTAGAGCCCAACGTCAACCCCACTGTCCGTCACATCTTCAGCAAACTTGGCCGTCTGCAGCGCCTTGGGAAAGTCTTCCTCGGACGGGAAGTTGCCGCTCGAGAGCGCATGCTGGATCGTCAGCGCGATTCGAAGATACGTCCGAGGCTTTCCCGCGAACAATTTGGCCCATTTGCTTTTCGGCCCGCTGTCGACCTCTGGCGTCATCCCTCCGGGCAAGAAGCTGGATAGGAGCTCCGGGGGGAAGCAGGTGTCTGCCAGAAGCTCGTGCTGGTTGATCTCGACAGACTCTGTGGTTTGGATGTGTGCGATGATTTGCTTGATGAATTTCAGCAAGTTGTTTGCGTTTTCGTGGAGGCTTCGGAACTTGTTCATGACGTTTGTGTAAACCATGAGATCGCGCATGTTGTCCGCGGCGAGAGCCCCCGTGTTGAGCATCTTCGCATCCAAAACCTGCCAGATGAGCGGCGTCGCCGAAAAAGACACACTGGGGATGGACGGTTAGCACAAAAAGGCCAAGCAACTCGGAGATTGGCATGTTTTCGCTGACAATGTGTTTGGCAAATACTGCACGAGTCCTAGACGGGCCAGGTGCATGAAGATTCCAGTGATGCCTTTCAAGGCGGAATCCATCTCTGCTTGAACTTGAAGATCGCTCTTCTGCGCATCGGAAGCATGGCTGGGATTGGACACGGATAGTAGCATCATGTGATAGCACAAGCTCGCCCGCGCGGCACTTTTTTTTTTTAAAAAAAAAAAAAAAGAAAAAAAATCCAGGTCAGTGTGTGACTTCTTTTCAAACGAGGAGGAGACGGACTCGGACTCACTAGTAGTAGATAAAAGTCATCTTGGTGAACAATGTCAAAGACTTGTGGACGCCAATGGACGGCGTGGACATCTCGAATCGCTCCCTTGTTTTCCGGTACCACATATCCAAGAGCCATAGAGTCTCGACACAGGCATCCGAGTCCTGCCGGGTATCGATCTCCGCGCGGATGACCTTGGGACCGGCCGCTGGATACAGTATCGTGAGGGCTTTGGTCAGGGGAATGACGAGCTCGCAAAACGCCGACATCATGTGCGCTAAAATCTGCCTGGTCGGTCTGTCGTATACCGTGGAGGCTCCCAGTTCGTCCGAGAAGTCGGCTAGGTTGAGTCCCGGGAGGCTGAAGTCGAACTCGTCGCTTCCAATGGTTAGCGGCCGCCGTAGGCTCAAGGACATGACTCTGTCTCGTAATATGCAGGACCACCAGAGCCGCTTGAGGACGAGCCTCGTGGGGTTGTTGTCGCTGAGTGTGTAATACTGATCCGCCCGGGCGCATCGAGAGAAGTGAACGGCGTTTACCATCCAGTACGTGTTTGTCGTATCGCTTGGCGTGGGCGAGTAGTAAGTCAGCATGACCGCCACTTGTGCGTTGACCACGTTGCTTTTATGGATGTCGAATTGCGTCAAGGTCTTGCGTTTTTTTGAGCCAGGTTTGTGGTTAGCAGCAGCAAGTTGCTCAAGTTCGTGCGTGCGATGTTTGGCCCGCTCACCTTTGCCATGGTATACAACTCCAGGTGAGCTGCCTGTACGCTACGAAAGCCAAGGCCGAGGAGCGTCGAGGCCGATACATACTATGGTCGGATCAGCCATGGGAGTGTCGGGCAGAGCCTGGGCTTTCCCCATCAAACCATTGTCGGGACGTACAGGAGATGCTATGAACAATATGGCCCGGATGAGGAGGAGGGGGATGCGAGCATCCAACGCCCAGAATTCCGCCTCGCTGAGTAGAGGGATGATGGGGTGGACGTGTGCGAAATATTGATGGAAGAATTCTTCCAGCGCCGATTCCGAGGGTAGGGTGAGACAGCCCTTTTCCTCCAGGTAGGAAACATCGGTGTGGCTGAGCTGATTGAGAAAACCGGCGTCGACAAAGTTGTAGCTAGAATATGGCACGAAACGCCGCGGCGGTTGCAGCCCAAAGATGGCCGTCTTGTCGCAGTCGTGTCCCCAAGGACTGCTGCTGCCGTCATGGCTAATCTGGTATCCGATCTGGCTTGGGTCAATCGTGTCGTCGGGAAAGGCAAAGTCGCCTTTCCACGCTTCATCATGAAGAAAGTCCGAGTCGTCCTGTTGGAATACCGGTATTGTTGACGCGGCTAACCGGACGGGCGGACTTGACGACGTGTCTCGTGTTCGATGGCTCTTTGCATCTGCTTGCCCCTTTGGTGTTGAGTTGTCGCGGACTGAAGGCTTGGCCCTCTCTTCTTCACCCGGCTGTCGAGCTTGATCTCTGCGCTGCTCCTTTTCCCCCTGCTCCAACACCCTCTTCACCCTTTGTTCCCTTTTTTCATTTTTTTTTCACGAGGTCAGTTTAATTCAAAGTTCATCATCCATCATACGATGAAAATGCCCTCTCCGCACGTCACGGCGACTTACCACTTCCGCTTTCGCGGCAATACCTTGCAATTAGCCGAATCCAACCGGCAGTTTGTGCATGGAAAGCCAGTCACCACCACATCGCATCTAACTTTGCGGACTCTACAGACGGCACAAGCATGGCTCGCGCGCAGCCGAGTGCGCGATAGCGGGGAGCCTGAGGCCTCCTCATCCGACTTGCTGGAGGAGCCCATCGCCTCCACTTGGTTTCCGCGTGGTGGTGAATCGGATGGCATTGTTGTATCAGTATCAGCAGCTTTCTTTCGGCCTGGCTTGTTCCTTTTAGATTTTGTCCCAATGCGGCGATGCCGGGAGAGGAGGGGGGGGGGGGAGATCAGGAATTGTTCGATTGGAGATGGACAAGTCAACTCCCTGACTCGAGAGTGATACGGATGGATGCAAGGGAAACGTTGCCTAGTGCCAACCCTGACAGTTCCCACACAGGTTCTCCATGACTCTTCACATTTGAACAATTATTAGGCTATAGCCCTCCCGAGTTTGCTCATCATTCAATGTGTATTTTTTTTTGTTTTTTGTTTTCGGCTATTAGAGAACCTTGGAGGGCGTTTTGTCAGCTCCATGTTGAGGAAGTTCCCCGACATAATCTGGCGAATCACAGACGCGCGATTTACCCTCGGCTAATTTCGATAAGCCGGCTACTTCTTAACTACTGGGTATTCGGTAAATTTCATTATGTGAGAGAGAGAGATAACTTTGGATATTATACATAGGCATATACTATATATACATATATATATATATATATATATACATGATGGCAACAACACACATGTACAATCTGCCGAGTATTCTGGAAAAGGAACGCAAGATTCCCTTGCAATAGAAGAATTCAAAATTTAGTAAAAAGCATCCATGAGACGGAATGTCAAATTGTATGTCATGGTGTTTTCAAATACGTATTCCCTCCTACAGGTTATTAGGGTGCTTAGAACTTGGCCGCATCAAAGTTGCGCACAAAGTCGTACAAAAACTTGACCGTCTCGATGTGATCATCTACGCGGACGTGCTCGTCAATGGTATGGATGTTGCTGTCGGCATGAGACCGGCCGGGCATAAAGCGCCAAATGTTGTCCGAAAGACCTGTCCCCCCCCCCAATGAGCAATTCTCAGCAAGACTTGGTAGGCTACGCGTTTATCTTGTGGAACCAGGTACACGACTTACCAATGTAATGGCGAGAATCCGTGTTGCCCGTCATGATTTCGCCGGTAGGAACCACGGTTCCATTCTCGTAGGCAAAGGTGTGTCGAATGGTGCCGGCAAATATATCCCAAGCCGGGCCGCTCGTGGGGGAGATGGGGGCGGGGTGGGATTTGTCTCGAGTGGACAACACCAGAGTTCCCTTGTAATCGACGACTCCCTCGGGCTGGGGCGCTCGAGCTTCGGGTGCTGATGGTAGGCCGGCGACGTACTTTTGGTATTCTTCGTCGCCCTCATAGGGTTTGAGCGTCAGACCATACTTTTTGACGATGCCGCCGACGCGCCTGACGGCGTTGTGCTGCACCTCGGCAAGGCTGTTGTGGTGAGCGACTCGGTAGTTGACCCCCAGGACGGTCTTCTCCGGCATGGCGTTGATCTTTTGCCCGCCCTGAATGGTGTCGGCAGCTTGCGACGTCTGGACAATGTACTGGGTCTCTCGGCCAGCTCTGACTAGCCAATGGGTGATGCCCTCCAAATCGCCCTGCTGGACCAGCTCCGTAAGGTCTGGGTACAGCTCGGGCGAGTAGCGTGCCTGGCACTGCACGTGATTGTGCACCGGGCCATCCTCAATCAGCTCGGCCTTGAAGGGGTGGGCCTCGAGCTCGGCGACGATTTCGGCAATGATGCCAATGCCGGTGTGAGGGAAGGGAACAGAGCTGTGGCCACCGACCACATCCAGCTCGAAGAAGATGTTGACGTGGCCCTTTTCCGTCACGGCCGGGAGGACGTATAGAGCGTTGCCGAATTCCAGCAAACCGAGGCCGCCCTCGTCCAGGATGGCCGCAAAACTATCTTTGCCGTACCGCTCGTTGAGGTGCGCGCTAATCTCGCGAGCCCCGCGGAAGCCCGAGCACTCCTCGTCGAAGCCAAAGGCGAGCACGAAAGTGCGCGACGGCACCCAGTCGCTGTTGGACAGCAGGGCTTCAAAGGCCGACAGAAGCCCCGTGAGCATGTTCTTGTCGTCCGAGGCGCCTCGGCCCCAGATGAAGTCTCCGTCGTACACGGCGTCAAAGGGGGGATACTTCCACGTCGACGCATCAGCAACCGGGACGACGTCTTGATGGGCCATCAGCAGCACCGGCTTGAGACCCTCGTCAGAACCGGGGATCGTGTAAAGAAGGCCCAGCGTGTTGATCTTCTCGACTTTGGCCTTTTTGTGGCTGCCGGCTGTTAGAGAAGCTTTCATAAAAAAAAAAAAAAAACGGCCACGAATCGTGTCCTGCCTGCTCACACGGTGGGAAATGTCTTTTCCAAGACGTCGTGAAGATCGAAAAAGGGCGCCCAGCGTTCATCTTCGCCGACGGACCCCAGGTCGTCGTAGGAAACGGACGGGACCTGGACTACGGCTTGGAGGCGCTTGACCTGCCGTTCCCTCGCGGACTTGGATGAGAAGAGGTCATCGGCAGAAGGCAGCCCATCGCCGGCCGGATCCAACACCGGGGGCAAATTGCATTGGAATCTGGACGACGTAACCGGGCTTAGCCGCTGCTGGCTTTGGTCTCTGGCGGGCGCTGCGACGTGGGCAGAAACAGCCGCGACTCCGGCCAAGAGCATAAACAGCTTAGCCATTGCCATTACGAAGACGCGAGAAAGGTAGGTCTCGAGGTGGCTGCCAGTATCTCTCAGGGCTGAGCGCAGAGCAAAGGAAAGAAAGCGAGCAACAAGGAATAGGATTGAGCTCGGTTTTAATATCAGCGCTCCGAAGAGAGAGAGCTAGAGAGAGAGCTAGAGAGAGAGAGAGAGGGAGAGAGAGCTGTAAGACGCTACTAATCCTGGCCCTTGCATAATTACGCCTTAGTTGCAACTCGAATTGGATCGCGGGTGGCGCCCAGAAAAATAATAATCAGAAAAAAGTTCCCAACTTGTATATCCGCAGACGGAAAAGGGGGGGGGGCATTCGATTGATTCAAGCTTAGACCTTCTCGGCGAGCCAAATCCAACGGAGAATTATTAATGATGGCTCTATTTTGGACATGCGACAAGATAACGTCGGGTTCCTTGAATGGCTAGCGGACAGGGGCCGCGATTATTAATTAGTTCACAGCGGCCGTCTCGCAATGACGGATCCTGTTCACGTGCTTTTTTATTTATTTATTTATTATTTTTTGGCCTGTCCATCTTACAACCGCGTGCCGGGTATTGGCTGCGATTACGGAGCGAATCGCTGGGCAACTCTCCATGTGATTGAATGGATAAATCGCTACAGCGGGACCAGCACCGCCCCGTTGAGTCTCGAGGGCTCACACAGTTCTGACGTTTCATTCTTGTCAAAAACTCATTCTTTGTATGTATATGTTGCTTTGGGTTACCCGTGCGAGGCGTGGCTTGTGGGGGGGGGCAGATGGATGATATCAAGGCAGAGGGAGAGAGAAGAGAGGGGGAGAGAGAGAGAGAGAGAGAGAGGGAGAGAGAGAGAGAGAGAGCTCTGTATTATATATAAAGAGTTGGCGGAAATAAGAGCAACTGCCACAGTTTCTCTCTCGACGCCATGGTCATTTGGCTGTTTTGAGACAAACAAACATAAATGGCACATGTGTTTGAAATAATAACAAGTATAAATATATTTATTGCATATATAAATGTCATGGCATAAAATGGTCCAAGGAGGATAGGCAATCAAATCTCCAACCATCTATCAGGTATTAGCAATTATAGGTGGTGCTGCCTTTTGAAGGCGGCCGGCTAAGGAAATTATTCATACAGTGCGGATAATGTGTGGTACGGTATTGATCGACACCGTACGGGTCTGGTCTGAAATACACCCAACACGGACTGATGATGATGGAAATAAAAACGAATCACCTATAAAAATACATAGATTGGCAATCATTATGTTTATTCATTGTGCGGATATATAATGATAACACAAACTGGTAACTAGACCAACTGCCCATGCTTCTCAACTCCCTCCAATGCTACTAGTAATGCAGCTAAATCAGTACATACCTAGATGAATCGTATATCAGATTCAGAGGCTGAAGTAGATAAACGACAGGTAGGTGTTGTGCAGCTTTACGATGATGAATCAAGCCTTTGAAAAGACATTTCGTGACATCTTTGGTTGAGCTAGAATATGCGACTCAATGCGTTATGATCTATTTGCTGACGGAATGCTGGTCAACAAACTACTGGCTCCCCACATGTGGAGATGTATATATCAACTCGTAGGGTCTTCGATCAATAGGTCCTTGCTTGCCTCCCAGAGTAATATGTTCAAGAATATAGCGCATTCTTCCAATTGTTTATGGAGTCAAAAAAAAAAAACTCCACAACTCTAACCACAACTACAACCACAACTACAACCGCAACAGCAGCAACGACGACATCATGTCAGGATTCCTAGTTCCCCTGACATTCACGCGGTGTTCCCCTTTGCACCTGTGAATGGCCTCAATCTCAAACTTAGTATCCCCTTTATCAACTGTGAACCCATGCTCTCTCTGTCATGGGCGTTTGCTAACCTTTATTTTTTCGCTGCAGCAAGCAGGTGAATACAATCACGTTGTTTGTCTCGGATCTTTGCATTTGGTGGATTTCTATCGGTGTGACTGCTTTACTCACTCGCACATTCATGTTGCCCCGAAAAATGGTTTCTCCTGAAAACGGTTTCTCCTGACATCGACAACCTTGACGAGGCATATTGTGGATTCTTCCGGAAGTGGGAATCTCAGACGGTAGTATATCCCAACATCATAGCTACAATTAGAGCCGAGCCTTTGGAGTCTTCGATGGATGGAAGCAGGTGGAGGAAGATCTTGTCCAAGCATCCAGTGAATGGCACGGACATTGAATACGTAAAGTTTTCAATTCGACAGATTGTAAACAAAGCGCCGTCCGACGCGTGTATAATCTTTATGTAATCTTTTCAAGACACGGGGAGAATTTGGCTGCATTGAGCACATGATTAGGAATTTTTATGAGAGATTTTTTAGAAACAAGCTTGTTATTACGAATTTCTAAAAAAAAAGAGATTGTGCAGATGTCACGTTAAAATATTGGCAGGTGAACACCATGGGAACCAAATCGCAAACGGCAGATAATCTAAACTGTCTCAGCCTCGCCATCATCCACATTTCGACAAAGCAATGGGGCGCGTTTCTATGCATTCGATGCCAGTAGTAGAGCTTAATTCATAAGAGGCATAGAGTAAGTTCTCTATGAGGAGGGATAGATACTACGCGTTCCATTGTATCAGAGAAGTTACGAAACTTGAATTTTTCTGGATCTCTTTGTATTCTAGAGCGCCTTCAAAGGACTTACGGCAGCATAATCCCTTCTCCCCTAGCTAGACTTTCCGGATAGCTCATAATATATGAAAACGACATAAACAAAGGAAAAACATGGTATTGCAGCTGCTAACCATATTGTAACACCTGGGTAGTGACCGAGGTTTGCGTTTTCAAGGTTTCATCATACGGGGAGAGGGTAATAACCTTGCAGCATTTGCTCTGGGCAATAAATCCCAAGCCTACTTTTCCAAAGCTCGCGCATTTGCCTCCGCCAACGCCATCTTCTCTCTCATCAACTTTCCGTCCGTCCCTGCCGCTCCTCTTCCCAAAACAGCCTCAGCAAACAGGCGGAGCTGCATCAAAATGATGGCATCTTCGTATACCACCAGAAGCTCGACGTCATGGGTCGCGGTGTAGAGGTCGTGGTAGTTTTCGCTGCTTTGGTTGAGGCCCACGGTGAGGCACTCGGCACGCTTCTGGTCCGACCACCATGGGGGCATCAGGCCCTTGGCTTCCGCTTGGTCCAAGAAACGACGGAACGGTGGGCATGAGCTCACTCGCCCGTTGTAGATGCTCTCGTTATTTTTCATGCCGCCGTACAAGACATCATCGGTCTCTCGGAGCCGGAAGGAGTCGATCAGGAGGACATAGACATCGTGCTTATGCCGATCGTGCAGCCAAATGCCTTTGCACAGACGCGAAAACGGGTTGGTGATGCGCGTTTTAAGAAACGGCACACGGTGGGGGTTTGCCAAGGTGGAAGCAGGAATGATGTCTGGATTCACGCAGTAGACATTCTTGTGAACACCCCAGTCCAAGAGTTGGCATCGGGTGCCGCAGTATTCCGCAGACTCGCAATTACCGCAAGAAAGAAGCGTCAAAGCTGGCGTGCTGATAGCCGGGTCGTGCCGACATCGGGCGCATGCAGAGTAAAGGGCGATTTTATCGGGGGAACCAACTTGGCTAGCAGAGCTAGATGTCTTGTTTTCCTTCAAGAGCTTTCTGTACTCATTCTCGTCGACGTTATGTACGACAGCCTTGAGAATGGGAGGAGCTTGATCCGCCTGAACAGTACCTATCACGGCGTTGATGAGCTCGAACGTACAATGGGACTTATTGTCTGCAATATTCAATGGAGAGGTGAGGAAGGCTTCGACGATGGTAACTTTCGATTCGAGAGGAAATTCTTGCTGAAGAATACACTCTGTGGCCTCTTCGAGGGCGGTAAGCTTTGCTTTTGGCTCTTCTTTGCGTTGAATCTTTCCCTGCTCTAAACCGTTCCCTCGAGTATATCCGGCTCCCTGAGTTGAATCTTCTCCCGCAACGCGACCTTCTGGTTGGCCTCTGGAGTCAACATAGTCTTGCGTAGCCGACAAGCCAAAGTTGGGATGATCTGGGGCAGTGTTGGAAAGCTCTTCTTCGTGATGGTCGGACATGTTGATGATGATCTCCAGAGAGATGCCTGAGTTCGAAATGGGCAACTGATGGCCATGGGGTTATTATATTTACAGCTCCTTTGGAACGTTGGAGTAGAACTCACATCTATTCGTGCATGGCAACAGTGAATATTGCTAAGAAATTCTGATTACCGCTGTGGTAATGATGCTGAAATCCAATCGACCTGAAATGCAGAGATGCAAGGGGGTGGTGCTCGGGGAGCAGATGGATGGATAAACGGCCTTTGGTTGATGGAATAGGTGCGAGGCGAAAAGAAAGGAGCGAGCTGAATTTCCTTCTGAAATTCTGCGAAATTCTGCGAAATTCTGCTCGGGGTGAATTTCGACGCAAGTAACTGAGGTGGTTGCCTGCCTGACCTCACTAGGAGTTGAAGGGAGCGGTCACGGAATAACTTCCGCCGCGTATCCAACTTTCACTCACACTAGAGACGCTGCTTCAGGACATTGCACAAACAGCAGCAATAGCCAGAGCAGGCAAACAGTGATCCTGACTTGCATGTGCTTCGGTACTCAGATGAATTGGTTGCATGTTTGCCATCTCTCTTGTGCGCACCTACTCGCACCCTCTTCTTGCTCCTTCTTGCTCCCCCACTCCCTTCTCTATTTTCTCTTCTCTTTGGTCTATACTACTACCTAGTAGGTATGTATGACACCCTATGTAGATTCGGAGATGACTCGAAACAGTGAATGCCTAGATCTATGCTGCTTAGCTGACAGGCCGCCCAGCATCCGAATCTACAAAGCAAACCAATTCATAATATCCCCCAACGTCTCTGCATATAGTTTCTCGGGCACAAAAGATGCAAAATTAGTCAACGTTTTATTGATATTTCATTGTTTTCCCTGTTTTCTGTAGAATGAGCACTGACCCTTCTGTTGTTTCAGATTGCTTCCAACCACCCTGCCTCCCTTTATACGATACCTCAACCCTACAAGATCCTCCTGCATCTTCTTACATCACAGCCAAAAGGTTTTTTTTTATTCTAGTCTAATGCATATCCGCTATTTCATTTAACATTGGAACAAACGCTTGTCTATTTCTTGATTTTGTCGGCATATCAACAGTTTAGCTACAGACAACTCTACCTTGGTCTCAGCAGGGATTCTTCAACATAATTTTTAGTTACCTCATACGCAGGGCTACGTCTTTATACAAAGGTCGCGGTTGTTCCATATTGGTATTTCGGCCAAGTTACTGTTTATTCTCTTGACCTGATCTTGACCCGATCCTCTTTTCTGTACTCCTTCAAGTGATGGCTGATTTCATAGACTGTTTCCCTTCAACTAACTGCCGATTTTATTGAGGAAAAAACTCTTGATTCGATATCTGGTTTTAATTAAACGCCAAGTCCTTTCTCCTTTCGTCTCCGCTGCTTCTTACTTTTTCCATGTTACTTCTGGAATACATACCTGAATAAGTGATTGATTACCTTGCATGTAACACCGAAAACGAAGAACTTGATCCATTTGTGTTCCTAATACTTGAATTTTAATTTAGTTTATGATTGCTCAAGTTCCTCTTGTTGCAATGTTGAATCAGTAGAGAAAAAAAAAAAGATTCGACGCAAGGCTGACGCTTGCGGTCCAACCTACCGATCCCCAGTATAATACCACGTTTCGAATGCTCCACGAGCACTTGCTACATAAAATGACGGATGGTAGCAGAGATCGTTGCGGATATCCGAACGAATTTTGCTATAACATTAGGTAAGTTCTTACGTCTTCTGGATCTCAAAAAATCAACCGCTCAATTTGAATAGATCAGGCCTTTCATGTTTATTTCGTCAATATCGAATTCTCGCTTCAAGCTAGCTCATGCGTAGAGTCGATTTTGCCGTACTTTCATTAGAAACTAACTACTGAATTGAACAGGGCCGAAGCAATCTCCTCTACATGTATACATTCGGATGACGGGGTGAAGTAATTCGGGCGGCAACCCATAATCCAAACTTTTCGGTCAAGTAACAATGATGGTGGGTTTATTGTTTGCACGATGCTACGGTGCTAATTTTGTTATCTTTAGCCTCCCTTTGTGAATCCGTCCTTGAAGTTTTCCCATGCTTCTGGACATCCAGCTCCTCTGATCCAAGAGCCCATGGGTCCACTTCCTTCAGATCCATAATACATATTGGGAATCGACAGCCATGGGTTCTATCTTTAGCCACATACGTACCTTGGTAACTATATATCCTTACTCTTCTCAAAAAGCTTTACAACGCTGTTGCCAGAAGCTAATGCTTGTATCAGCTTCGGCCCGCAGCCTTTGTCACCAGAAGCATTGATACGTTTGAACGAGGAGGCCCAGCCAGATGAAACTCAGAGTTCATATGCTGTGATTTTTCTAATGTGGAGATTTGGTGCACGGCAAGACGCATATATAGCTAAATCACATCTTGCTTTCCATTCTGGCATTCTAGCATCCTAGCCTTATCCTCTGCTGTAATCTACTCCTGGAGATTGATGTGAGAGGGAAAGGTTGATGCAGCATCACGCTCATGGTAGAGGCTGAAGTGTAGAGATTAAGTGAGCATCTTACTAACCCCCTCCCCCCTTTTTTTTTTCTTGGGGGGGATTCAAAGCTGGCAATGCAACTGGTTGACGTATCCTTATGACTGTCACCAATATTTCTGCTGGTGTTGTTCCAAGACAGTCCGCAACGAGTAGTGGCCTAATTAGCCCAGTTCTTGATGATGAGGAAAGGGGACATAATAAATGCCCGTGATAGATAGATAGATAGAGCCCTACATAGTTGGACATTCTGCCTTGGCGGCTAAAATGAGAGCTAGAGAGTTACAGGAGCCAGGCCTACGGTTAATTTGCGGGTGAGATGAATGTACACAATCTCCAACGCATCCGTTGAGGCCAGAAGCTATGCGAAGTAACGCCACGGAGTATCCGCGGTCTGGCAAAGAGCCAAAAGTCTCCGAATGGAAGGAATCCTTCGCAATTTACTTCGCAATTTATTTATATCTATCTAGTCCGTACTGCGTACACAATGACTCATCAGGGGGGGGGAGCAGCAGTAGTTATGATGAGTACGTAATACGCAACACTGGGCCAAAATCAAAAGGGCCTGCGATTTATCTGCCCATCGTCCAAGTATTTGGGCATTAATTTCATATGGATTGGATTTTGGCAGTCTCAAATGCCGATACTTTTGGGCGTTTTTCTCCCACCGCCGCAAGTTGTTTTGATATGTGATCCGTATTATTTTATTAATTGCGTCCTGCTTCGCTTGAAAAACAAAATTTGTTGGAATAAATGACATGTGCCGGAATAACTCTCCGGCCGTGGTCCGTCCTTTGAGATTCTCCCCTGTTACTTTTCCAGATGTGGGCAACAAGCGCCATACAAACTTCTTCATTCTCAATCTAGGTCCAATACGCAACGCCAATCACCAAGTACAAAGGAGGGATGGAGATATTGCGTACAATGCGCGTACCGTTAACCGGCGCAGCGCCTAATCACAACCCGAGCCGTATTCCAAGCCCGATCTTCTCCACACGGAGTCCATGGAATAGCGGACCTGCTCGTGGTTCGGAGCGCGAGAAACCGAGCGCGGCACAGGATCCGGGAAGTCGAGCGAATGGCCAATTTGAAATCAGCGTGACTGTTGACTAATCGGAGCTTGGTGAAAGGGTGCTTATGAGTGACGAGACGATCAAGACGGCAGTGGCGGCGACAAAGCAAGGAAGGGGGAAGGGGGAAGGGGGGGGGGGGGGGGGCGTCGGAATTACGCTTAGGTCGCAGGATCTTCGGACGACACAACCCTTGACAGGACAAAAGAAGGAGGAGCAGGGTGAAAAGGCAAGGATCAAAGGGGAAGAAGAAGAGAGGAAAAAACTCTCATGCTGGAGGGATATCCCCAAGATCCTGTGATGGCCCCAAGCTTCACTTCTATGTTAGCCAGGGTGCTACGCAGATGGCGAGAGAGCATGTCGGTACGACTCTCCCCCCTCCCCACGTGGTGGATTTCGGCGGCCTAGCAAAGACGCCAGTACTGTGAGCCTGTGCGTCCACGGGTAGTACATACCTATTACAGCTACAGCCGCGGAGGAGCATCACGGGTGCAACGAACCGCAGATTTCTATCTCCGATCCGAAGCTCGGCGCTGTTATGTTGGGCATAGAACAAAGAGGCTACTACTGTTAGAACTACACTTGCTTGGCACGGGCCACGCAACGCAACTGTCGGCAGATGAACCGCGCCCCGTTCGCGGATCTGTGTTTGCTCAACACCGCAGGGCGAAATCTCCACGCGAACCAACCTATTTGCGAGCAATAACCATTCTGGACTGCTGCTCTATCCTTACAGACCAGGTTGCGTCCCGTTGAGGTCTTGCGTCTTCGGCTGGAAACGAACCTCAAGGGAGAGGAGACAAGACGGCTGGATTCGAGCGCTTCATTCGCCGCGCCGCGAGCGACACAAGAGGCTTAGGAATGGGGGTTTTTTTTTTCCCCTTCTTCCCCCCTTCGGCTCTTCCTTTGCTTGGAGTGGGTATCTGCAACGGAAAGACAACTCACACATGCCTCGTCTCATGGCAAAAAGGCACTTGGAAACAAAGCCGCCGGGCCGACTGCTGCGTTGTGTTATATCCGAACAGCACCAGCGGTTGTGGCCGGGGCCCATTAAACCCGACGCGCGAGGATGGGGCAGCTTAGTTCACAGCACCATCCAGCGCCAGCAACGTGGGGAAGGAAAAAAGAATGGATTATTTATCATGTTGCTTGTCTGGTGTTTTTGGCTGTGGTGTTCGTTCGCGCCCCCTTCACCTTGGTTTCTCTCGCCTCGGGGCACCAAGACATCACGGCCGCTCGCTCCGCCCACTCGGCCTCGACAAGCTTCGGCAACAACAGACAGATCGGGGTTGGAGGCTTTCGAAGACAAAGGAAAGCTTGTTGGAGGCTTTCGTCCGGTTTATCTATTAATTTTTATTTATTTATTTATTTATTATTTATTTATTTTTACAACACCCAAAACTCAGGTCGATCACGAAATGACGCAAGGCCCAGTGTAGCTTCGATAACTTAAATGGTCAGGTGTTAAAGAGGTTGTCTCTTCAAAGAGGGCATCATTCTTCGTCAACTGCGGGTAAACAGCTCAAGGCGACAAGAAGAGGGGAAAAAAAAAGAAGAGTCTCAACCGTTGTCGTCGCCGCCCCATCCATCATGGGTGCCATCACCCGCATTCTGTCGCGGCCGGTCAACAAGCCGTATCGCACAAAGGAACTTCACTCTGATGACCCCCCCTTCCTAAACGCAGATGGCTTCGTCGACTTCGCTCCCGGAGATGTCGAGAACCCTCGAAACTGGTCCGTGACCCGCCGCTTCTTCATCACTGCCGCCACCGTGCTCCTCGTCATGAACGCAACTTTTGCTTCCAGCACCCCCAGCGGCTGCTTCACGTCCATCGCGAAGAGTTTCCACGTCTCCATGGAGGCCGCCGGCTTGACCATCACTCTCTTCCTGCTAGGATATTGTGCTGGCCCCCTCATATTCGCCCCTCTGAGCGAAATGTACGGACGTCGCTGGATTTTCTACAGCACTTTTTCTGCTTACTTGGCCTTCAACTTCCTCTGCGCCTTTGCTCCCAATTTCGGCAGCCTCCTTGTTGGCCGATTCCTTGCAGGCACCTTTGTCTCTGCGCCCCTGAGTAACGGCCCTGGCGTCCTAGCTGATTTATGGAATCCCATCCAGCGTGGCAACGCTTTGGGCGGCTTTTCAGCCATGCTCTGGATCGGACCCGCGCTTGGCCCCATTATCGCGGGCTTCCTCGAACTCAAGAAGGATTGGCGATGGAGCTTTTACGTTCTTCTCATTCTCGGTGGCGCCTCGGCCATCTTCATGCTGACCATCCCCGAGACCCATGGCCAGACCATCCTGCGCTACAAGGCTCAGCGCATCCGCAAGGCCAAGATTCCCGGTTACGAGGACGTCAAGGCTCAGATAGAAGACAACAGCCAAAGCTTGGCTAGCATTTACAAGGTCGCCCTGACTCGCCCATGGATCATCCTCTTCGACCCCATCTCCTTCCTCATCGCCATCTATCTCTCGATCGTCTATACTCTGCTCTACATGCTTTTCACCATTTACCCCATTGTCTTCCAGGAGATGCGTGGTTGGAATTCCGGAGTTGGCGAGCTTCCCTTGGTCGGCACCATTTTGGGAGCCTTGCTCGGTGGCGTCATTGTTTACTTTGATACGCGCCATCAACAGAAGAAGGTTGATACTGGCGTAAAACAAATGCATGAGATGACGCCTGAAGATCGTCTTCCACTGGCCATTATCGGCGGTGTCACCTTTGCTATAGCCATGTTCTGGTTCGCATGGACAGCCAACTTTAAGTATGTGCCCCCTCCCCCCTTTTTTATGTCACCTCGCCTTTTTCATTTCTTTTCACAAAGAGCGACAAGGTGCTACCCCTGGAAGGAAAAACAACAAAAACAAAAACAAAAGATCAAATATTCTAACCAACATTTCTTATAGTTCCATCCATTGGATCGTCCCTACCATTGCCGGAGCCTTCCTTACCACTGCCCTCCTGCTGCTCTTCGTCGGCTTCCTCAACTACCTCGTGGACGCCTATCTCATGTACGCCGCCTCCGCCATCGCCGCCAACACCATCATTCGATCCGCTTGCGGTGCCGCTGCTCCCCTATTCACCGTGCAAATGTTCCACGCCTTGGGAGTTGGCGGCGGCGGCTCTCTTGTTGGCGGCGTCGCTACTGTGCTTGCCATCATTCCGTTCATGTTCTACAAGTACGGCGCGGCAATCCGCGCGCGAAGTCGTTTCAACCCCAGGGGCTTCAAGCCTCCAGCCAAGAAGGACGAAGAGGCCAACCCCACAGTCCTTGTGATAGAAGACCCCAACGAAGGCGAGTCGCAAGATGCCGAGTCTGAGTCATCAGGTTCCAGCACTTTAGCTGGTCACGAAATCGGAGAGAAACGCTCCGAAAAGGAACGCTCCGGAAATAAACAAGATGAAGCCCTTGCACAGGCTGAAGCATCCGCCTCTAATGAGAAGGTGAAAGAATCAGTCTAGGAAATGGAGAAAAAAAAAAAAGGCGAACATGACAAAGAACGAAAAAAAAAAAAAAAAAAAAAAGGAAGAAAGAAACAAGGAAAGACTAAATGAAACTACGCATTGTATTGATTTTGTGAGCATTACCTGGGCAAACATTGTAATAGATAGCGAGAAACACCCTTGGCATACATACGCTGGCATGAAGCATTGATGATATCAACTTGTTTGTATTTACGAGTCATAGCACTGGCATGAGGTTTAATTATTTGACATGATATCTTGGGGAATGTGCGGCAATGCGTTCTTGTCGTTTTTGAGACTCGGTAGCCAGAATTGATGCATAGTATTAGTAGTTCCTAATTATTCTTCGGTAATCACTATTTATAACACTACCAGCGTGCAGGCGTTCATTCATGCTTAGGTCAAGAGATGGCCCTCACCAGCGTTTGGTCTCACCACCAGCCTTAGGCAACGTCTTCGCCAGACTTCAAGTTGGCATCCTTGTTCGCCATGTCCACCACTTCCTGACTGGGGCTAGAAATATCCGCAGTAGAAATACTCGTTCTGCGAAAATGCTTTTCATCTCGTTCGAGGCGCGTGACGTACCCGGGTGGCACCCATCGAGCACTTTCCCGCGGCGCAAGATCGTAGACGCTGTACATGATGTCCACGCTCTCTAAGCTGAGCAATGACGACTCATACAAGTAAAACCAGACGGCGAAGGCGGCGACGAGATTGGCGCCGGCTAGGATAAACCCAAACGAGTAGGATATGCTGTCATCGGCAAAGGGGGTCAGGAGCCCGATCAAAACTGCCATGCTCGTCAGCCACGCGTGTCACATGCACATGTTGGAAAGCTGGGGAATGTTCTAACAGTTACCAAGCCAGTTGGAGGCCGTGGCCAAGGAAGCTTGTTTCGCACGCGTGCGGAGGGCAAACGTTTCGCCCATGACAACCCAAGCGATAGGACCCCACGTGGCCGCAAAAGAAGCAATGAACATGCAGGCGGATAAGACCATGATGATGCCAGAGGTCGTCGAATGTGAGTGATTGCTAGCGACCCCGATGGAGGCAAATACCACGAGCCAAGCGGTCTGCCACAGCGCGCCGAGAATAAGAGGCCATCGGCGACCAAGCCTGTCTACGAAATAGACTGCGAGAAACGTCGTGCCAACGTTGACGGCGCCAAGAACAAGCTGTGTCAGCAGTGGATCACGAATCTTGGTAGATGAGAAGATGGAAGCCCCGTAATAGAAGAAATAGTTGACGCCTGTCCATTGCTGGAGAAAATGGAGGCCCATGCCGAGGAGGGTACGGTAGCGGGTCTTGGGCACTCTGGATGTGGACGAGAAGCACTCGATCCACGAAGCGTTGCCGCTTTGGCGCTCCAAAGCCAAAACTTCCCTCATTTCATGCATGTCGTTCTCAACAACGACATCGTTGGGATCATGGCTCTTGCCTCGTAACCGCGACAGCGATCGACGAGCACGTTCCTATTCGTCCCTGCCGGCGAGCCATCTCGGCGATTCTGGAACGATAAGGATGCCAAGCCCAAGAGGCAGCGCAAAGAAGGCGCCCATGCCGATGACGATGCGCCATGAAAAGCTTTCGTTTTCGTGTTGACGCATAAAATAGCACACCAAGTTGCCGAAGAGTATGCCAATGGTAATGAGCAGCTGATATGAGCTGACGACGGCTCCGCGAATCTCGCGTGGAACACACTCGGATTGGAACATCGGGACTCCGACAGAAAGGTTGCCGATGCCGAGGCCGGAGACGAATCTGCCCATGGTGATATGGATCCAGCTACTCGCTGCTATAGCCTGAATAGCATCTCCTGCAATGAAGGTGAGCACGCCGAGTGCGATGCTCTTTCGTCGCCCAAGCCAGTCCGACGTACTGCAAGCATTGATTAGATATTCAAAAGGGACACGACAAGAGCAGGGGAGATGTGACGAGCTTACTACGCGCCTATTAAGGAACCAAAAAGGCAGCCAATGCTCATGAAAGAGACGAGAAGAGACTTTGTTGTTGAAGAGCTAGTATGGAGGAACTGACTGACAAAGCTTTTGTATAGTAGGATGCCTGAGATCTGACCGATGTCGTAGCCAAAGAGGAAGCCGCCAATAGATGTGACGACAGCAAGAAAGAGGGCGTCGAGGCCGCAATCGACGCCTTTGACTTTGATAGACCTGACACGAAAACACAACATCCACATCAGCACACATACGAATGCATTCTATCAGGCTGGGTTGGGATAGGCATGTGCATATGATTTGGAGTCCACCGGATCGCCAATGGCTCCAGCCCTGTAGGGGCTTCTCACCTGCGGCCAAACATTGTGTCGAACCCGCGATTATGGGACGGTCGATGGCCGAAGAGAGACCCGCGAGGAGGCTGAGAAGGGGCGGAGATGAAGATGTTTTTTGGGTCTTTTCTCCAGCTCTCTTGACTAAACGATGGATGCTCATGGAAGATGGGAGAGCCGGCCCTGTGGAAGAAGCCAGCAGTTGATATTGCCAGCCAAATGCCAGCAACTGGGCTATGCCTCGTGTTGCGGCAGCGAGGTGGTGACGAATCGTGGAGAGAGAGAGGAGGTGAAGCAAAATAAAATAAAAACATAAAAAAATAAATTTGGTAAATAAAAGAAGCCAAGGCCTGCTTCTCCTTGCACATGTCAGAAAAAGACATTCGCTAACGAGGAAAGCCATTGCGTCATCTGCACGGCAAAAAAGGCTTTCTCGCGGAAGGTACGGATGGGATGCCTCTTGTCGCGACTTCATATGTACCGCCTGAGGAACCAAAGCTCTTATCTAATCAATCTCTCGAAGACATTTCATGGACGGGCGCAAGGAATGCTCTGAGGAGCCGAAATGGAGCCAACCACAGCAATCTTCTTGAAAGGCATCATCGAAGGCGTGTTTGAGCTTTATTATCATCCTTGTAACGTGGTCGTATCATCTGGCGCGCGTACGGCCGTTCCAAAAGCTTCCCAAGGCGCGCATAGGCCTTCTCTCCCATTTCGGCCGTCATCGATGTGTAATTGCGCTGCATGAGGTGGGCAGATTCGCTGGAGGAATGTGGGAGTAGAGGAGACAGGACTGAACATAGCAGTTAGCTGGCATGGCTACCAAGATCCAAGCTGAGATGAATGATCTGTGACGACGTCTAGATGCGTATCCAACTTACTCTAGCTTTGGCTGCAAGAGGAACGACAAAGGACGGGACCGAAGAGAAGCACTGTTTTGTGTCTACCACCATGGTTCGAGCTCTTTAGGGGTTTTTTTTTTTTTTTTAAGAAAAAAAAGTGGTAAACCTTTCATGCCATATTGGATAGATGTTGTATGTCCATCAACAGACATATTCACACAGGCAGTCGTACTTATCGCCGCCATCTGGATTCTCCTTCCATGTCTGTTGCTGCCATTCGTGATCTCGTCATATCGTTCGTTCGAAAAAAATATATACGGCGACAGCTATAGCAATGTTCATTATCAGTATATATCATTTAAGTTTATCATTCATCCAAAATTTAGGAAAAACAGCCTGCCCTCTTACGCCTTGATATCTTTTGGTATTGTTATGATCCAAATCAGTGGAGCAGATCAACGGAGCAGGCATTAAGGGGATGTCATTGCGCAAGTCAGCAATCTTCTAATTAATCTATTGTTATCCCTTGGTTGGTGTTGTATAGGTTAAAGAAAATGCATTCAGCCTCTGTAGCTTCTGCCGCTGCCATGGGTCCGTTCGAGTCATAACTGGTTTGTTGTCTCGTCGTTTGTGCCACGTTGCGGCTAGAAGTCTGACGAGCTGCTCCCTCATTTTTCATCCAAGGCAGAAAACCCCATTATGCTGCGGATCCTATCCTATTTGTGAGCATCCATAAAGTAGTAGTAGAAGAAAGAACTAGGTCGCGAGTCCATGTCTGACATCCAGCATTTCCGGCGTAGAAGAAACATCCGGAAGTCGGGCTGAGAGAGCCTCACCACATTAGTTTGAAGCTTGGCTAGCACCAAATCCCCGTTTTGGGATAACGAAGCATTGATTGCGGATACGGAACTGAGAGGGTAGTGCTCGAATGGGAATCCATCAAAGAAGCGGGAAATTCCTTCGTTTTCCCTCCCTCCCCCCCCCTTCTTTTTTATTGACATGGAACAACCTTGAACTGGGCTAGTTGTCGAAAGAATGTTGAAATCCCAAGCAGTAAAACGTAGGAAAGAAAACATGAGCGAGCCGCGAGCGGATCAAATGCTCTGTCGACAGAAAAACATGCCCGCTGGTCGTCGTCAGGCATGCTTTCACCTTGAGACTGGAATCTCCGCTCTCCGCTTTTAGAGAAACTTGAAAGAAAAGCAAACACCACGCGGTTAGCTTACAGGTAAAGCTGAAAAGGGAGTTTATTTCGAGAGAGTGGAGGAGGCTAGGGCGTGGAAAAATAACGGATATCGGTGCATGAACCCGGAGCTTAGGCCAAACGCGGAGTCCCGTACAGGATGGAGACTGGGGAAAAAAGCATCAGTTGATCGCACCCATTGATAGATTGATAGACTTAACGCTCTCCGGAGGTCGAGCTCACTTTAATGTTGGAAGATCCTGCCTGCAACACTACTGCTGCTGCTTGTAATCACGCATCAGAGCCTTGTGGTCTCGGCTGAAGCTCTGCTCTGTAAAGGAAGAAGAGGTTGTTCTCCTGTTTTGCAGATGAAACAGCATCTCCAGCTTGAATCGAGAGATACGGGGCCCCCTGATTTCGCATTCTTGCACAGACGTGAGTCAATTGATGGCATCCACTGCCGCCAGGCCACGCGGCAGAAGATATAAAGATGCATGGTGATGACGTCCACAACCTGAAATAGGAGCCAAGGAGAGCAGTTCGCATGCTAAGAAGAAACATGTCAGGTAAGGGCCACTTTACCAATTATCCCTACGAGTTCCGCTATAGCAAGGTGGCCTGCTACCAAGGTAATTGCCGAGAATCACCCAAGACTGTAGTCGGTACCGTAGAGCGTCATTTGGTAACCTGAATGCCAAGCGAGTTGTCTGTTATGCGGAGGACTTGGAAACTGCTTGTGAAGAGTGTGGCCTGCCGATGTGAATGCTCGCCGCACGCTGATGGACGTAGGTCCTGTCTTCCATCCAATTGGGTGCATTCACACTGCACCACCCACGTATTTTTTTTTTCATTTTTTTTCTAGAAAGTCATTACTTGCAAGAGCCAACAGTATTGGTGTTAATTTGACAGATGGCTACTGTATAAATAATGTAGTGAGAGACTACCCCCCCTTTTTTTTTTTTTTGCCCCTCCAACCTCCCCTTTACTCCACCATATTCCTTTTTCTTTGCTCTTCTTTGTCTCCAAAAAGTTTTAGATTGCTGCTTATATGATATCTTAGTTATTATTTCAAAAACATTCCCAATAGGCCTATTTTATTTTCTGGGCGCCATCTTCTCGAGCTTTCCGACATTTCGCCTTCCCCAGTCGGGCTGGATTTCTGCTCACGCTGATTCCTTACGTCGTCATCGTTTTCCTACCAAGGAGGACAATGGAGAAGAAGAAAGAGGGGGAATCTCCTCTAAATTACGATTCTATTCTACGCTCAAGCTGCTCATCTTCCTTCTTAGGATAGCCAACGGCTACTGTTGTCTTCGTGAAGCTGTTCGACCCTCCTCGCATCCCTAGCCTACCTCGTCCGAAAGCAAGCTCAATGTGGACACACATCAAGCGTGGAGCCTGACACGATTCCCGTGTCGGGAAAAGTCGTCGTTTGATTTTGGAATGCACTATCCGACCTAGGGAAACAACTTTTCCCCCCATATCGCGTCTTACAATGAGCCTCCCCGTCGTCGACCGAAAACGCCGCTATTGATTCCATTTACAAGAAACAATGCCATGATGCGACGGAGAGTTCATGGATACGCTACGAGTGGATGTCCAAGAGAGGATATTAGTCATTATGGACAACAACAGCACTGCCGATGCCAACAGCCAACAATCTCAAACTTCTCTTGCGTTCAAACCCCCTTTTCCTCAACTACAATTTGTTTCAATACAGATATGGCGTTTTGATATTGCAGACATTGGTCCTCCTTAACTTCGCCTAGCTACAAAACTTCATGGTGAGTGCGGTAATGGCTTGCTATTGGCCACACTTGTAGAGCCACATGGATATCGGAATCACGAGCTATCAGGAGGAGACGGCACGTCGTTTCATCAATCAGGCAAAAGCAAGTAGGCAATCAAGTTTTTTAGCTTTGGCTACCTCGCGCTCGCAAACGTCGATGCATGGTGGCAAATTAGCTAGTGGGACGTGTTTATCCTATACTACGCCACGAACTGCACGTCTATGGACGACTTGAAGAAGGCAAGATATGCCAGGATATGCCAGGATATGCCATTGATCGCGTGGGTGCGGGACATGTATGGGATGTGGCCATTCATGGCGAAGACCCCGAAGTCGAGTTTTCCCGAGCCAGCTTCCGGCCAATACCAGGTGCGAATCGCGGCTGCCCAACAGCTCTTCGTCCCCCGAGAACGCCGCCGATTCTGAGAGATTCAAGGCTCTGAAGGAGGAACTGCCGAAGATTCAAGACTCCAAGACGAGAGACTCCAAAGGCCGGAAATATTTGACATAAGATGAAAAAGGGAGGGCTTCTAGGTCTCTTGGTGGGAAAGGGCGGCCAATGGGCGAGCAAAAGCTCTACAAGCACAAACGGGGGGGCAGCGGGCTGCGACCTATTCAAAGAAAAACAAGACTCCTGATGGTTTGTGGAAGGGGATAGAAGAGAAGTCCTGGTAATGGGTTTCTCCAGGGATATTGAGAGCCAGAGCCCGAGAGCAATATAATTTGTTAGGGGCGTGGCAATGGATTTGGAAACGAAAAGTTTGTGGATAATCAACCAACCAGGAGTATCTCGAACATGAGATGGGCTTGATTCGTAGAGAGTTATTTCTACTTAGAAACGTAACAGAAACGCCTTCATAACATAAAAAAAAAACATGCCCACAGCCTCTTTTACAGGTAATGTATCCATTGCAACTCCCTAACTGGAAGGTTGCTCTGAGAAACACGAGAGCATGAGGCTCGAGGTTGTGGCTGTGACGCGCCAAGCCTCTCACGACAAGGGAGGTAAATTAGCCGCATAAGCTCCGTGCAACAGCGTGCTCAATGAATACATGGCTGAATAATACGGAGGAGATACGTAGTAATAAACAAGGGGTGAGTCGTTTTGCTAGACATGCCGGGAAGAAGCAGGGCTGAGCACGATGTTGGTTGATATGATAACCTTGCTGAAAAAAAAAAAAAAAAAGAAAAAAAAGAAGAAAAAAAAGGGGTTTTTTAAAAAAAAAACAGGTTCCCTGCGCTTTATGAACGAGATATTATCCTTATACAGGTCATGCATAAGGCAATTATCTGTTCCAAACCCTTGCTCTGTACGTGTAGAAAAGTTGTTGCAAAAAGCCATCGATTTCGAAGCGAAGCAACCTGTAATGGCCGCATTAGCAATACGATGGATGCGCAATTGACTTATGCTGGCTAACACCTGACCCTTATTGTCTACACATTACACCTCGTGATGGCGCGTGATAAGAACAGGAGAAAGTCAATCCACAAGCGTTGCCCTCCTAGAATGTATCCCGAGGTTATGAGGCATGAGCAGATGGCGGCGATGCACGCAGAATCCTCCATATCCACCCACCCATCATCCCAGGCTTAGGAGCAACGCAGTTACGCAAACGACGCCGGGTTGCGTCATCGCCTACGAAGACCCTTCCGCAGCTTCAGCCGCGCTTTGGAACGAGATAAAAGCAAGGCATGAGCTTGGAAGGACGGCCTTTTCTTTATATTGGAAGAAGACATCGAGAGCAGTCTCCTTTCGAATGCAAATTCATTTCTTTGTTTATTTCTTTGTTTATTTATTTGTTTGTTTATGATTTTGATGTATTTTGGGGGGAGCGGCTTACCGACACTGTAGATTTGGAGACGACAAACAACGACATAATACTAACTTCACAGTGAGGCCTCCCCTCATAAGAGCAACAAGCTGTGCGCTCAGCTGCAATCATCGTCATCACGATGGACGGCCGCTCTACCACTGCGCTGACGACCTTATGCTCGGCAATTGAGCAGCGGGCAATCTCGAGCGCCCACGAGGTGCAATCGCTGGTCGCGGCCCTGGAATCGACGCCATGCGACATCCCTCAGCTGTCACTGCTAGCCAGCGCACTGGAAGAGCTCAACCAGCGAGCCTCTCAGCTGGACGCCTCCCTCATTTCTTCGACGGTGTCTATGGAGCTGCACGACACCTTCAAGCAGCTTCTGACTAGGTGCGATGCGTCGGTGACGGTGCTGTACAAGCAATTGCTGCGCCTGCGGCCGGACAATGCTGGCAGCATCAACACGGAGTTTCTGGCAGCGCACTGGCAGGCGGTGAATGCGAATGGCGAGCTTCTGAATTGGATAAAGAGCATCGTGGCCACGTAAGTGAAAATCCCGCAATGGCGGCAGGAGCTGGTTATTAACTTGATGGTCCGACAGAGGGGATAGGTCCGAGCAGGAAGAAAGGCTTGCGCTCATGCGCTCTACCGATACTATCAAGCAAGTAGAGCGTGCATCAAGAGCATTGTCAGTACAAAAGAGCATTTTGTTGCTACCGCATGCATCCAAGAGTGGCAGCGCCCCCAATCCATCCAACACTCAGCCAGCGAGCCAAGACGCCGAGCCACCACCTTACGCCATGGAAGCCGAGCCGCCGTCTTCCTCAAGTACTCAGACCGCCAAGATGTCGTGGGGCGAATCTTTGAGGAACTCGCTCAAAGCTCTGGCCCAAACCATCATACCGCAGCCAGGCCCATTTGTGTCGGCATTGTGCAAGGCAGCCACCATTGGTGACATCCAGCAGATAGCAGGCTTTCTCGCCCAAGGAGCCAACATCAACGGCCGCAACGAAAACGGCAAGAATGCTTTGCAGTGCGCCATCTTGGCCGATCAAAGGGACGCCTCTCGCTTGCTCCTGGCATCGGGAGCGAGCATCTCGGGCTCTGGGTGGTCGGGCATGCCGCCGCTGTTTCTGGCGGCCTCTGTCGGCAGCCTCAACGTTGCCGAGATGCTCATAGACAAAGGGGCAAGCATCGACGAGAAGAGCACGTCGGGGCAGTCTTATTTTGTCAATGTAGTTTCGTCTGGCAATCTCGAAGGCATCCGGTTCCTTCTCGAGAAAGGCTGCAGCGCCAGGACGAAGAACATGAGCGGCGAGTTTGTTATTGCGCATGCAGTACGGGAGAAGAACGCGGAGCTCGTGGAGTTGCTTTTTGAATTTGGGGCATACATCGACTCTACCGACATCTGTGGCCGCGGTTTGCTGTCCATGGCTCTCGATAAAAAGGACCACGAGATGGCGGAGCTGCTGCTGAAAAAGGGCGCCAAGCCCAACGGCACGACCCTCTCTGGCATGCCGCTGCTGGCGGACGAGATTGGCAACAGGCGGCTCAGAACGGCCAAGCTGCTGCTCGACTGGGGCGCGGATCCCAACACCAAGGACTGGCATTCGCAGCCCGTCCTGATTCTCGCCATCAGGAATTCAAAGATACCGCCAGAGGGGAAAGTCGACCTCGTACGGCACCTCCTTGCCAAGGGCGCAAAGGCGGACGTGGTGGACGGTTTCACCAAGGCTTCTGCGATTCGCTATGCCGTAGAAGCAGGCCTCTCGGAGATCATCTCCCTCATGGTCCAGCACGGGGCCAAGACGACGGAAACGATGCCGAACGGCGACTCTCTGCTGAAATATGCCATCGACCAGGGGAGGAAAGATCTCGCCGAGGCGCTCCTACACTATGGGGCCGACCCGAACTATAGCCCGGGACAGAATGGCGTCAAGCCGCTTGTGCAGGCGCTCATGAAGCAAGACCTTGACATGGTTCGCCTGCTCCGAGAGGCTGGCGCTGATGCGAACGCGCCAGAGGTGCAGGATGTGGCCATGGCTCTGGGAAGGACGGAGATGTTTAAGGCGCTCGGGATGGAGGAGCTGCGGGATGCGCTGCCGGTGCCAGCCCCCATCGAGGGAGATCCCCCGAGTTATGACACAGCTATAGGGGGTTGAACGTGATGAAAATATGAACAAAAAAATGATAAGATTTTTTTTGGGGGGGGGGGTGGGGGTAAGAGCTCAATTATGCAAAGAAACTTGTGGATTTCTTGACTTGTGTAGCATGTTGTGTGTATAAATATATATACATATATATATCTTTCTTTATGTATCTATATATTCTCTGCTGGATGAGGGCTCTTGTTGTGGTTACCTTGGTAGGTATCCGTCTATATACAAGACATGATGTATATTCTAAAAAAAAAAAAAAAAAACAAGGAAAAAAAGGAAACAGGCAAAGGTTATGCCAATAAATATTACGCATCTTGCAAAGGGCGAAGAACCTGCTTTAGCCACCACGCATGAATACGCGCATCATCCGTCAATTCGGGGTGAAAGCTCGTCCCCAGAATCGACCCCTGGCGCACCGCAATTATGTCCCCCGAGTCGTCCCTTGTCACAGCCAGCGAAACGCCAGTCTTCATCTTGTCGACTCTGCCCGGGAGCTTGGCCAGAACTTGCACCTCGGGCCCGTCACCCCGGGAGAGGATCTCCTCCACGACCGGGGCGCGGATAAAGACGCCCGGGAAGGGAGAAGGATCGGCTTCGCCGGCAAGGAAGGGGAGCTGAAGGGGCGCCTCGAAGCTCTCGATCTGGCGGCCAAAGTGGTTGCGGTGGACGCGCACGCTGAGGCCGCCGATGAGTTCCTGGCCGCCCTTTTTGGTGGCGTTGGCCTGGTTTGAGAGGAGGATGAGGCCGGCGCAGGTTCCCCATACGGGCTTCTTTTGAACCCTGTTGCGGGACATGCCAGCATTAGCAACGACGATGCCGATTAGAGTGTCTTGACGAACAAAAAAAAGAAAAGAAAGAAAAGGGGGAGGGATTAAGAGAGAGACAGAGAGAGAGAGAGAGAGAGAGAGAGAGAGAGAGAGAGAGAGAGAGAGAGAGAGAGAGAGAGAGAGAGAGAGAGAGAAAGTCCTACTGAACGAAATCACGCAGCGGTTCCATAAGCCCCGACTGCTGGGCAACAAACGAAATGGTCGTGCTCTCGCCGCCGGGGATGATCAGGGCATCGCATCGCGCGAGCTCCTGGGCAGTGCGCACTTCAATGGCCTCAAACGCAGCGTCCGCTCTGCTGCGTTGGGCGAAGACGGTGGCGGCGGCCTTGCGGAGGAGGTTGATGTGTTCGACGAAGCCGCCCTGGAGGGCCAAGACGCCGACTGTGAGGGCCATGTTTTTTTTTTTTTTTTTCCACCCCAAGTGACGAGGACGGAGAGGCGGGAGAAGGGGGGGAAGAGCTATGCTTGCATGTGTATATTGTTTGGTTATTGTTTTGTTCTTGTCTTTTAGGTCAAGTTAACTATCAAACTTGAGGATTGATGAGGCGGCAGACAACTTTTTTTTTTTTTTCTTTTCTTTTTTTTTTCTTTTTTTTTTTTTTTTTTTTGGTTGGATAGCTGGTGGCGGGGGGGAAGATGACTCAAGACGGACAGAGACTAATTACTGTTACTAGCCGGCCGGGGAAAAGCTGTCATGTGTGTGTGAAGAAGAAGTTTCTTGCAAAATCTGTACTCCGTGTGTGCGTACGTTAGTTTCAATGGCAAAACGGGCAAAGGCCGCAGCTTGTGCCCGGATTCTGAATAATAAATACAGTTGCTTCTGATGGCGGAGAGCCATTGATGATGGCACGCACACGCATGTCGTTGGAACAAAGAATGAGTGGTGCGGCTCTGCTGGTCAAAACTAACTATATATTAAAAAAAAAAAAAACACGAAAGACTCAATAAAGGGGGGGGGGGGGGGGGGCCGAGATAGGTTGCGCCGTCGATATCATTCCCTCGCCCGTGCCGTCACTAGCCATCTTCTTCTTCTCTTCCTCCTCGTCCCTCCTCCTCCTCCTCCTCCTCCTCCTTCTTCTCCTTCCTCTCCTTCCTCCCCTTTTTCCCCCCCTCATCGCCAGCCAGCTTGAGTCTGCTTCTGCCGCTGCTCCGCCATCGGCCTGTCTCTGAAGGGCGGCACTACCTCATTTCACCCCACGTCCGTGTTCTTGTCTGTGCCTGACAACGTCCGACCGTGCACCATCGCCCGCCCGCCCTGCATCTACACGACATGACGCACCTCCGCAGATTGCAGACGGGTGCCGCATCGACCTGCATGAGGCGCCCCGGAGTCGCCCAAAGAGGCCAAGCCCGGCCAGTGCGGCTGTCGCCAACGTCGTGTCGAATGCATGTGCGCTCCGGACACTGTAGCAGCTCCCCATGTCACAGGCATCTTTGATTTGCGACGAGCAACCGAGATCTTGGGGGGCACCGCGAGTTGTGGCAATGGCAATGGCAATGGCGCGCCGCTAAGGCCGCGACGGCATGCAGACGGGCTTCCAGACGCAGCTCGCCGCCTTGGCCTTGGGCTTGGCTGCACAGATGTCCCGCCTGTTGCGTGATTCGAGCCTCCAGCCGCCATGCCGTGCACATCGAGCAATATCTTCATGGCTTTTTTTTTTTTTTTTTTTTTTTTTTTTTTTTGGCTCTTTGGCCTTTGGCCAACTGATTCCCGATGCTTGCCGCTCCCCGCTCTCGGCTATGACGCCGTCAGAAGAACGGGGCTGCATGTTTATTGCGGGACATCACCAGGGAAAAAAGGAGGAGATGCTGTGCTGGTTACTCAATACATGTGACCTCTTACTATGACTACTACAGTACTCAAGTATTAGAGCAAGAAATGGGGGGAAAAAAAAAGAAGAAGAAGAAGAAGAAGAAGAAGAAGCTGCCCATCACGGCTCCGTTTTCGCTCGTTTTCACTCGTCCCGCAGAGAGGAGTCTTGTGGCGCCGGCATCCGCCCATGCATAACTACTACTATAGCAAGCATATGGTGGCTTGACGTTCGTTGTATCGAACATGTGCTGATGTGCTCCGTAGCGGCGCCCATGTACCCGTTCTGCCCTTTGACGCTAGATGAAATTTCAATCAAAAATTGTAATGGGTAATATTGAAGAATTTTTTTTTTCCCCCGGGGGGGCGCGAGTGCTTCGTACTAGTGAATATTTAGAAATAAACTGACAAAGTGCTTTGTGCTAGTGAATATGTAGAAATAAATTGACGAGTTTCTTTGTGCTAGTGATTGTTTAGAAATAAATTGACTCAGACAAAGAAACTCTTCCCCCACTGCCAGAACTCGCCTGTCCCCCCCCCCCCCCGCCTCATATATTGAAGCCATCGCCAGCCTCGAGACGCTCTAGTCCAGACTCGCAAAGCATAAGCATCCAATTCGACTCCTCGATACCCTCCTCGACACCATCGTTCTAATTTTGTGCAGTCAGTCACGTCTCCCTATAGTGCCGCCGCCCTCTTATTCTAACCGTCGTCTCTCTCTCTCTCTCTCTCTCTCTCTCTGTCTAGGCTCTCCATCGTCATGACCAACGACGCCTCTGCCAACGGCTCTGCCGCCGTAGCGGCTCCCTCCAGCTTCGCCCTCAAGGCTGGCCTCGCCCAGATGCTCAAGGGCGGCGTCATCATGGACGTCACCAATGCCGAGCAGGCCCGCATTGCCGAAGAAGCAGGCGCCTGCGCCGTCATGGCGCTCGAGCGAGTCCCCGCTGATATTCGCAAGGACGGCGGCGTTGCTCGCATGTCGGACCCGGCCATGATCAAGGAGATCCAGGAGGCCGTCACCATCCCCGTCATGGCCAAGGCTCGCATCGGCCACTTTGTCGAGTGCCAGATCCTCGAGGCCCTGGGCGTCGACTACATCGACGAGTCCGAGGTCCTGACGCCCGCCGACGACGAGAGCCACGTCGAGAAGAGCCCCTTCAGCGTGCCCTTTGTCTGCGGCTGCAGAAACCTCGGCGAGGCCCTGCGACGCATCGCCGAGGGCGCCGCCATGATACGGACAAAGGGCGAGGCCGGCACCGGCGACGTCGTCGAGGCCGTGCGCCACATGAAGACGGTCAACCGCGACATTGCCCAGGCCAAGGCTGCCCTCGCCGAGGGCGGCATTGTCCGCCTCCGCGAGCTCGCCCGCAAGCTCGAGGTCGACGTCGAGCTTCTGCGCAAGACCGCCGAGCTGGGCCGCCTCCCCGTCGTCAACTTTGCCGCCGGCGGCGTTGCCACGCCCGCCGACGCCGCCCTCATGATGCAGCTGGGCTGCGACGGCGTCTTCGTCGGCAGCGGCATCTTCAAGTCTGGCGACCCGGCCAAGCGCGCCAAGGCCATTGTCCGCGCCGTCACCCATTTCCGCGACGCCAAGGTCCTTGCCGAGTGCAGCACCGGTCTCGGCGAGGCCATGGTGGGCATCAACTGCGACACCATGAAGCCCGAGGACAAGCTTGCCGGCCGCGGCTGGTAGACAGCAGCATATATCGTCTGGCGAACAAAGAAGAGGCTATTCGACTGCATAGTATATATATATATATCTATATATATAAAGAGAGAAGAAAGAGAAGGATTGGCCAAGGGCCCCGAAAAAATGTATCTTATTCCAACATTGGACCTGGCGTTGTGGACATTTGTTAGCTTTGGGAGGCACATAGCATGCTGATCATGTCAAAAAAAAAAAGTTAATTTTTTTTCTTGCGCGCTGCTACTACAATGTATTGAACACGTACAGCAGAGTACGAAAATCTATATATTTACTCTATATTTGTTTATTTTATCAGCCGCTTATTTTATTTGAGTTGCTGGATAGATTGCCCCAAGCTTCTGCAGCAGTTACCGCACGGGTCAGGGTTGGGTCGCCGTAGCAGAATGAAGGTGGAAAAAGGGGGGGGGGAAAAAAAGAGGCAAAACAAATCTGCCACTGCCAGGCGGCCGCGCCCCCTACCAGGGCGGGAAACTGACAAGAGAAATTTGGGAATTATTTTTTTTATTCCCTTTTTCTTTAATGCTATATTATCATACGTGTGACTATGTTTTTTATCCTTCTCTGCCTCAAACTTGGATTTCCCACCTTCTTCAAACTTTACGAGTTTCTCAAGACTTTCTTCCGACGTGGTCATCGTGATTCCCATCATCAGGGCAGGTATGTCTGGGCCAAGTTCTGGTTGGGGCTTTTTTTTTTTTTTGCTTCTTTCCCTTCGTGCTCCCAGCGATCGCTCTTCCCATTCCTGCCGATTCTCCCCTCTCCCTGTAATGATAACCCCTATCGCGTCAATCTATCTCTCTCTCTCTCTCTCTCTCTCTCTCTCTCTTTTTTTTTTTTTTTTTTTTTTTTTTTATTATTTTTTTTTCTTCTTCCTCAATCTTCCCCTTGAAGCCTCAACACATCTTCCCCCCCCTTTTTTTTCCTTCCCCAGGACAGCTCTTTGCTAATCGATTTCCCCCCCCCCCTTCTGCAGAAAAAGAAAGAAGATTGTTCGCTTCGTTGAGCCAAAAAGCCACATCCGCATCATCTACCAAGCCTTCGCGAGCTTTTTCTAAAAAAAGGTATAATAAGCAGCTGCTCCATTCATCGCAACGAAACGAGATGCACAAGAGGGCTGACATTTCCTTCTCCTAGTTCCATCATCCGTTCCACGACCCCCTTTTGAAGCACACGAAATCTCTCCGTTCTGCATTCTGCTGCGCAACGGCTTGAGATTCCAACTCGCAAGAACAAATCCACATCAAGGTTCCAACAAAAGGACAAGGTTCTCTAGCCAAGATGAACAACTCGGACACCTACATGGGCGACCACCCCATGGGCGCTGAACTGGAGTTTTGGCTCATGATGTTTATCGTGTGGGCCGTCTGCTGCGTCATGATTGTGTGCTGCATGTGGCCGTACGGAAGCTGGGTTCACTACTTCCTCCACCTCATTTTCTTTGCCATGTAGCGGCGGGTTACAAATTCCCCCCCCGGGTTTCTTGTGGTTTGCTGGGAATTTTGCGATGGACTATATTTGTCTTCCGTAGCTTAACGTATTTCCCCTCTTTGAATCTCAAGATCATCTGGAGCAGCAGCAACTTTGCCTCCCATTTAGTTGAGCAGACTTTGCCTACCCCCCCCCCCCCCCTTTTTTTTTTTCTTTTTCTATTTTCCCCTTCCGTGATTCAGATTTTTTTCCACTCTTGTAGTGATTTCACTTCTACGTTTGCTAGTGATTGCTATTTTATTTCACCATTTTGCCTTCCATAACTTTTCTAAAATTCAAGTTCCCCCAACCATTGCTCCATTAGCCCATTTCCCTCCATTCGTTATGATATTTCACCTCTCCCCAGTGAACCTCCCAAACAAAAGATTGTCGTGCCTTTTATTTTCTATTTTTTTTCCCTTTCCAAGTCTGACTCTCCCTAACAATTTTTTTTTTAAAAAAAAAATCATTTTATTTCCCCAACTCTATAGAGCTGAGACGTATCTACTGCTTTCCACAGTAATTAACTGCCTTCGAGCTCTCCCAACTTCCCCGGCGTAGTCTGTCCCTGAACCTCAATTTCTGCGTACTGGTCGGTAACTTTGCATTTACCGGGTCTCTTCATCGCTGTCGTGATCAACGCCGCGTCTTCGCCATCTTAATGTCGTACTCTTTCCAGGTTTCTAATTCCTTTTTGTATATTATTGGAGGGCAAAAGTCGCCTATCGTAGGTCTGCTTCTTCTCGTGAGTGTGTGACATCTCTTGCTCGATTAACTGACCGAAACGAGGTTTTCCAGTGTCTACTTCCCTGTCCCATAGCTTGCCGTGTCTATGTCTCGTACTTTCTTCCTCTTGATAGGCATGGAGTTCTGATCCAGTCTGGATGTGTGAATGGTAGTGTTTGATTCACTCGGCCTTGGGAAAATTTCTCGCCGTATTTTCCACGAGACTCTCGGAGCTGTCAAAAGGGATTTCGTTGTTGAACGTCCAAGCCCGATGCTGTTTCTTGCCGGGGTGGTCATCCTGATGCTCTCGATGTGGCATTTGGCTGTGTTCTGCTCGTCGGCTCGTGTCGCCGCGTGGTTTTGCCACGATTTCCTTGATTTATTTCGTCTACTTTTTGCCCATCTACGTGGATGGATTCTAGAGGTTATCAGCTTCTGTCAGCCGGGCAAAATCAAGCCCCGACAGACTGTGGCTCTCTCGACCGCCAGTTGGACAGCACGCCCAACATACCGACACGACTTTGCAGGACGCCACGAGCGACGGGAATAAAGGAAATATATTTCGCGAATCTCTGGGCGATAAAGGAAAAGAATATTCTCCAAGGACATCCTAGAGCAACATACTCACAAGTTGGTGACCCTTGGTTTCAGAGGTTCGGCATACGCAGACACTACTAGCTGAGCCTCACTACAAACTGATTCGCAAGGACAAAATTTTAGACACCAAATTCTAGAACGCGGTCATGGGAGGTCACAATGGTAGACAGTTTGTTTTACAAAAAAAAAATTATTGCTACTTCTATGCTACTTCTACTCAGCTATATATTGGGTGCGAGTGTCCTAGGCCAGAGTAGTGGTCAGCAATCAGAACCAAAAGATGGAATCAAAAAGCTCGATGAAGAGAAGATAAGGTCAGAAGACCTCCAATGATGTTGTGCAGCTTATGGCAAGAGTGGAACCCATGCTCTCGCAAGCAAAACACAGGCGCAATGAGGTCTGATATAATCATTCCAGGAAGAAGGAAGAAGAAGAAAGGGAAGTGCTTACCAAAGGGGAGTGAATTCTCAAAAGCAAAATTCCAAAATTCTCTGTGAAGGTCAGCTGTTCCAGCAAAAAAAAAAAAAGGTGAAGATGGAGTAGGCCGCTCAGACAAGGTCAGTTTGTGATCACTGTCTCCCTGGGCTCTTAAAAAGAGCGCAGTACAGACTACTAAGAACCCTGAAAGTCATCATTGCGGAAAGAAAGAAAAAAAAGGGAAGTGAAGTGAGTGGGAATGGGGATGGAAACAAAATAGGAAATGGGAAAGTGAAGTGGAAGAAGGAGTGTGTAAAAGGTAAATAAAATGAGTGGTTGGATCATACTCCATTTTTTCTCATCCATTAATCATAAGAAGCCTCTTATGATCTCGTGAAGAACCCGTAGGTGTAATCATTTCCTCATACTCAAGTTAGATGATTGGGGAGGGATGGACTCACCTGTCCTGAGAAGAAAAGAGGAAAAGAAAAAGAAGAGGGAGAGGGGGAGGGAGCGAGGTTCTTATAGTTGTGGAAATCGGGAGAGTGGAGCCTACTGATCTGCTGCCAGCTGCTCGACGAAAAGGGGGGGCATGGAAAATAAAAACATGCACCTCCTGATCGGCCTATCAGAATTCAAGATCACTGTCGTCACGTAGGCAACGGTCGAGCAAACGCATTGCGTCTTTGGCTAGAAGATTCCATCATCGTACGAGGCGACGTCACCCTCGCTTCGGCGAGCCAGAAGCTGACTGGAAAGTGAGGCTCGTGCCTGATTCCTCGTTTGATTATTGGCAGGCTTTGAGGGGGAAGGGGGGGAGGGGGGGGGTGGCAGTCGGGGGAATGCCCTCCGCCTAGCTGTGAATCACAGATGCCAAAGTCTCCGAGCAACGAGGGCGTGACTGCCTTCCCTGGTGCAAGAGCACATAGGTACCAAGGTATCAAGGAGGGGGATCATGGTGGTGTTGTAAATGTTTTGCGTTGTAGATTGGATCTATTGTGTCGTAGATCTATTGTGCCGTAGATCTATTGTGTCGTATATCTATTGTGTCGTAGTTGTGTTGTGTTGCTGCCATGCATGCGTAGATGAATACAGTTTCCGCATCTTGTCCATTTGGGTTTTGCCAAACTCGCATTGCCAATTTCCATAGTTGCTGTAGGGGCATATTCGCAAACTGTAGCTGTCGTACGCAGGCATCTCCGTAGCAACGCTAGGAGTCCAGGTGCAGATACTGCTGGGGAGAACAAAAGTCTGCAGGTGAAGCTATTCCCAGTTGCGGCTTGCTCGTTTTTTGAATTTTTTTTTCTCATGGAGTATTTTCTCCTGATGGGTTGAAGACAACCCAATCTCCGTGCACGCTTGGAGATATTCCACAAGATGTATTTTTGCTTTCCCCCTTTTTCTAGCCATGCCCTATTGCACTGTTTCCTCGGAAGACGCCTCTCTCGAGCATTTCCTACATTGTGATACTCCATAGATTCTCTCTTTTGGAGATGGAATTCACTGCTCGTTTTGGGCAGCAGTGAACTTTCCCTCCCTTTGAAAATACATTTCTCCCATGTTGTAATATCTCTCTCCCAGTGCTTCGCCGCAGTGGTAATTACGTTGGAGTGATTTGATGGTTGAGAGTCCATGATGTGTCCCAGTAGTTTTTTTTTTTTTTTTTTTTTTTTTTTTCAAATAAAGTGATCAGAAGGGAGAATTACTACGTATTGAAGTTCCTGGCTGCAAGGATGAGGGAATGCTATATCTAAATGTGATAGCTAGTAGGATTTCAGGTTGTGGACGGGATTGTCGCTGCTAGTAACGTAGGCTCTCTTCTCGATAGCAAATCCAAAGCTCTGGCACTGCGGACAGAAGGCAGAAAAATGCAAATCAATTTGGAGGCACGAAACAGAAGAGTAGGTATAGCCATAAATCCTCCCTTCAAAACCATACACTTTGTGTTGAATCGCTATCGATCGTTTCCGCCACTCCATCAACAAATATGTGGCAAGGAAAGATATCGCGTCAGTCTAGAGACGCAAGGCAGATCGTCACACGCATAATATAATTCTCGCGATGGCAGGGCTCTGTTTCGTATCTAGCTAGGTTTGCTTGGAAGATTATTGTGTCGCTGTCCGGTCGGCCGACTTTGAGGATGTAAAGGCCATATTTGAATAGTGACAACTTTTCTACAACAAATACAGCATCAAAGGGAGGGAGAAATACCAACACTCATACTCGCAATTTCATATTTTGTCTTCTCGGAGCGAAAACGTTACCCTAGAACGTAGATTGCTTCGAAAAGAAAGTGCTGGCGGCGGCCATGGGGCCAGCAGGTGTCGCTCTCCAGAGAAAGATTTTGGCAAAAACAAGGCAGAGGGCGAGAGAAAGAAAAGAAGAAGGTCGTTTTTGCCTAAACATGATAATGATTCAGGTTGGGGTGGGCAAAGGATGTAGAAAACGTAGAAGATGCGCCGGCTAGGTGCATCGCCGTCACACTGGGATTTTGAAATCGTTCGGTGGTGGCCAGCAATTTACTCAAGCCACTTGAATTCCATTTGCAGTCATATCGATGCCATTTGTTTTACCCTCTAGAATTCAGTCAAATTGAATGCTTCTACGGTTGCCTAATGTTGTCCTAACGTTGTCCTAACGTTGTCCTAATGTTGTCCTAATAGTGCGATAGTTTCCGACTCCTGGCAGGACCTCGCGCCTGACTGGCTTCGCCTGTTTGCTGGCGAACTCTTTACCACCCACCACTATGACATCTTTGCTCCGTATAGATGTTTCCATTATTGTGTCCAAGGCGCTTTCTGTCTAAATGTTGCAAAAATATCGCCAAGCTCAAGCCATGTTTTTTTTTTTTCCAGGTCTTGTCGTAGGCCCGACGACTCAAGGGCACATTCGAAAACGCCAGGTATGATTTTCCCAGAAATCTCAAGGAACTTTGGTGACAATTTCGCGAATCAAATTCATAGCATTACACCGACTCTCTCCCGACGAAGACAAATATAGCCGATATCTACTGAGAAGCCCCAAAAAAAAGAAAAGAAACAAAAAGACTACTATGCATCCCAAAACCCTATTTTGCAGATCGAAACAACGACCATCGGAAAAACGCTACTCCCTGAGATGCTACGAAATATAAGAGCTAGGGGGATTATAATTTAGAAAGCCAAGAAGGGGAGAATATGGAACAAGACAAGGTGATAAATCAAGAAGATTGAAATGTCTTCGCTAGAATTCATGTCAACTTGGGGGGGGGGGGGGCTTGCTTTCTGCCAACCTCTACACTCTGGAAACCGAATCGAAGATTAGGCATACATATACGAGTTATATCAAATAGAAACTCCCTAAAATGAAGCTCTTTGGTCTGTCACAGCTATGGCTTATCGTGTCTTGGTCATTTCGAAGAATGATGGGAATACCGGAGTGCAGACAGCGTTACGGTCGTGATCCTCAGACTTTTCAGAACAAAATATTAAAAAAAAACCGTCCTTCATTTGTCTAGGCAAAGACTACTGGGCATAAGTATCGACAGTCTGTACAATCAACCTTTCGATCGCAGAAACGCTTGGCTTCATCCATGGAAACAAACATCTTGGCGAGTCACGCCCAGAATGCCGCCCAATATTCTGGCAAAGACGAAAATCTTTGGAAAAGAAAAACGTGAGATTGGAATCCAAATACTCTAGCAGGATGCAAAAGCTACAGCACGTCTAAGAGGATAGAAAGGGGTACCTGTTACTACTCTGTACAATGTCATGGCGCCTCAACTGCCCTCTCTACGTCGTATCACCACATCATCGTCAAGATCTCCCTACGCTCCCATCTTCATCTTACCCCCTGGCCATTTTCCCCCGTTTGCCATGTCTTTTTCTCCGAGAAAGATACGTACCTTTGCGTATGCCTCATATTCCGTATTGGGGAAAATGGCGTTTTTTTTTTTTTTATTTTTTTTTTTTTTTTGTAAAATTCATTTTCGAAAAATGCTGCCAGCTGCGTCGATTTTTTCTTATTGGTCAACTGCCTCGCTCCCAGATCAGTTCAGGGTAGGTTGTCCTTTGGCCTGTCTGTTTTGGTTTGGCCCGCCTGTGGGCAATGGGCATGGACTGAAGGATAGAGGGCTATGGGTGGTAGCGAGAATCGACTCTTGCGGCCAAGCTGGCATGGCAAGGGGATCAGGGTAATCATGTTTATTTTACGGCCGTGATATCTTCAGTTTGTGGGAATCTTGGTTCACCAGTTTCGGATAACCAGGCTCTTGAGCGAGTTCCATACTGATGCTCCCCGTGCGATACGTTTTCAGCATACCAAACACACGCCATCTGTGGCATTCTGAATTGTTCTTCTTCATGCCGTTTGTTTCATCTAATCGTCTTCATTGCTAGTAGTCTATTGCCTATTCTCCCGTCGTCAGTCTCGCAGAAGGCAAACACCCAACCTGAGAAAGACGAGAGAAATCATTCCGCCATGCTATGACGGGGTTGGAACGATGTGGAAACGATCCAACCTGAGAAGCCCCCAGAAGCAGCTGTCTAGGCAAGCCCCTGCTCACGAAATGTTATCCAAAATGCAAAAAAAAAAAAAAAAACCACCGAAAGAGAAAGCTGACGCCGAGTGATGTACCAGCCAGAAACAACTGGAAATTTGTTCACCGAGAGCGACAGATCGATACCACAAATACAAGGAACAACAGCTTCCAAACATTGCATAAAGATTGACCATCGAGCTGGCGAGATCGTTTCCACAAGTTTCCATAACCCCCAGTTGCACATCCCTAGGAAGCGTCAGATAGTCGCCCTTCAGATGGGCGTTAAGGAGAGCCAGTTGGGTCACGAGTTAACGATGGGAGGCAAGCACAGTCTGCTACAGGCCTATGGCTTTGTAATAATGGTATTACGATACAACACATTTGCCGTATTTGTAGAAATGGCGACCAAGAAAGACCCCGACCAAAATAAATATAGATTCAAGAGAACATTTGCCATAGCAAGCTCTGCATTCAAAAGAATTACTGGAAAGGGCGATGAAATGCCATCGTGCCTTTCAAATCATTCCCAGCAAAGTCACCACAACCCTGCTATTCTCGCCATCAACTCGAGTACGCCCGATCAAGGGCTGGGAATTCCACGACAGCAAGGGCACGTTGCGGTGTCAAAATTTGGGGGATACAGAGTTGGGCAACGGGTACCTACTTGAACATGGCAAACGAAAACCCAACAGATGTTTGTTCGAGTATGTCTTGGTTTCGTTAGTTAGTCAAGTTTTCTCGAAGCTTCTCCAAGCATGTCAGATATGATAGATTACCTTGATTTTTTTGATTTTTTTTTTTTCCACTTTTGAGGGGGGAAAAAACAAGCTCCTCAGACGAAGGAGGCCGGGCGAGCAAACTTGGTCTAGTCCTCTCTCTCTCTCTAAAAAAAAAAAAAAAAAAAACGGCCTTTGTCCTTTGATTTTCATAAAGGATTTTCTACTGCGACCCCATCTATCCCTATTTCTTCTGCGAAGAGCCGATTACCAAGAAACCAGGAAACGATCTCGGTGAGTGTGTGCCATGGAATGATCCTTTTCATCGGATTCAGGGGGTTCTTCGTTGAGATGCCAATTCTGCTGCCCATCAGTGTCGAGTCATTTATTAACCGATGAGTATGGGAAAAAAAAAAAGACGATAGCCTTGCATAAATAAGAGAAATACCGAATCCACATTCCGTATCGCTGGCTCCCGGGCCTCGAAAGGAGTTGCGCGGATGCTTTTCCCAACTGCGTTTACGAAAAGCCAAACAGAGGAGTTGGAACTTGGAAGTGTTTTTGGAAGCTGTCAGGTTCTCGCCATGGAATAAAGAAACCATATGCGTGCCAATACGCAATGGCGGGCTTTCGAGAGATGCAGCCGTTTGGTTACCCCTGCCTTTAAGAGTCGGCTTGATCCTCTGGCACAGGGTTTTTCTACTCCTGGCAGATGACTGGATTATCCTCCTCCTAGCCAAGCGCACCACCGCCGAAAAGGCTTTTTCTAGCCTTCTAGGTATGCGCAGATACTCTCCTTCTTGCAATACCAACACCCTCCAGTCGTACCGATTGCTAGTGCTCGAAATAGGCATCCACCGTCGTCAACGAGTGTCTCCTCTACATTTCGGATAGCCAAGGCAAAGGATGAACCTGGAAGCTACAGTGATCCTGTCCAGACAGAGTTCGCCTACGGTCGTATCCTTTGAAAAATGCTGAGCAGTGGAAACTTGCCCAAAAAAAAAAAAGAAAAGAAAAAGAAAAAAAAATTATCTGGTCCATGAGACTACGACAATGTCATCAGTGCTCTCAATCTCAAAACTTCTTGGCTACGGTGTGTCCCCGACCTCTCCTGAACGGGTTTTGATTTTCTTTGATCTGATTTTTGATCCCCTTCCTACCCCATGGGATCCCGCTTCGTCGAAAGTGCGTCGTGAACGATTTTGACCCAAGGATCGAAATATGCCTTTGCCTTTTTCAGAGTTACTGAGTCCATTGGCTTCGCATTTTTAAAAAAAGATAAAAATAAAAAAAAATAAAGCACAGCTTGCCGCTGCCATGTTTGGTTTGGTATTTCGGGCACCGGTCCTTCGTCTCTAGCTAGTTCGTTCATTGTCATTGATGCGAAAAGTAAGAGGACCAATTTCGCCTTTTTTCTTTGTTCCTTTTTTTTTTTTTTTTTTTTCCAAAATCTTGAGCAGATCCCACCCTCTTCTCTTTGCTGCAACCACTCCTAAAGCTCATCCAGCCCTATAATAGGTATTGTTTGCTAACAGTCATTTGCCAACACATTCACCTCTTAGGCAACCCCTTCGATGGGCATTTCTCCCTTCTCCCTTCGACGGATCCAAATCAAAATCTCCCATCCAATCGCCCGTACAAGAATCCTCAATCACCAAAAAGAAGCACAAATAATTGAAACCTCAACCTGCATATTCAATACAGCATTTCTCATCGCGCCTCCCACCGCTTGTCCAATATCTCCGTCGGAAAAGACAAATACAAGGCCGTCAAACAATAAACTGTTGCCATAATTTGATCATCGACTTCTTTCCCACCCGTTGCAAGTCCCCTTTCCATTCCCCGTGCTCCATCTTAAAACCGAAACGAAACGCTTGAAAAAAAAAAATCTCAAACTTTTGTTTGCTCCCTCGAAGCGCTGGGAGGCCACCAAATCATGGGCGGAAACGTCAGATCTTCGGAGCCGTCCTCCCGGTAAACTTCCCACCCCAAGCTCTCGTACGTCTTCATGCCCTCCTCGCTCGCCTCCAGATAGGCCGGGATCCCCAGCTCGGCACACCTGTCCATCCCCCACTTCACACACGCCGTCGCCGCTCCTCGCCTCCTATACTCGGGGTCGACGCACATGTAGCACAGCAGCGCAAACGGCCGTCCCTTCATGAGCCTTCTCCGGATGGTAATCTCCGGATGCATGAGTCCTAGGCAGTATTCCCTCTGGCCTTGGTCTTCCACCCACTCCAAGCGCAAGATGTAATTCTCACGCGTGTATTCCTCCTCGGACCTCTCGCGGTCCCAAACAAACCACTCTGCGAATCCAATGATCTTCTCCTCGCCGGTGGCAGGATCCGTGTGCACGCATTTGATGCCCGGCGACACGGACGGGTATTTTTCGAGATGCTCCCTGTAGCCGCGCAAGTGCTGCTCCGCGCTCAACTTTCGATTCTCTTCCGTATTCTCTCCTCCGATAATCTTCATAATGGGGAAGGGCGCAAAGGCATCGAGAAGAATTTCCATGCACCGCGGCATGTCCTCTTCCCGAGCGGGCTCGACACGGAAATTCATCGGCTTTGATGACATTTACATATATATATATATATGTATATATTATAATATATGTATTTAAATTCAACAGCAGGACAACTTGACAATTTCCCACATAAACATCGCCCTCGCCAAAGCAGTCTTGGCCAATAACATATATATATATATATGGTTTTTTTTTTCTCTTCTTTTTTTTCAGCCCAAGTGATGTTTTTTGTTCATGGCGCCTTGGAAAACGGCTTGATTCGAAACTTATCAAGTGGGACGAAAACAAATTGTGACTCCTCGCCGAACAGCAACCAAATTCCGTTACTAACTTACTATGCCGCAATGGGCATCCCAAAAAGCCTTTGCTAACTACTTAGTATGTGCTACTAGCCCTGGCAACTACGCATTACAGGATATACCCGAGGTCAAAACACAAAGATAGGGATTTTTTTTTAACGCTTCAAGCTTTTGATCTGGATTGACCATCATCTTCTTCCTCCCATTCGAAAATCCCCTTTACTATCGCATGGTTCTGCTTAGTCAGTCGGTACTCTCCTCTGGTCACTTATTCCTGCTACCCGGCAAAGTTCAAACACATGCACAATCAAACAAGTTGAAATTAAAACTTCCCATTTACATATGCCTATATAAATTCTTCTCTGCCTGTAATAGGGGCTATATATACATATATATGTATAATGTATATATATATATGTATATATCCAACTACCTTATATATGTACTATATACAGATATACATACAGCATCTGCAATTCACAGTGCCCAGCAAAAACTAAATCTGTTAAAATCTGTCCCCCTTGCCATGCGGGCAATCTTGCTAGTTTCACAGGATACGCTTAACCATAAGCGACATGATTAAGTAATCAGTCGGGGTTCAAAGTTTAGATGCAAACAGTTGTGTGGTGGAAAGGGAAAAGCCAAAAAAAAAAAAAAAAAAAAAAAAAAAAAAAAAAACGAGACGCACAACGAGGGTTGGCCGAGACACACAGGAAAAGAGAAAAAAGACGTTGAATGGCGACTTTTAGAATCAGAGGAAGAGAAAACATAGTAGTTAAAAGATCGAGCGCCGACCGCTGCTCCCCAAGTTTGACCGAGCAGAAATACATAAAAAATCACTTTTATGATGACTAGAAAAGTAATACAAGAGAGAAAGGAGCAAAACGAAAGGCGGAAAAAAAGAAAAGAAAAGAAACTTGTTTGTACAGAATCAAAACTTTTTAATGACTGGCGCAGAAATTTCTTCATCCGAGAACCGCCCTTGTCGCTATGCGCAAAGTTTCTTTCTTTTCTTTTTTTTTTTGGAACCAAAGGAAAGGAAACAAAAAGGAAAAAAAAAGGGGGGGAGGGGAAGAAAAGCAAAGGAGGAGAAAAGAGACTATAGAATAAGGGGGGGACGCAAGAGACCAGTATACACAATCACAAAATCATGGGGCAATCACACGCAAACAAAGCACGGCATCAATTTTGGTTGGGGAATCAATAAAATCAAGCACGTAATCAAATTTTTGACTGGTGACAGTTCCCCAGAGAACTGAAATCTCCAACGCCGGTCGTGATTTTGAGACTCAAGAAAATGGGGAGGGGAGGGGGGGAGGGGGGGGGGTGCAAAGTGTCGTGTCAAAGCGCAGAGCAAATGGTAATTTTAACGTGAGAAAACATGACAAAAGACGACGTGCCCGAACGACGCAAATCAGTCCAACGCCCCAATGTTGCCCCAGGTCAGCCCATCAATCGGCTGTGAAGAATAAGAAAGGAGAGCATCAAATGAGAGTCGACAAAACATTGTCCAGTTCCCCGAGAAGCTGGTCGGAGCGACCAACCGTCTCAATAATGTCCAGTTGTCTCTTCAAACTTTACTGCAAAAGAAAAAAAAATTGAAAAATTTCGGCAGTCAGCTCCCTCTGTTGTCTTTACTCGCTGTGATTGGGAGGGGAACGGTTGTCATGTCAATTTCCTACCTGAGGGGGGACGGCGGGACCCGGGGGCCCCGAGGGACCTTGGGGACCTGCAGCAGGACCGCCAAAGTGGTGAGAGCCGTATGGGTTGGGGCCAGGGCCGTGAGTAGGACCAGGCATGCCCATGTAGTGAGGCGGAGGAGGAGCAGGGCGGTAGGGAGTGCCGACTCCAGAGTTGTTCTGAGATCGGCCCCAGCTGAGTCTCACTCGCGAGTTGCCAATGGGGTAGCCCTGCATCTGGTTGATGGCCATCTCGGCGGCGTGGCGGTGGACAAACTGGACAAAGCCGCAGCCCTTGCCAGGAGGAATCTTGACATACGTAATCTCGCCGAACCCTTGGAAGAAAGACCGCAGCTCGTCTTCGGTCACGTATCCTGAAAGGCCGCCCACGAAAACGGTTGTGTTGTTGGGGTCGGTGAACTGATTCATCTGAGTGGCTGGGTTGAAGCCGCCGCCGCCGCCGCCACCGCCGCCGCCGTAGGGAAATCCTTGCACTCCACCCCACATCTGCTGCTGAGGCAAACCACCGCCCATCATCGCGCCTCCCTGGTGAGCGTGACCAAAACCGTGGTTGCCGCTGTTATGAAGAAATGCCATGTTAGCATCAAATTTCCTTTCTTTCCTTTTCTTTTCTGGGTAGGAGATGAGTGAATGCTCTGCGTGCGTGCGTGCGTGCGTGCGTGTATGTTATGTGTTATGTGTATGTGTGTACGTGTGCGTGTGTGCGTCTGTGTATTAGTAGTAGAAGAATCGGCAAGTAAAGGCAGTGTAACAAAGCGCGTACACACAATGGGGGAGGAAAAAAAAATGAAAATGGAAAGAACAAGGAAAAGCAAAAAAAAAACCATTGGAGTGGGACTCCCACTTACCGGTTTTTAGGAGTGGCAGTCGAAATCCTCATAGGACGATTGCCGCAGTAAACTCCCTGCATTTCGACAAGCGCGCGCTGCTGGTCGTTCTCATCCGAGAAGCGGACAAAGCCGTAGCCACGGCTCTGGCCAGACATGGCATCCGTCATGATCTTGGCCGACTTGCACGAAGGGAAGCGCGCCTGGAAGAGCGAAACCAAGACATACTCGTTAACCTCAGGGCCAAGATCGCCGACAAAAATGCTGTACTCGGGACCGCGATCGTCTCTATCGTTGGCAGACATTAGAAACCAGAAATCATATGCAGGAGCGACAGCGATTTCAAGGCAGGAATATTGAGCAGCGAGATGATGAAAGAAGGGAAGCTGGAAATGACAAAGGGGGGGAAGGAGAGGAGGGGAAAGAGGGAGGGGGGGGGGGGGGGGGAAGAACCGAGGCCAGGACGAGGCGGAAGCAGGAAAGGATGAGGATGAAGCCGTGCGTGGGAGGTGGTGAAGAAAAGTAAATCCGACGCGCCCAGGTTACTGCCGCAAATCTATGGCAAGTACCGGACAGGCACAGGAGAAGCCGCAGCGGGGGGGGAGGTACAAGCACAGGTACCTCGGCCAGACAGCGAGAAGAAGGGGAGCAAGGCTGAAGCATGGCATGAACCGCACGAGCGTCACACATACCGTCGATCGACAAGTCCACCCCCCGATGCCCAGTTCAGTTTGAACTGGCGCGAGCTGTTGGGCACTGGCGTTCCGTTAAGGCCGAGCGCTTTGGTGGCGGCGTCGGGAGTGGAGAACTCGACAAAACAGTAACCGGCATTGCTGGAGGAGAGGGAACAGGTTAGCCCGAGAATTTTTTTTTGGTTCGACTCTGGGATTAAATGATGTGGTGTTTTTTTTTTTGTGTGTGTGTGTGTGTGTGTGTTTGTGCATATCAAAGCCGTATATGTAGGTTATGTTGCGTCGAACAAACAGGCGGGAACTCAAGAAGACAAGAGAAATAGCGCCCAAGAGGGAGGAAAGAAAAGAGAGAGGGAGAAAAAAAAAAAAAAAAAAAAAAAAAACTCACCCCGAGTTCTTGTCGCGAATGACCTTGACGTTGACCGTCTCTCCAGCCGCGGAAAGGAAGACACCTTTGATGAAATTTTCGTCCATCCACGGCTCGAGCTCTCCCATCCTGCCCTTCCTGTCAGTCACACATCCAGCACACCGGCATATTCACTCGTCGGCTATATCCAATCTCACCATAGCGTGGTTTTGGCCTGGTCCTGAGTCGGGCCGGAAGGAGGGGCGACGGCCGACATGTCGGTAGCAGGAGGAGTTCCGTTCTGGAAAGCCATTGGACTAGCAGCAGAGATGCCGTTAGCCTGCGCTCCGGGGAAGGAGGAGTTGAGTGCCATACTAGTCTGCAGCAGAGCGTTAGCATACATACAGAGAAGCGCAGACATCTTGTTGACCAGATTGAGAGTGAGAAAACGAAATGGAGAGGGAGGAGGGGAAGGGGAGAAGTCTCGTGTGTGGCTGCCGCGCGGAGAAAGATGGGCAGGCTGGTTTGAAATGGCTTTTTTTTTTTTTTTTTTTTTTTAATTTTTCTCCATCTCGTTTGAATCAAGGCCCGTTTTGCCTTCTGGTGGCATCTTGTGGCTGCAATTCAGTTCATATCCGACCCAAGCCACACGGCGTCAAGAGCTTCCTAGCTATTTTCGTGCCCCCAGGGTAGATGATGCAAAGGAATGGATATTAATTGCCACGACGAGGCAATTTCCGGGGCAATGCAAGTCAAGCCACTCGGCCCGTGGCAAAGCTTGTCCACTTCAACGACTTCTCCTCGGCTTGGAGGTGATACTCCATATCTCGCCCGCAATGCCGTGTCCTTCAAGTACATGATGCCGGAGGGGGGGGGGGGGAGGAGAATCTATACGTACCAATTACGATATGCTTTTAGGAAAAAAAAACCAAATTGTAATCTGCTTCAAAAGTCCAATTATGAACGGGCAATCCCAATATTTTGTTCCTTTGCCGAAAAAGATGCTTTCAAAGACTATGATAAGAGAGAATTGTCAATAACTGTCCAGCCCGGGATGAAGAGCCGGAGCCACTACCGACCTTTAGTAAAGGGAATCGAAGTAGAGATGAAGCGTTCGAACCGAAAAATGAGGATCGAGAACGAAGCAATGAGAAAAAAAAAGGACGATATCCAGTGTCACTAGCTGGACTCTGAAAAAAAAAAGTTTTCGCCGTACGAATTCTTAAGAGCTTCTCGATACGCCGTCACGCCGCGTCCAATATGGCCAAGGGGACAAACGTGATGCTCGAGGCGGAGAAAAGAAAAACTTTGGTTTGAAGATGGGAGTCGTAAGATGAAATCGTGGACCGAACGTATGTTCTACCGAAAATCCTAAAGGAGTGTGGTAAAACAGTTGGAACGCTCTCGAAATCAACAAGAACCTAGATACCCATTAGCATATTAGCACTCCGTCATAGCAGTTGTGCGACGGGTGTGCAGAGCGATGAAAACATGCTCCCATCTCCTGTGCTACGCCATGTTCCAGACGAACTGCCCAAGCCAAGGGATGCGACACATCGGCAACAAGCTTGCGCCCATCCCTTTATCCCATTCTCCCCCAGCCACACATCTTTTGTCGGAAGCCATGAGCAAAGAAAGACGCCTCTTGGTAGTGGTCCCGGATTTTCGCGGCCAGATGCTTCCAGCATATCCTCGGACCGGACGGTGGGTTTGCTCGCGGGTCGTAGGGAGGGTGAAATGGCCAACTTTCCAGCTGTTCTCGTCGCAGATGTATTCCAGGCGGCATTGCAAACGGCGACCTCGAGTCGATTCAAGAAGAAAAAAAAAAGGGGGGGGGGGGTTGAGAGCCTTGGCCAATCATGCAACCAAATCGCCAAGGTCGTCCCTTGCAAAAAAAAAAGAGAGAGAAAAGAAAAGAAAAGGAAAGAGAGAAACCAAAAAGAGCCCAATCCGGTGGCGACGAACGTTGATAGCGCGCCGAGCGCAAACCAAGTTGCTCCGCAATCTCCAGCCCAGTGGTGTCACCAACGCCCGAGTATTCGTTATTCCGGAATCCGAGAATTTGCTTCTTTGTTTTTTTTTCTTTTCTTTTTTTTTCTCCAAGGTTGGACGTGACAGCCCGTCGAGCGCACGCGCACATGTGCTGCCAGCTGTTTTCAAGAGACCACGAGCAGCCATTGTGCATTACGGGCATACGAAAAGCAGCCAACTTTGACCGGCGACATCGACAATGACGAATCCGGATTTTCCACGTCGCCCGATTTACACAACGGCTACCGAAACATGTCCTCCTTCCCATGATGTCCCCCATTGTTATGAGGCCCCCCCCGCCCCCCGACACGACAATTTCGCGATTCTTCGGCTGCCGCAATCACATGGCTATGAACCCGGCGAAGTGGGGGTGAAAATCGGATGGAGATCGTTACATGGTCCCCGCGAGACGCCGAAGTGCTCCCGGAGAGAAGGGGAAAAAAAAAGAATATCGTGGCATTGAGGTCGACTATGGGCGCCTCCGAAGGGATCGAGGGATGCGACGACGGCCAGTGAACTGCGAAATGCCCGCGATCCGGACGTGGCCATGGCGGCGAGGCATCGGCGCAGGGCAAGGCGGCGACGGCGCAACCGGAAATACGACGCCGCATTTCGCCGCATGTGCGTGCCATGGGGACGGCGGCGCGCCCACTCTCTAAGAGTCCTTGATCGGTCGATTGAGTCGCTCTCAACGGACTCGTCTCCAGAGCGCATTTGTCCTGGGCTTTTTGGTTCGGCCTCGGTTCGATATCGAGACGGGCGGCTTCGTCACCGCGGCCGAGGGGCAGCGTGAATTCAATTCGAAAAAATTTCGATCCACCATTCCGCGCGCGCAAACCACACATTTATTCCACCTTCCGGGCACGGACAAGAGGGGAAAAAAAATTCACAAAAAAAAAATATCCCAAGTGCAGACAGGTAGGAAGTGTTCAACTTACTTTTAGGCGCCGGCAAAAACAACCGTTAACTCTCTCACCCGATAGTCCGAAACACGCGCAAGGGAAGAACCGTAGCAGCCGTGACGAAAGGAAAAAAAAAAAAAGAGAGATGAAGGAGGAAGAATGTGTGATGGAAGAAAAGAGTCAGTCGCGGGACGCCGTGCGGCAAGAGAGCGGGCGAGCTTTTTTTTTTTTTTTTTTTTTTTTTTTTTTTTTTTTTCTCTCTCCCTTGTCCAAACTGGTGCTGTTACTGGCCCTCTTGTTGGACAGCCTAGTGGACACACACACACACTCTCTCACACACACAGTTCGACTCTGCACAGCCTGGACCGGGTCGCGCGGGGATTAGTTAGGCGAGGGCAGGGTCGAGTTATCGAACCAGGATCTAGCCAAGGGGGGGCGTGTGTGTATTGCGTGTGAGACGTTCGATGTGGGCGCTGCCTCTCTGGCGACCAAGGCGATCTCTTTGCTTCTCGATCTCGGGGCCCGTTGGTTGGCCAAGTTGGTATGAAGGCGCGCTGAAACAAGCCCACAAGGTGAAAATTCCACTCACGCGAGCTTAGGTGTGTGTGTGCTGGAGCTTCTGGTTCGACAGGGCGCCGCCGCACGAAATGACGCTGCTGCTAGAGGAAAGGGCCTTTTTTTTTTTTCTTTTTTTTTTTTTTTTTGCTATCGCAGCCTTGGAATTCCTTTTAAATTTTTTTTATTTTTTTTTATTTTCTTGTTGTTGTTGTTGTTGTTGTTGTGAAAGCAGCAAAAAGGCAAAAAGGCCAAATTTGGGGGGTGGAAGAGGTTCGAAGATGAACAAGGAGCAAGCGGTAGGGATATATCAAAACGGCGAGGAAAAGTAGTTACTTTTGCAGCAATATTGGCCCCAAACAAGATCCAAGAAAAATAATCAGATCTAGGCAACGGGCGCGCAAAGATGACTGAACGAGTCGCACAATCAATCAATCAAATGACACGACAATGAATCAATCGATTCCTGTGTAATCGCGGACGACAACGAAAAAAGGAAGAAGAAAAGAAAGAAAAGAAAAGAAAAAAAAAGGGGGGGGGAGAGTAAATGACGCTGTGGAAGAAGACAGAAGAGATAGAAAGAGAGAGAGAGAGAGAAGGAGAGAGCGGCAGCCCCCACGTAATTAATTATTTCTCTTGTTCCTGCCGTCTCTCTCTCTCTCTCTCTCTCTCTCTCTCTCTCTCTCTCTGTCTCTCTCTGTCTCCCCCTGTCTCTCTCTGTCTCTCTCCGTCTCTCTGTCTCTCTGTCTCTCTCTGTCTCTCTGTCTCTCTGTCTCTCTCTGTCTCTCTGTCCCCCCCCCCCCCCCCCCTCTCTCTCTCTCTTTCTTCCCAAGCAAACTGAGGCCCCCAAAAGCCCTCATCCCGGAACGCCTCTTGCAAAAAAAAAAAAAAAAAAAAAAAAAAAAAAACCTTGTGGGCGCCTTGTGCCAGAACAAAACTCAGTCTCCAAAGGCGCCACAGGCTTCATAGAACATGGTTCAGCGGGCTGCTTCTGGGCGTGTACGGAGGAAAAGGCGAGTGGCGCCCTGGTCTTGGGCTTTTAGGCCCAGGCAAATTTTCAATCGGACGAAGGCGCCTGGGATGGAAAACTGGGGGGGGGGGACTCAAGGGCACAAAGAGGAACAGACTTCTCGACTTTGTGGTGGGCGCCACACAGCAGCCGGCTCTTATTGGAAGTTTTGTTGTTGGTGGCGCATCGCCAAGCTGGGAAGAAGCCTGGTTGTGTATGGTGTACCTGCCAGGTATACGAGAACGCAACGAGTTCCATACGACGGCGCTTTCTGGGTTTTTTTTTTTTTTGCCTTTGCTCGAGCAGGCAGCAAAGTCCTAATAAGCGAGGCCAACTGGAAGCCTCGACTTGGTTGTTCTTGGAGCGTCAAAGTTATGCTCTCCCGTGCTTCGGCTCCTTGTCTTGTCTCTCCAAGAGGCATCGGAAAGGGGGAGGGGAGGCGACTTGTTGCTCTACCCGTCAGGCCGCGGAGGGCGTATCCCCAAGTTGAATCTCAAGCTCAGGGAAACTTGCAAAAAAAAAAAAAAAAGTTGCAGCCAAGGGAAAAAAAAAAACAAAAAAACAAAAACAAAAAAAAAAGAATACTTGTGCAGTACAGCAACTGCTATTCCCAATGCCCTCCCTCACGGAACATGCGGCAGCTCGCACCGTCGCCATTCTCGGCCTCCCTACTGTCTCGCTCAGTGTCAATGAAAAGCCCATTCATTCTCCGCACAACAAGCCGGAAACGAAAACCCAAGCCATCACAGCCCTACTAATCCTCGGCCGTTCTTCCAATGTTCGGCTCTTCACAAAACAACACTGTCCCCATACCGTGCCACAGCTGTTCTTCCGCCCCGGTGGAACCAAAGTTGTGCAGAAGCTTCCAGCGGACTGTCCGACGGCGTGTCACTAGCTGCCAACGTTCGACTCCATTCCCAGGCTCGTCTCTTCCTAGTGCGCATTTCCATGTGGCGATGTACAGTAGCCCTCTGGCATCTCCCCCGTCTGCGGCCCTGACTGGCTGTAGGACAAGGCAACTTTGTTTGTGGACCTGGCACCCGCGTAGCAACGTTTGGAAGCCGAGAGAAGGGGGATGGGCCAAGAAGGAAACTCGGAATTTGGCCAAAAAGTCAAAAACAAGTACGGAGCCGGCAGGGACTTTCTGAGCCGGGTGATGTTGTTATCTGGGGTTTCCATTGTTCAGAGCTGCCCACAGAGCACCAAAGTTACTACAATGATGAAACGCGGTAGTCTTGCACAAGAGTACCTAAGATCGTGGATGCTGAGGCCTATTTTCTATCTTTTTCTCAGGTCTAGAAGGAGGGAGCTATTAGAAGTTGCTTCTGCCTTCATTGAGGTATGATTTTGGGCTCCTCCGAGTTACTTGAGGGAATCTTTCTCTTGTGAGACCCCAAAAACAAGCGTTTCTAATCAAGGTCCGCCGGGGGGGGGGGACTCACTGCTCCGTTACATGGTGGTAATTTGCTTGTCGACCTGCACATGTCTCAAACTGCCATGTCCGCTCCCCAGCAATGAATGGTCTTGCGTACAAAAGCAAGCCCCGTTTCTTTGTCTCGACATAATTTGCTGCGTGCTCATCCAGGAGTGCAGTTCGAGGCAACACCACAGAAACTAATCTCTTAGGCGAGATCCCAAAAGCCACACAGGTCTTAGATGCTTCACCACACACACACACACACACACACACACACACACACACCTACCTACCTTATCTCTTCGGCACCAGCCAATATTGTAACGCGACAGGATGCTTGTGTAAATTAGAGTGAATCAGTTCCTGCATGTGAACAATTTAACCCATATGTAACCATAAGGCAATGACACTAGAGGCAAAGAAAAGAAGTACCCCTTTTTTTGGTTTCCCTTTTTTTTTTCCTTTTCCTTTTTTTTGTTTTTGTTTTCCTGATCTTTTTTTTTCTCCCGGTACGTGCCGATTGTCGCCACAAGATCAGGGCTGTTTGTCAAAGAAGAAGGGGAAACAAAAGAAAAAAAAAAAGCAACGTGTCTTTTCAACATCTCCTTGGGCTTCGGCATAGTTAGTATTGGTCCGACACATCTGTCCTCCAAAGCAAAGCACGCAAGAACAGGCCAAAAAAAAAAAAGAAAAAGAAAGGCCAACGAGCGTTTTGTCACATCTCCCGCGCATGGCAGACCTGAACCTGGGCCCTGGCAACGAATGCCGCATCCCGGGCCTCCTTTTTTTTTTCGGCCAATGTTCGTTTTAGGCGCGGCCGTTGGGGGAAATTTTCGTTTGCGCTGAGGCTGCCGTCGCAATCCGCGACAAATGCGGTCTCCTGCTGATCGCCCCATGTGTGTCTTGAAACTTACACGGGAGCATCTCTCCCATCAGCTGTACCCCTGCATTGATTATGTGCCTTTGAAAAAAAGCTGGCAAGGGAGGCTGCATGCAGTGTGTGTATGTGTGTGTATGCGTGTGTGTGCAAGGTACGGAGTGCCCTCTATGCGTGTTGCTCCGTGCAGGCCGTTTCTGACAAAAAAAGAGGTAACGGGATAGAATAATAATAGCTTCCTTCTCCTTGCGCCCTCTGCGACCCTCCCCAGCTCCCGTGTACTCGTACATAGCCAAGCTCCCAGCGTTCTCCATCACGACTCACCAGCAGCTCTCAGCTCTTGGGGCAAAGCCCGTCTGCCATGTGGTAGTATCCAGCCTGTGCATCCCGCCCATGGATCTTGTTTCTGACCCGTCACGATCGTACAGGGCACCACTCCGCCCCTCCTCTCTCTACCCCCGGCTTCTCATCACGCCAAAACAACCACCCCCTCCCCCCTCCCCCCCTCCCTTGTCGCCTGCCCTCGAACCACAGGGCTTTGGTGGACGTTGGTTGGGGGGGGGGGGGGAGAAGCCGGAATCAAGGAGTGGCGCTCCTGCACAACACCCTCTGCCCAAGGCCCCAATGGGGGACGTTTCCAGGTATCTGGATGCCCGCTGCTGGTGGATTCACCTTGTGAGATAGGTGTTGGCTAGGCGTGTATTTGACATGGGGAGCTCCTCGTCTCCTGCAGCAAGTTTCAACGTATGGTTGCAGAGTACGACCTCGTACAGGCCAGGTTTATCCCGCCAGGAGGGCACTGCTTCAGCCAGTCAGCTTCCAACAATTCGAACAAAGTTCCAACGGTTTCCCCCTGTTCGCCAGGGGTCACAACAACAACGATCTTGCCAGCCTATGGTGATGACGGCATCTATGAGCGGATGAGCAAGCTACTAAGGTAGGTAGGTACCTACGCACTCCTGCCACGTACGTATTCTATTGGGAGGGGAAGAAGGGAGGGGGGGGGAGAAGGGGGGGAGGGGGGAAGAAAAATTTGCCTCTTACCTTTCCCTCACGAGTCACAAGAATAGAAAACCCATGGGCATTGCCTACCTGCCGGCAAAACCCTCGAAGCTTGGCACCGTCAGCGGAATTTCTCAACTTTTGCCCACCAGGTCCCCCCTGCAATAGAACTTTTCACCCATATCCAGCTGAAAAAAAAAATAAAAAAATTCATGACCTCGGGAAGCCAACGCGCGGCTTGTCAGCTCAGGGAAGTTATTTAAAGTCACCGCTGTTCTTTATTTGTTCGCCGGCGTTTTTTATTTTTATTCCATTTATTCATTTATTTATTTTCTCGGCGGACAACGACATGACCCATTGAACAATGAGCTGGCTCTGCGCTCCCTAGATGGCGAAAATTAAATGGCTAATAATAAGAATGATAAACAGGAAAGCCGATGGCCGAGCACAAGGCAGCCACCATCTGGCATCACCGCTAAGCTTTTTTTATTTTTTATTCTTTATTTTTTTATTCCTTTTCATTTTTCTTACATGTAATGGAGAGGCGTGTCTCTAATACTGCGGGGCTCACGAACCTCATTGGATGGTTAGCTAGCAGAAGGGAAAAAAAAAGCTTTTCATACACCATCGTGAACTCGGTCGCCGTGGGTCGCACAGGAAAAGCCATTGTCATTGGATCACAACTTGCGTTAGCGACTCTCGTGGGTCTCGGCATCCAATGACCGCGGCCTCCTGCCCTACGCACGCAAGTTTTTCATCAGCTTACCTGACCGGCCTATGCAACAATGCATATGATAGAGCCCTAAGCATGTGCCGTTGAACAAAGCCCTTTGTGCAAAAAAACTCCGCCCCAGCGTTCTGTCTGTGGGCGGCCGACGCCGCCGCACCAAACTCGCCGCCGCTTCTTGTTCCGCCCAGCCAGTGCTGGAGTGAATTCCCCTTCTGTAGTAGTAGTTGTTTCCGCCTGTCTTACCGTTTGGGCCCTTGTCGGACCCGGGACCTTAGTAAGAAGCCGAACACAAGGACGCCGAATCGGAAGCTCGAAAGAGTCTCGAGAATCCTTTCCCTTTGATGATCCATGTTTGGAGATTTTGGACTAGAGGGCCTGTCGGAAGCGTTTAACCGGAAGTAGGTGGGAGGGAGGCTGCGTATTTCTTTGCCGACAAGTACTTACGACACCCTCGTTCTCCAAATTAATCAAAGGCGCTGCTCCGTAAGGTAATGTATAAGGTACTGCTCTTTTACTTGGTACCTATACTCCGTACCTAGTATTCATTCCCTTGCATTCCGTGTTGCAGCCACATACTAAGTAACGTTGACTGGGCATTGTACTCTTCTCGGCATGTAGGTTGCCTTAGGTAGCAAGTAGTAGTAAGCAGGCCCTGCTCACGACGGGGACAAAACAGGGGAGAGAGTAGACAAAGCCGCCAAATAAGTTGGGCAAATCACTTGTCGACACCACACAACAACAGACCTATTACCATACCATAGAAAGGTTATGTACCACAGCGCCCTTGAAAAAAAAAAGGCCATCCCAAGCATGTTCTTTTAGATATAGATACCTCCGTAGCCGGGCCTGCCTGCTGGCCCTCTCATGCTACTACTCCGCACGCTACTTAGTAGGCAGTCCATAGGATTGGCTCGGGAGATCGGGTAGATCTGATGGGCAACCCCCTTGAACTTCAGTGGCTTGCTTGGGTCAGCACATCCAACGGCATGCTGGACGGCAATAAGGCACAATTGCATGCATGACAAACTTGTCCAGATGAAATATTTCCTCTAGACAGCGGCTGAAAGCACCCGCCCCCCCCATTGCACATCTGCATCTCTTGCATCCAACGATAATAGATTTGAGACGAACCCTTGCCGCCGCTCCCTCACGTGCTGCAGCGAGCGCATGACTGCTTAGTCATTGTTTACCGTGGGCATGACGACAAGGCGTGCTGGCCTAAAAGTGATGATGCACTGACGGGAGCCTCAGAAGCCTCGACCCAAGGCTACTTCTCCCCTGAGCATCTCCTCAACACTGCCGTCCCCCAACATTCCCTTTTCCATCGCGCAACCCTCTCATCCCGCATCATTCGCAGATCCGCATTCTTGACCGTCTTGAGTCGTGATAACTCTTTTTTGTTTTGTTTGTGTATTTTTGAAATTTTCCTACGCCCAGTCCGCTCGCTGGGCACGCCTCCAGGCATTCCCCCAGCCATGGCGGCCGCGCCTGCAGAGCAGCGAGAGCTGCAGTTGGTGGACAACGTCGAGTTCAAGATTCTCGCCGTTGCCAACGCCGAAGACAAGCTCTGCGAACTCTTGGGGCGCTATCTGGCCCCAGTCATTCTTAAGGCGAACAGCAGTCATGCTTCTGTGAGAGTCAAGGTAGGGTTTCCTCCCTCTGCCCCCCCCCCCCCCCCTTGGGGGCTGGATGACTACTGACCCTAGTCGTTGCTTGTGTGTGTGTGTGTGTGTGTGTGTGATGTTAACGATTTTTCTCAGGTCATTCAATTATTGGGTAGACTGAAGACATTTATCCAGCCTCCAAGGTAACATTCCTATTTCTTTCTTTCGTCTTTGTGCACCGCACGCCGAATCTAGTTGCTAACTCCATGCAGTGTCATTCTGCCTGTAAAGGCCCTGCTTGAGCAGTACAAGTCAAGCGACTCTGCTATCATCAAGCAACTTGACTTGCCTTTTATCCAGCACAGCCTCAGTCGTCTTGATGAAGAAGATAGACGAGACCTGATCCCTATTGCGCTTAGAGGGTGCTCCAAGGACGAAGGGCAGGCAAGGGCGGCCACCTTTTTCAACATCATCCTTCAACTTCTCCTTGATGTCCGCCTACCTTCACGGGGAAGCAAGGACGATGAAAACCTGAGAGTCTCCATTGGTCTGCAAGACGAGGCCGACGCAAAGTACCTCGCAAAGACATTGTCTCTCTTCTTACGTCTACGGCCCCCTACTCCAAGCCGGACGCTAGCCGCGTCAAATCCAACCTTTTCCGAGGAGGAGGTCAATTTCTTCTCCGTCGAGGGTCCTGGAACGGACAAGATCTTTCAAAACATCTCGCAGTTGAAAGCTAAAATCGTCACATTCTTGGCCAGCGCAGCCTTCACTGACGAAGAAAAGTTTCTTCCTGCGTTATATGCCTCCTCTAGTCCAGACACGAAGGTGGCGTCTCTGGCGGAAGAGATCATCAAGCGAACGTCGGTTTCCTTTGAACAGGAGGACCTTATCAAGGAGCTATTCGACGCTCACGCTCGGCTTCCCGCCGCATATCGCACGCGAATCCTTGCACTGCTGGCCAAGTCGGCTGTTTCTACGACAATGTCGCAGAGCATTATGAATGTGGTAAGGCTAGACTTTCTGCCAAGCTTCACGCAGGATGGTTCGGCAGACGCACTCAAACCGTCAAGCTCTCTGGAGAGGACGAAGTTGCACAAAGCTCTTTTCCAGTTTTTGTCTTGGGTCGCTCAAGTCGGCCCATCAAACAAAGACTTCTCCATTGGCCCGAACCTCATCGAGAGCATGCAAAGCTACATCGAATCTCAGGGATGGCCGGTCCCTGTGCAGATTACTCACGACGAAGTTCAGCTTCGCTCGAGAGGATACGAAACTATTGGGATGCTTGCGCGGACCACCCACATGCCCTTCAAAGAGCGGATTCAGCTGGCCGCCTGGCTCTTCCAAGCATTGTCGGAAGATCCAACCAACGATGCCGTGGTCAACATTGACGGGGCGCTTGCAAGCCTGACGGCGAATATTCCTCAGTATATTGCGGATGAAGACCCCCAGTTGAGGAAGATGCTCCTCAAATACATGTCTCTGCCCGAAAAGGCACCTGCTGTTCGAAGCACCCGACATGCGGTGGTCAAGTGGGCCAACGAGTGCCTGTCGTTCACAAACATAGATGCTCGGTGGATAGACTTCATGGCTGTCGCTGGCCGTCTGAACGAGAGGAGTGACGTGGTTGAGCAGGGGCAAAAAGGCCTGGATCCGTGGACCTACTTCGCCCACAGCGAGATAGCTCCTGTTCTGCCCGATTGGCGCCTGATGGTCTTCAAGTACTTCACTCCTGCCCCCGAACTTCGACCTGCCGCCGATTCCGATTCCGAGTCGGGCCCCGGGGCGACAGTGTTGCCCGATGACAATACCTTTGACAATTTCAGAGGCTCCAGGGTCCATGCCTTCCCCCTTGTCCTGCAATACTGCAAGCAAATGATGCTCCTCGCAGCACTCGACAAATTCAACGTCCAGCCCGACTGGATGCAGGCGCTCGGCGCACAAATGAAGACCAATATCAAGTCGCGCGAGAAGATTCGAGATTACCTGCGATACGTCGATGCTGCCTATATCAAGATCTACCTGAACGCGTGCCTTGTTGGCGCCTTTGTTGAGGATGCTCCAATCACGGAAGAGTGTCTCCGGTCTTTTGTCGACATCGCGTCCCTCACTCCGAGAGTTGTCGTCGGAGCATTCACTGAGCACAGGGTCGCCCACCTTCTCCCCCTTATTAAATCTAATAAGAGCGAGATAAGACACTTGAGTGCGAGAGCCCTGGGTGTCCTGGCGGCCCATCCAACGATGGATGTGGATGAGGTGCGGAACTGGGGCGCGACTCTCAATGCTTTATTTGAAAAGGCTACAACGGCGGTTGGGCCGGACCTCAACGCTGCCGAGGGAGCGCTGGCCGCCTATGGATATCTGTGCTCTCGGTCCGTCTTCTACAACCACGCATCTGTGGCCGAGTGGAAGTACCCGCTTCATATCCTCGTCGAGGAGAACGTCGCGCCGTCGCTGTTCGACGCAGCCGTGGACGCCTTCACTCACCTATGGCTGGCAAAGCTTTCCATTCCTCCGACAGAAGGGGCCACCTCTCTCGACAACGTCGTCAAAAAACTCTCCGAGAAGGCGAAGAAGGGCAACGAGAAGGCGATTGTTGCGCTTGGGATGCTGGCTGCGAGCATACCGGACTCGGAGCTTCCGGAATCACCAGCTTCGTGGTCAGAAGGCCCGGTCGGAAGCATCTTGAAGGAGTTGTTTGCTCTTCATGAAATCAAGCGAGTGGAGGTTCAATTCACAGTCGGCGATGCCATCACCATTGCAACTGCCCGCTGGGACTCCGACTATGTCAGGGTCATGCTGGATGTTGAATGGCGAAGCCGCAGCTTCCAGAACAAAGCTCGCAACCCACTGCTTGCCAGTGTCCTGGACAAGCTATTCGAAGACTGCAAGGCAACCAAGCCTTCCCTTCTGAAGGCTTCCGGCATTTGGCTTTTCTGCATCGTGCAGTACTGCTCAGATCTCCATACAGTAAGCTCTCGTCTACGACAAGCACAGGCCGCTTTTATGCGCCTCCTCAGTTCGAGGGACGAGCTGGTCCAAGAGACTGCCTCTCGCGGCCTTAACCTGGTACACGAACGCGGAGATGAACAGCTCAAGGCCGCCCTGGTGAACGATCTCGTATCCGCATTCACGGGGTCGACCACCCAGCTCAAAGTCGATGCCGACACCGAGCTGTTCGAGCCGGGAGCGCTACCGACCGGCGAAGGCAGCTCAGTCTCGTCCTACAAGGATATCGTCAGCCTCGCAAGCGAAGTCGGTGACCAGCGGCTCATCTACAAATTCATGGCTCTGGCAGCCAATGCCGCCACATGGACTGCAAGGTCTGCATTTGGACGGTTTGGCCTCACCAACATCCTGTCCGACTCCGAAGTCGACCCAAAGATATATCCAAAGCTCTACAGATATCGGTTCGACCCTAACACCAACGTCCAGCGATCCATGAACGACATCTGGAAGGCCTTGGTCAAAGATCCAAAGAAGGTCATGGACGCTCATTTTGACGCTATTATGGAGGAGCTCCTCAAAAGCATACTCGGGCGAGAATGGAGAATGCGGGAAGCCAGCTGTGCCGCCATCTCCGACCTCTTGACCGGTGTCCCATTTCAGCGATACGAGCGATTTTATGGGCAAATTTGGACAAAGGCCGTCAAGGTCCTTGATGACGTGAAGGGGAGTGTCAGGGAGGCTGCTTTCCGGCTCTGCAGAAGCCTATCCAACACGCTCGTCCGGCAGCTGGAAGAGGGAACTCACGAGTCATCGGCCAATGCCATGATGCAAAAGGCGCTGCCCTTTTTGCTCTCCGACAAAGCTGCGGAGAGCTCGGTCCAAGAGGTGCAAGTTTTCGCCATCATCACAATCATCAAAACCGCGCGGCACGGCGGGAAGCACCTGAAGCCATTCGTCCCAGAGATGGTGCCGAAGCTTCTGGGTCTCTTGAGCACCATCGAACCCCAGCGGATCAACTATTACTACCAGCAAGTTGGCGAAGAAAGCCGAGAGCAGATTGATAAGCTGCGGTCCAAAATGGTCAATGACTCCCCCATCTCGGAAGCTATAGACAACATTTTACGCTTTGTCGACGAAGAGCTGATGGCGGAGCTCGCTCCGCGCCTCGAGGCGACCATCAAAACTGCCATAGGGATGCCCACCAAGATTGGCTGCAGCCGGGTCCTGACGACGCTCTTCACCCGTCACACGAACGAGATCAAATCGGTCTCTGCTCGATTTTTGGACTTGCTAGGCAAGCAAGTCCTTGACAAGAACGACGAAGTCAGCCAAGCCTATGCTCGCGCCGCTGCGTACATCATGAGAGTCGTTTCCGACAGCTCCAAGCAGCGATTCTCGGAGCGCATGTTGAACCTCTACCTAGAGTCGGAAGAAGAGAGCCGGCGCCAGAAGGTTGCGGATGTCATTGTCTCCCTGGCCAAGGTGTCCCCCGATCATTTCACCACTCAGGAGACGATCCTGCTGCCGTTTGCTTACCTTGGCTCGCATGACGTTGACGAATACACCAGCAAGGTGTTTGGAGAGGTGTGGAATCAACATTCTGGCAGCAACCGAACTGTCGTCCGCTATGTGCCAGAAATCGTTCATCTCATCGAGCGTTGTCTGGCCACGACCCAGTGGGCACTCCGACATACCGGTGCCTTTACCGTCGCCGCCATGGTCTCAGACGTGGCCAGCGCTAGCGACACCACGGGCGCAATTGGAGAAGCCAACCTAAAGGCCATATGGCCTGTCTTTGAAAAGACCCTCGCTCTCAAGACTTTCCCGGGGAAGGAGAAGCTGCTAGAGTCGTTCCCTGACTTTGTCGAGAAGGGCCAGTCTCTGTGGAGATACAATGCGGAGATTGCGGCCCAGATGAAGAAGATTGTCATTCGCGAAGCGAAACGAAATAACGAAGAATACCGAGTCCATGCTTTCCGCTGCCTGTGGCGATTTGCGAAATCGGTGGACAGCTTTGATATGTTGCAGGATATTGTGGACATTGTATCCCCCCACTTGGAGGATCTCAAAGATGACAACAAGATGGACGTGGACTCCAAGGAAGACACCGTGATCAAGACTGCGAAGAATGGACTTGAGGCTGTTGCGCGAGGGTACAGCCGCTCATCTGCCAGACGGGCTTACGCCGTTGCCATCCAAATCATCAAGGCTCTTGAGCCTTTCCTCGCGAGCCCGAAATTCAACGCCATCAAGCGGGAAGTTTGGTATGGAGCTGTCAGCGACTTGATGAACGATCTCGCATCATCTGAGCCCCCCGCAGATTCGGCATCGCTGGATGAGGAAGGCGTATTGCAGGCATACCTCGGCAGCCTCGATGTCGACAAGGCCGAGGTTGGCGTAGAATCCCAGAGACTCAAGAGAGCGGAAGCAGTCTCGGCCATTCTCAAGGCACATACCAGCGGTGTCTTTGGAAAATCAACTGCGCAAATGGACGCTTTCGAGGCAGCAGTAGCAAGAGCCAAGGAGGAAGAACGTGTCCCTGAAGTACAAAAGGTCTGGCAGAGAGTTATGATGGAACTACAGGAAGCCCGTCGTTGAAATATGTGCATGGGAATGGAAACGGAGGATGGTTGAAATACTTTTGGGGATTGGGGATGGAAATGGAGGGTGGTTGAAATACCTTGCTTCTGGCTCAAACAATTTTGCTTACAAAATCTTCTCATTTTTTTCCTGGAAGTCTTCATTACTGATTGAGACTTCACAAGCCTCACTCACATTTAGCTACAAACAGATTCGGATTGCGAGCAGATAGCCGCTCAAATAAATGATTGCAAAGAAATGAAAAACGATTGAATCGAACTTGGAATGAACGTTTGAATGAACGCAGAGGAACCCATTTTGTCACCCACTTGATTGCCCGCTAATACTTGGCTGATCTCATCGGCAAACAGAGGATCATAAAGCTCTCTCCCTCCTTGACTTGAAATTGTTTTCATTAATTCATGGCCCAACTTTGCCCCTCCATCCCATCCCCTCCCTAATATGAGGGTGCCCAAAGAAAAAAAAAACCATCAACATAGGTCACATTCACTGCTAAATACGGGCATCGTGGCAGCAAATCCCAGCACTCTTATCAAGAGCAGGACAAGAGAAGGATAAAGGGTTTCTTCTAATGATATGGCGTTAGTGGGTGTGAGGAGAATGCCTAAACCGCCAAAGAATATTCTACCTCCGTAATCTTCTGGATTCATCCCCCAGTTTGTTCATACCAATTCTAGTCAGCCTGCATCCGACATTGGGGGGGTTCTTTCTTGTGAATATAGTTGTTGGGTCTTGGGCCTCCCATCTGAGCATGTAATATGGAAAGGCTGACTAGAGCTCTCAATTTGCTTGCTCCCTGTCGGCGTATAAAAAATGTCATACATCAAAAGCAAAACGGATTCACAAAAAGGAGCACGAGAGAACATTGGAACAGCAATACAAGTTGGTTTGCAGCGAGAAGTCAAGACGGTGTTTTTTCTTTCTTTTTTTCTTTCTTTCTTTCTTTCTTTCTTTATTTATTTATTTTTTTGACTTGCCATTTATTCTACAGGGTAAGTTCCGTTTTTGACGCCGCAAAGGAATGATCCGGCTAATCGGTTGTTCCGCTGATTCGGGCACAGAGCGCGCGCCCAGTACGTACCTTCAGGTACCCGTCAGCGGCAGGTCCTGCAGGAAGTACCTGCGCGAAGTTCCATGGCGGGGTGCCCCCCCCCCCCCCCCCCCGGTTGCGTCATGTTCACGGTGCCTGTGGCGCTGTATTTTTTTTTTCTTTCTCTCTGAGAAAACTGGCTATTAAGAAACAAGTGAAGCAGCCCCCCATCTTCTCCAGCATTCCGCAGCATTCCGCATCTGTTCACCGTTATCACGAGCATTTTAAAGGGGCTTTGCAGCCGTGCAGTCGTACAGCCGAGAGGGATCCGCTGATCCTCCGCCCGTCTGATCCTCGATCCATTCACTCACTGGCTGCAGCTTGGCAGCTCCTCGGTCGAGTCTGATTCCGCCGGCCGGCCCAGTGTGGGGGGGCGCGCGCGCTATCCAACAATCTACAAAGCAAGTCTGTAATTATCAGTCTGACCTGACGGGCATTTCTTGCAGCTCTCCGCAATCAACCGCCACCATCGCCATCTGCTACGCCGGCCGGACAGCGTCTGTTCAAGAGCACAGAAAGGCACCAACGGCGGTTCCCCTGTTCGAAGCGAAGGCGACGCCCACATCTCACCAGCCGCGCCCGCAGTCGGCCGGTCGCCAAGCCAACTTCCCCGGGGGCGTTGCGGCGTTGAGTGCGATTTCGCCATGGATGAGAGCATTCACCACTTTGTTAGCATTACTGGGGCGAGTGTCGATGTAGCCAGAGGCTTTCTCGCGATAACGACAGGGGACTACCAGCGGGCCATCGAGCTGTACTTTGAGAGCCCAGACCTCGTGGGAGCTGGCGTGTCCGGCAACTCGGCCGCTGGCGGCTCGACATTTCGTCCTGCGCCGCGGAGAGTCAACATTGGCAGGCAGGATGCCAGCGGCGTGATCCATATCAGTGATGACGACGACGACGGAGATGCCGGCATGAAGTTCCGTGTTGACGGCGAGGACAACGACGGCTTCGACGACGGCTTGGACGAGCGGGCAGCCGCTGCGCAGGCGGCCGCGTTGGCACAAGAGGAAGAAGATGCGGCCATGGCGAAGCGGCTCCAGGAAGAGTTGTACCAGGAGTCGGGGCATGCCGGCGGTGACATCAGGGCACCTATTGCCCGGACAACAGAGACGCTGGTGGCGCCGGACTCGTCTTGGGGGGGAGAGGAAAGCTCGGCTATACTGGACCAACTCAGGAGGAGACGCCAGATGCCTCGTAAGTCTACGTGCCGCGCTCTTGTTGGGGTGGGGGGCAGAGAGACCCGGAGAGATGGAAGCGCTAACGCCTTGCAGCTCCGACCAGAGGGCCGTTCGGCCATCGGATATGGGGAGACGACGTGAGCCGCGCTGGGCCCGCGGCGGCCGAGACCAGCACGTCCGCCCATGCCAGGCGCCTTGAGGACTTGTTTCGACCGCCCTACGAACTGATGGCTCGGCTGTCATGGGATGAGGCCCGCGCATCAGGCAAGGAGGATAAGAAGTGGATCATGGTCAACTTGCAAGACATGAGCGACTTTAACTGTCAGATGCTTAACCGAGACATTTGGAAGGATCGAGCCGTGCAAGAGCTGGTCAAGGAGAATTTCATCTTTCTACAGCTGGATAAAGACTACCCCGACGCGGAGGAGTACATCACGTTCTACCTGCCCAACGGGACACACGAAAATCCAGACAACTACCCCCATGTTTCCATTGTCGACCCCCGGACGGGCGAACAGGTCAAGGTATGGAGCGGGAAGCCTTTCCCTACCGCCGCCGAGTTCCACGCCGACGTGGCCGAGTTTCTGGACAGGTACAGCCTCGCGGCCAACAGCAAGAATCCGGTTGCCAGGGCTGCGGCCCGGAAGCCCCAAGTCATCGACGTGGATCGCATGACGGAAGACGAGATGCTGGAGATGGCCCTCAAGAATAGCCTCGCGGGGGCTCAGAGCAGCGGTTCGGGTTCGGCGTCGACGCCGAGCGTCCACGACCCGGATGCGTTGACCAAGGAGCCCGAGAGCTCAGGGGGACAAGAGCCGCAGAGCCCCTTCGCCCGGATCTCGAGCTTTCACCCCCATGCTGAGCCTGACAACAACCTCGCTACGACGACACGAATTCAGTTTCGGCATCCTGATGGACGCATCATTCGGCGGTTCGGCTTGCGGGATCCTATCCGTAGGATATACGAATGGCTCAAGGCAGAGCCGTTGGAGGGCAAGGCAGGCGTCAACTTTGAGCTGAAGAAGATGCCTCAGGGACAGGATCTAATCGAATTGCTGGACTCTACCATCGAAGAAGCCGGCTTAAAGCAAGGAACAGTGATGATTGAGTTTATCGCGGATGAATAACTTATGGTACCGATGCACTTTTTTTTTTTTTTTTCAAATTTCCAATTTTTTTTGGAATTGCTATTGCACGACGGGTGGCGACGGCATACGAGATGCAGGAGGGCGACGCACGTCTCTTGGCAACGCCTATTCAGCGGATACAAGACGACGACGACGGCGGCGGCATCTACTTGATAGACACATATGTGATATAAAATACCCATCATGGGCGAACCGGTTCTATGATGATTGGCTTGGTTTATTTGCTGCTACTGCTTGCTTCTTCGAGGAGGGAAAAAAAATCAACTGATTACGAAATGCTAGGAAACATGGTGCTATTGTGTGTTTGGTAGGTCTGCCGAGAGATTCCGCCCGCCATAACCCCCCCCTCGGAGGCGCAATCTGCGTCGTGTTGTGATAGTAATAGTACGAGTAGATAATACAAGTGTTTTGACATGATACACAGTAGAGCAGCGAGTTCCATCATACACCACGAGGCGGGAGAAAGGCTGACAAGGCGCCTACCTCGCCCGCGCCTGTTCAAGCCTCCAGGCTGTGGTTGGCGCTGTCCCGAAACACCCAACGAAGATGGTGGCGCGCTGGTGGAGAGATACGAGGTAAACAAACGATGGACGACTAGTCCGAGCTTTGGTTTGTTCTGCTGCCAGGGGGGGGCTGAGAGAAGGGCCGTAGAGTTGAGCATGTATTTTTTCGTGCTCACCAACTATCTTTGGGCGTCTTGGAACGGGCCCCATACAAGGTCACACACAACTGGCTGGCATTTTTGGCAAATCAAGTAATTAATAGCTAGCCATCGCACATGGCACCGGTCTGCTGACACAATCCGTGATGCTTTGATTGTTGCCGGTGCGACGGCGGGAATCGTTTCTCCCACCTGACGTGATAGGCGGATGCCCAGCCCAGCCCGCTACCAGCGCCACTGGCGCAGGCACCACAGCGCACCTTCAGCGGGGAGCGGCCTATGGTGGGGTTCACCGCCCGCCAGCAGTGGCACCAAAAGTTACGTACCAACACTAACCGCTGCTGATTCAACAATCAACCCGCTGTGAGCGCATGCCTTTTTATCCCGTTGCCATTGTTGATTTTCGCCGCCAATTCCCGTCCGGAGCAGGCGAAGCTGTTTTATGGGAGCAAACGGTAGAACAGCTGCAGCAGCGTGCATGGCTTTGTGATTTTTGCGGCGGCGACGAGACTTGCCCTTTTTTTTTTTTTTTTCCTTTTTTTCCTTTTTTTTTTGGGCGGACGGAGCAAGCAGCCGCTGCCATCTCCATTTCGCGCTTATTGGTGGCGGGACGGGACCAAAGGCAAGGCAAGCAAAGCTCAAAGAGCCCCGGTGACAGAGACAGAAGAACGACGACATGGCGGAGCCGCACCGCCATGTGGACGAGGCTAATGAGGCTCTGGATCCGGAGCTTCTGTACACGAAAGAATACTGCATTGGTCAGTTTTGCTGGTCTGGGAGGGGGGGGGGGGGCTGTCGCGTTGTCGTGGTGCTGGTCCCTAATGCTGTGTTGCTCGCAGGCGGAGGCAGCTTTGGCAAGGTGTTCAAGGGGTATGTGTCTTGTCCTGCTCTCTCTTTTGCTGTCGCTGGCTGAGCTCTCTCTCTCTCTCTCTCTCTCTCTCTCTCATGGGCCATACGCGATTTTGCTGATTTTTTTTGTCTCTTCTCCCCTTCTCTCTATGTATCCTTTTTTTTTTGAAGAGTCGACAAGCGCACCGGACATTCTGTCGCCATCAAGATCATCGACGTGGAAAATGCCGAGGACGAAGTCGAAGACATAATCCAAGAAATCGCCATCCTGTCCGAGCTCCAGTCTCCGTATGTGACAAAGTACTACGGATCCTACGCAAAGGGCGCCGAGCTATGGATCGTCATGGAGTTTTGCGCGGGTGGGAGCTGTGCTGATTTGATGAAGCCGGGGATTATGGGCGAGGACTACATTGCAATCATCATAAGGGAGCTGCTGATGGGTCTGGACTATCTCCACACGGACAAGAAGCTGCACAGGGACATCAAAGGTATGGGCTGGAGGAGATGCTTTTGAAAGCCACGGGTTTACCGCCCCCCCCCCTTTCCCAGATTTTGCTTTGCTGATGCCACCGCTAGCGGCCAATGTCCTGTTGGGGGCCAACGGCCAGGTCAAGCTGGCTGATTTTGGCGTGTCGGGCCAGCTTTCGGCCACCATGACGAAAAAGAACACGTTCGTTGGGACACCCTTTTGGATGGCACCGGAGGTCATTAAGCAATCTGGATATGATCACAAGGCTGATATTTGGTCGCTCGGTATCACCGCTCTCGAGCTAGCCAACGGCGAGCCTCCCTACGCCGACATCCACCCCATGAAGGTCTTGTTCCTCATCCCCAAAAATCCGCCTCCTCGGCTGGAGGGAAACTTCACAAAGGCCTTTAAGGATTTCGTCGAGCTCTGCCTGCAGCGGGATCCAAAGGAACGACCGACGGCGAAAGACCTCCTGCGACATCCATTCATCCGAAAGGCCAAGAAGACTACATACCTCACCGAGCTGATAGAGCGGCACTCTCGATGGGCAGCGACACATAAGACGGACGATGACGAGACGTGGGATGCCAACGAAATCGTGCCGCCCGAGAGGACGCGGGTAAACGAAGACATGTGGGACTTTGGCACGGTCAGGCTTGTCAACGATCGCGGCGGCGTGGTCGTCCGGCCAAACATGCTCAACCCGCTCGGCGCGAGTGCCGCCAACACGCGGGCCACGCGGTCTTCCGGGAGCTCGGACGACTACGGCGAGAGGCGGCGCGAACAGTCGAGCCCCACGAAGCTGAGGGAGCACGCCTTTCAGCCGAGCAACACCCTCAAGGCAGCCAATCCGGCCAGCGCGGTAGCGTCACGGCAAGCGAGCCCGCAGCGCAAGCCGATATCAACCCAGCAGCGCGGCTTTGTGTCGAAAGCCACTCCTCCGGCCCCCAGCCCTGCCGTGGTGAAGACTACGAGCTGGGATATCCGGGAGACAACTCCAAGGGCGCCAAAGATCGTGCCAGTACCAGTCGTGGCGCCGGCGCCGGAGCCTCCCTCCCCAGACTACGATCGGGAGCTGCAGGCTCAGCTGCAGCGCGACATGGGGATACTGAATCTGAACATTGACTTGCCCGAGCCTGTCGCCACACCCTCCCCCCCTCCCCACGCGGCTCCTGCGCATAGGAACATTTCGATACCTCCTGGGTTCGAGAGGCCGGTGCCGCCCGCTCACGGCGTCTCTCCTCGACCGACGAGCTCGAAAGTAGCGCGATACGACGTGCCGGAAATCCCGCCTTTCAGAGGACCATCTCCACAGCCGCCGCAACCACAGGCTACCGTGCAGCGAACGGCTGCGCCCGTTGCGCCGCTCCCTCCGGTGTCCCGAGTGCCCGCCGCACCTCCGCCCGCGTCCGCGCCCGCGCCCACGCCGGCGCCGGCGCCGACAGCATCGCTCTCGTCGCTACGGTCACAGGGACATTCCCCGGGGCTGTTGGACAATTTCCCTTCGCCTCCGGCCGCAAACCCCAACGGGGAGCTTGACGCCCTCAACGACGTCATCTTCCCGGCGCTCGAAGAGGCGCTCAAGAGACGGCAGATTCGACTTCAGCAGGTGTACAAACCAGCGCAGAACGCCTCGGCATTGTCACCGAAGCAGCAGCGGGCGGAAGCCGCTCACGAAAAAGTTCGCAAACTTGTCTATAAGCTGGCACATGTTTGCAAAGAAATTGACTACTATGACAAGGCTGAGCCTGTAGGCATGGGACGAGACGTGGGGAACTTTCTCGAAGGATTGCTGGAGGAGATTTTGGTTCGAGTTGAACCGCTGGATGAAGAAGAGGTGTGAGGGGGGCATAAATGGATGTCACTATGAAAAAAAAAAAAAAAAAAAAAAAACAGAGAGAGAGAGAGAGAGAGAGAGAGAAAGGAGAAAAAAAAAAGATGAGCTGACGACTGGCACTTTGTTTTGGGGGGAGTAGAGAAGGCAAGATAAGTTTGCTGTTCCTACACAAAGGTAAAAAGCAAGGACAAAGATGCCGTATCTAGGAGGCTGGTCCTGGGATGGTAAGGAGATTGATTGGCTATGGCTGGTGCGATTGTACAGAGCGATGAAACTTGGTGTTTTGGGTAAGCAGGTATGGAAACTGGAACATATTGTTAGAGCGGTGCTTGCTATTTGTTTTGTTGTATAACCCGGGGGAGGGGAAGGGGGGGGGGATAGCAATAGAATTTCCGATAGCTATGAAATGAATGAGTCCATGATTATGTTAACACAAGCAATTTGCTATGCGAAACTACTTACAACGAACGATGGTGAAGTGACGTCCTTTGAGGCATTGGGAGTCCCAAGACCTAAGAATTACCGAGTCGGGAAACGTCATTGATAAGAGAGGGGGGGCCGGGGGGAATTTACCAGATAACGGTGTGGTCTAGTCCGAAACAAGTAAGAGCGCTAAGCCGGAGCTGCGCTCGGAGAGACGTCGCATTTCCGCTCTTTTTTCCGAACTTTTCCAATGTAAAAAAAAAAAAATAGTGAAACTTATTTTTACGCTGCGGCGGCGCCGGCACAGGCCGAAAGGCTCGGCTCAATTGAAACGCAAAAAAGGTCACTGCGGTAATATTTTGGCCCAGGGCGACTTTTTTTTTTTTTTTTTTTTTTTTTTTTTTTTTTTCGAAACCTTGTTCCGGAAGAAAGAAAGCCATCTTCTTCTTCCTTTTTTTTTTCTCTCTTTTTTTCATTTTCATTTTTTTCTTTCTTTGTCCAAAACAAACCTTTGCTGTCCTACATTTTCTATCTTGTGTCCTTTTTTTTTCTCTTTGGGCTTTTTGGTCGAAAGCGGGATTCTTTCTTCTTGGGACCGTGCATCCTCTCCCCTCCTCCCTCCTTCTCGGCGTCTTGCGAATACTTATTATCCTACCTGACTTCTTCCACCGTTTTTTTTTTTTAGCATCAGGCTGAACTATTATCTCTCTCTCTTTTTTTTGTGTGTGTGTGTTAAGATGTTGTCGCGAAGCTCTCTCCGGACGGCGCAGGTATGTTTTTCTTTTTTTCTTTTTTTTTTCTTTTTTGATGTTGTTTTTGGAATTGGCGGCTTGGGGAGTGTTTTCGGGTTTGATTGGGGGGGAGCAAGAGTACTGGGAATGCGGCAAATTGCAAGTGTAGCTTTTGATATTTGGATACTGGAGAGGGGGGGGGGGGGGTTGGGGGCTAGAGCCGAGGTGTTTCTCTTGCGAGATTTTTTTTTTGTTTGCCTTTTAAGGGGAGGGGAGGGGTTTATCTAGGAGAGATGCTGTTGAACAAGAATGAAATGGACGCCGGCAACTGACGTGCGATGATTTTCCAACAGGTCCTTCGTGCCGCTGCTCAACAGCCGCAGCAGCTCGGCCGATCATTCGCCACCGTCCAGTCCGACATCTTCAAGCCCGCCAAGTTTGGCGGCAAGTACACCGTCACCCTGATCCCCGGTGACGGCATCGGCGGGGAGATCGCCGAGTCCGTCAAGACCGTCTTCAAGGCCGACAATGTGCCCATCGAGTGGGAGCAGATCGAGGTCTCGGGAGTGGAGGAGAGCGCCCTCCGAACCGAGGAGGCTTTCCGCGAGAGCGTCGCTTCGCTCAAGCGCAACAAGCTCGGCCTCAAGGGCATCCTTCACACCCCCGTCAGCCGATCCGGCCACCAGAGCTTCAACGTCGCCATGCGGCAGGAGCTGGACATCTACGCCAGCATCTCCCTCATCAAGAACATCCCCGGCTACGAGACCCGCCACAAGGACGTCGACCTGTGCATCATCCGCGAGAACACCGAGGGCGAGTACTCTGGCCTGGAGCACCAGAGCGTGCCCGGCGTCGTCGAGTCGCTCAAGATCATCACCCGCGCCAAGTCGGAGCGCATTGCCAAGTTCGCCTTTGCCTTTGCCCTTGCCAACGGCCGTAAGAAGGTCACCTGCATCCACAAGGCCAACATCATGAAGCTGGCCGATGGTCTGTTCCGCAGCACCTTCCACCAGACCGCCAAGGAGTACCCGACCCTCGAGGTCAACGACATGATTGTCGACAACGCCTCCATGCAGGCTGTCTCTCGCCCTCAGCAGTTCGACGTCATGGTCATGCCCAACCTGTACGGCGGCATCCTGTCCAACATTGGCGCCGCCCTGGTCGGTGGCCCCGGCATCGTCCCCGGCTGCAACATGGGCCGCGACGTTGCCGTCTTTGAGCCCGGCTGCCGTCACGTCGGCCTGGATATCAAGGGCAAGGACCAGGCCAACCCCACCGCCATGATTCTTAGCGGCAGCATGCTGCTGAGGCACCTGGGCCTTGACGACCACGCCAACCGCATCTCCAAGGCCGTCTACGGCGTTATTGCCGATGGGTGAGCATCTCTCTACTGAGACGCATTGTGGATGATTCGAAATTGCTGACCCTTTCTTATAGCAAGGTCCGCACGCGGGATATGGGCGGTGAGTCCACGACACACGAGTTCACCAAGGCCATCCTCGACCGGATGGAGACTATCTAAATTCACATGATACACAAACAAGCCTGTAGTGGGGGTGGGAAAGGAAAACAGAAACCAAAAAAAAAACCAACCAAACACGACCAATAAATACCACACCTTTGTCTCAAATACCTCGATCGGCGTGTTTAGGAGAATGATTACCTCTCAAACCTTGGACATAAAATAAGGGGCTATATTAAATGGTATGGGGGGCGGGGGCGATATTATTTGAGAATGAAAGGTGGTGGGAGAATGAAAAGGGAGTGTTCCTATGTTTTTCACACGAGCGGATAGAGCAAGGCAGCCGTCTGAATATGTATAGACTTTTTTTTTTTTTTTTTTTTTTTTTTTCAAAAGGCGACATGCGGGTCCATCGTCAAATTTTCAGGCTCCCGGGGACGTCACCGCGGCGATGACCCGGCCGAGACCCTTGTTTAGGTATTCCACGTCATGTGAGAAGACGATGCGGAACCAGCCCGGCTTCTCCGATCCGAACCGCACTCCTGACGCGAGAAGCACTTTGCGTCTCAACAAGGCGTTCATGACGGCCTCATCGAGATGTTCGGGCTTAATGGCGTCGGGATCGTCCTGGTGCTTCAGATACGTCCTTCCGAGGTCGGCCCAGATGAAGAACCCGGCGTTGGCGCCAGGCGCATAGACGACATCGTGATCTTTGGCCCACGTGGCAACGGATTCGTAGCACGCCCCCAGTTTCCGCTGGTTCTCCTTGATGTAGCCGTCAACCCAAGCGTCGTCTTCCAAAACGTTGGCAAAGACGTGCTCCGACAGAGACGAAACGGAGGACAAAAGAATCGCGGGGCCCAAGGTCGTCATCAGATCTACGTTGTGCTGCGAGATGATGGCACCCAGGCGGAAACCATTCGCGCCAAAGTCCTTGGACATGCCCCATAGAACATGCACAAACGCCGGGTCTATCACACCCGTGGGGTCGATGGAAAGCACGGAGTGAAAGGGGGTCGGAGGGGGCTGCGTGTCGACCTTGTTTTCGAATATCGACAGAGCATAGATCTCGTCGCTGATCAGGTGAAGCTTGTACTTGTTGCAGAGCTCGAGCAGACGGACGAGGACTTCGCGGGAGTAGCATCGCCCAAGAGGGTTGTGCGGGTGGCATAGGAGCAGGCCGGTGACTTTTTCGCCCTTTGCTCGCGCCTCGAGAAGTCGCCTCTCGTATTGCTTTGCGCAATCCGCCCCCAGGGGATCGTCCTCTCCGAAATCGACAAACGCGAGCCTGGCTCCCGTGCGAAGCGTTGCGTCTCCCGGAAAGGCCCCATAGTAAGGCCGCCCAAGGAGGATCAAATCCCCGGGATCGGCAAACGCCCAAGCCATGTGCTCGACCGCCGAGGTGCAGCCACTGACGACGGCCACATGCCGCGGCTCTACCGGCCGCACGGTCTTGAGGTGCTTGGTGAGGAAGGTTGCCATGGCGGTTCTGCTGCGTTTGAAGAAGTCGCCATAAGTAAAGGCCGAGGGGGGGACTTTGAGATGGGCGTGGACGTGCTCCGAGAGCGAGGAGTGCATGAGGTAGTTTTCGGCGACGGCGAGGTTTACATAGCCGGATGGGTTGAGGGTTGGGTGCCAATTGTTGGAGAGGATGGGGATGAAGGGATCTGGAGTCGTGAGCTTGGAGGCTCGGGTTGAGAGGGCCATTGGTGATATGGTTGCACGACGGCTATGAATTAGAGAGGTAATGAAATGATGTGATAAGAGAGACTGGGAGAGCAAATATATATGTTATATGTGTATATATGTATATATGAATATATTATAATAGATATAGTAGTTTGGCGGGAAGCAAGTGTGAGAGGTGCTTTGATGATAGCGAGATAGTGAGGAGATATTTTAGGTTCATTTTTTCATCGGCGAGATAATACGAGGCCCCTCGATAAGAAAAGGCAGCTTCACGGGGAGGAACTTCATATTACTACTATTAGTGCTCGGGGCAATATGGTTTAACCATGGAGAGGTCGGGTTCTTTTTTCAATTTTTTTTTTCAATTTTTTTTCAATTTTTATTCATTTTTCTTTTATTTTCCGCAATGTTCATAATAATAAACTACTCAACTGGTCAAGCATCGATGAGGCAATGAGCGGCTCGTCGGCCGAGGACGGAACGGATGGCTTTGAGCCCTGCATGAATACTGCTATACCCATGCAACGTAATATAGTGGGTTTTTTTTTTTTTTTTTTTTTTTTTGATGCTGCCATAATCAATCTATTGCTTGGTACGGAAGTACATATGTACGTATAGTATAAATTGTACTTTACGATATTACGATGGAAAGGACAGGCGGGGCACTAAGGTACTTGAAAGTTTTGCTTCTTGGTACAGGCCAAGAATGAATCGCTGGTATTTTGTTTCATGATGCATTTCCGCAGATTTGGTGAGTAAACAAAAACACATGTGCATGTACGTTTGATTTCTCAGGCCTGAAAGGGGACTATATATAAGAGGTAACTACAAGGTACTAATAGTAATGTATTACAAGATGGAATGAATCTGTCGGCCGGATCGGGGAATTGAATTCCCGTCAATTCCAGAAACCAAAAAAAAAAAAAAAAAAAAAAAAAAAAAAAAAAAAAAAATTAGACGCCAAACCCCTCCATTAGTTCGCATTTGGCGGGGTGACTCCGATTTCTGCTCTGACTCGAAAAAAGACTGTGCGAACAACGGAATTCATTAAATTTTTTTTTTCACCCTCTGTTTATATTTTCTAGATAATTAATTCATTTAAGCCGACTCCAGGAATCCCAATTTTCCAATTTACAACGCAAAATCGCAAACCATGGCGGACAAGCAACTTTCTGCCGGCGATGCTGCCGCCGCAGACGCCGCCGCCGCTGCTGTGGCCAAGCTGCACCTTGACGAGGTCACCGGAGAGATGATCTCCAAGACGGAACTCAAGAAGCGCCAAAAGGCTCGCGAAAAGGAGGCCTCCAAGAAGGAGAAGGAGGCTTCCAACAAGGACAAGAAGCCCGCGCAGGCCGCTGGCAACAAGAGTGCTGAGGCTGCCGAGAAGGAGCTCACACCCAACCAGGTATGTTCTGCGTCGCGCGACCTGATGACCAAATTGCGCTGCTGTCTGTTGGGGCGTGTTGTCTTTTTTTTTTTTTTTTCTTGTGAAATTCTATCTAATTCACGGTGGTTGCAGTATTTCGAGATCCGATCAAGAACCGTCAACGACCTCCACGCCAAGGGCAAGGCTTACCCCCACAAGGTGCGCTCCTCACGTTGATACGGCGGATAAAGTAGCTGCCTGGACAACTCTGATTTGCTCATCAATCCCATAGTTCCATGTCACGTATGACATTCGCAAGTTCGCCGAGGACTTCTCAAACCTCAAGAACGGCGAGTCCGACAAGTCCAAGGCCATTGCGCTGGCCGGTCGAGTCTACGTCCGACGGTCAGCAGGCAGCAAGCTGTACTTTTACGATATCCGTTCCGAGGTGCGCTTCCAATGCTTTTCTCCTCCTCCTCCTTCTCCTTCTTACTTCTTCTTCTTCTAGGGTACTCGACTCCAAGTCCTTGCCCAGGCGGATAACCGTGAGGAGGGAACTCCCGACTTTGAGGAGCAGCACGTCAACCTCCGCCGAGGCGATATTATCGGTTCGTAGATGGATGGAAATTGCCCTCCTTTTCCCCTTCCCTCCCGATAACCACCAACTAACTCACCGTTATCCAGGCATCCGAGGATACCCTACTCGAACCAACCCCAAGACCAAGCAGGGATCTGGCGACTACTCTGGCGAGCTCTCTATTGCCGCTGTCGAGGTCATTCTTCTATCGCCATGCTTGCACCAGGTAAGCCATTACGGCCTCATAACCCGCATGTCACCTGTTTTTTTTTCTCTCTCTCTCTTCTAACCGGCATCTCAGATTCCCGATGACCACTATGGCTTCAAGAATCCCGAGCAGCGATTCCGTCAGCGGTATCTCGATCTCATGATGAATGACAACGTCCGAAACGTGTTCCTCACCCGCGCCAAGGTCGACTCTTACATCCGTCGCTGGTTTGACGAGCGGGACTTCATCTCCGTGCAGACTCCCATGCTCAACCCCATTGCCGGCGGTGCCACTGCCAAGCCCTTCATCACCCACCACAACGACCTTGACATGGACATGTTCCTCCGCATCGCCCCCGAGCTCTATCTTAAGATGCTCGTCGTCGGTGGACTGAACCGAGTGTATGAGATGGGCCGACAGTTTAGAAACGAGAGCATGGATTTGACTCACAACCCTGGTAAGTTGTAAATCTGCTATCTATCGATTCGGGACTAAAACTAAGCTCTTGCCAGAATTCACCACATTGGAGTTTTATATGGCCTACGCCGACTACCATGACCTGATGGACATGACTGAGAATCTCGTCACGGGCCTGGTCAAGCACATCCATGGCTCTTACAAGACCAAGTACCACACCATCAAGGGTGAGGAGATTGAGATCAACTGGGAGGGCCCGTGGCGTCGAATTGAAATGATTTCCACCCTGGAGGAGTGTGTCGGCGAAAAGTTCCCTCCCGCCGACGAGCTGCACACCGACGAGGCCAACGAGTTTTTCAAGAGAGTCCTCAAGAAGACCGGTGTTGAGTGCAGCCCGCCTCTGACCAACGCTCGCATGTTGGATGCCCTTGTTGGCGAGTTCTTGGAGTCTCAATGCGTAAGTTACTCGAAGAAAAAAAATTAAACAATGTTTAAAAAACCTTGGGTTTTTTTTTTTTTTTTTTTGTGGTTAACCTCCAATCTAGATCAACCCGACTTTCATTACTGGTCACCCCAAGATGATGTCTCCTCTTGCCAAGAGCTCCCGCAGCATCCCCGGTCTTTGCGAGCGATTCGAGGCTTTTGTCTGCAAGAAGGAAATCGCCAATGCGTAAGCGCCTCTGGTGTCAGAAGCAGGAATGAGTTGCTGACACCAGTCTAGATACACCGAGTTGAACGTCGCTACTGAGCAGCGCGAGAGGTTCGAAGAGCAGGCCCGACAGAAGGCCCAGGGAGACGACGAAGCCCAGGCCGTCGACGAGACGTTTTGCCGTGCCCTCGAGCACGGTCTCCCCCCCACCGGTGGCTGGGGCATGGGTATTGACCGAATGATGATGTTCTTGACCGACAACTACAGCATTAGAGAAGTCCTGGCTTTCCCTACCATGAAGCCAGAACAAAACGGTGGCTCAACAGAGAAGCCGGAGGGCACACCCGCACAAGCATAGATGATGTGGGCTGAAGAATTTATACGAATAAAAGAAGTACAAGAGAAATAGAAAAAAAAAGAGAAGGGGGGGGGGGGGGTTGGAATAAGGCGAAATCTTGTTTACCAATGGATGAAATTTTGACGAACATGGCTAGAGTATTGCTCTATATAAGACAGCATCTTCAAACTGATGAAATAAAAGTATAACATAAGCTTTTCTTCGGAAGTGAACTCTGGATGGCCGGCTCTAGCAATGAGTGTGGAGTCAAGGGTTGACTTTCCGATTGATAGAGGGTATCAACAATTTCTGTGGATTTAAAAAAAATGTAAATGAAAGAAAGAAGAAGCAAAAAAAAAAAAAAAAAAAAAAAAATCCAGAAAACCAAATGCGCCACCAAACTCCTGTACCATGCATGCATCGTAACCCAGCATTTCGCCCTCTCCCAGAAAGCCCCGCGCCTCAGAATTGTACCCGGCGCTTGCGGCCAGTGTACTTGGACGTAGCCTTGACAATCTTTCCTTTGCGCTCCATCTGCTCCTTCTTCTTGACAATCCATGCCTTGCTTCCCTTCTTGAGGTGGCCGTGATTTGCTTTGAGCTTCTTCCTGGCATCCAGGACGTCGACATTGTCCATGCCGTCTACCACGCCCGTGATGTCAGCGTTGCCGCCTTGGCCACCGTTGTTGCCCACGGTGAGGACGAGATACAGCTTGACGTTCTTGGTGCCTGGGTCGTCTTCGAGGATGCCGGCGCCGAAGCCAGCCTTGACGGCGGCTTGGGTAATCATGTTACGCTGGGTGTCGTTCTTGGGGTAGAACTGGCAGACAGCACGGCCGCCCCGGCGCAGCGACGCGTACAGGCCGTTGAAGAACCGGTTCAGCCGTCCGGCGGGAGAGGTGTCGCTTGACTCGGCGCTGCAGAGCCACTGAATTGCAGAGATGCTGATGGCGGCATCGAACGTTCCCGCCCGAAATGGCACGCCCTGGCCAATGTCCGCCAGCATCAAGTCTCCCTCGACGTCCCTCTGCAGCGCAATGTCCAACATGGACGGCGAGACGTCCATGCCAATCCAGGTGTGAGGCCCGCCATCCCCGGGCTCCACGGCGGAGAGAATCTCGCCGGACAGGCCGCTGCCGCAGCCGACGTCGAGGATGAGGGAGGGGGACTTGAGGTCGAGGAGCTCGAGGGCACGGCGGGTCATGGAAGCCTGGATGTTTTGGATACGGGAGCTGGTGGTGTATTTGCGCGCTTCGGTGTCGTCATAGTGGACGTCGGCCGCGCTGGAGATGATGATCAGCACAAATGGCGAATGCATTTGATGAAGGGATGGCGAGAATGGAAACAAGACAAAAGGCCTTACAGAGAGTCCTCGGGACGAGACATGGTGTGCGTCTATACAACCAGTATGTATCTGTGCGTCTATGAAGTGGCAGTGTCTGCTTGTATTCTCATGCCATCCAATGCGCCCTGCTAGAAGAGGTCAGGTATGTGGCAATAAGCGTGGCAGTCTTTGTACTACTTTTTTTTTTTTTTTTTTTTTTTTAATCATCAAGTCTGCGCTGCGACGGCGCCATCGTGAACCATTTTTTTGTGGGTGTTATCGATAAGCTTATCGGTGCTCGGTGCGAGCTTTTGGGGACTCGAACATGTGATGGTGGTTTTTTCACGAGGAGTGACGATTGGAGCAGAACGACGGCTGTTCCATTATGAAAAAGTAAAATGTGGAAAGAAAACTGTATTTTTTTTTTTAAATTTTTCTTGAAAGTATATACCACCCTTGTTTTCAGCCATGTAGACATATTTATATACATTATATATACGTACATTGCGCTGCTGAAAACATTCCCCCGACGTTTGCATCCAGCTCAAAGCTCCTCGGAGCGGGAAAAGTTATAGTTCCGTATGACGACAGACCCACGACGTATGCTTTGCAGCTCCATCCCATGAACGTGTCCACAGCTACCCTTGTCTAAGACAGCCTTTCTTCTTCTTTTCTTCTTCTTCTTCTTCTTCCCTTCTCAAGCTTGTCATCTTCCGTTAACTTGTCTCATAATCTCAAGCTGAAGCTTCGCCGCCCTTATCGATCAAGCTTTTTTTTTTTTTTTTTTTTAAGAAAAAAAAGAGAGAAAAGGAAAGAAAAAAAAAGAAGAAGAAGAAAAAAGATGTGGATTCTTCCTCTGGTCGGCTACGCCGGCGCCATTCTAGGCTTCTGTTTCCTGACGCTATCGATCGCGTCTGGGCTGTACTATCTGTCGGAGCTTGTGGAGGAGCATACCGTCTTGGCAAAGCGCCTGCTTACACGTCTGATCCAAATCATCATTGGCGTGCAAGTGGTGCTCTGGCTCATTGATGGATTTCCCTTTTGGGCGACGCTTTTGGGAGTCGTCTCCCATATCGTCTACCTGGGCAACATGAGGAGATTCCCATTTGTTCAGCTTACCGATCCGCTGTTCTTGCTGTCTTGTGGTATGGTTCCAGCTTGGCCCGCTGATGCAAAGGACGACCTGTTCCTGACGTGAAATTCCTAGTGTTGGTGTTGCTTGACCACTATGTGTGGTTTCGATATTTTGCCGACAGCCAAGCGCGAGCTTACACCCGATCGTCGTACTACGAGCAGGTGGACATTCCGACTTTTACCATGATTGCGTCCTACTTTGGCTTGTGTGTCTGGCTGGTACCTTTCGCACTCTTCGTCAGTCTGTCTGCGGGCGACAACGTTCTGCCTACAATGGGCACGGAACCGGTTCGCGGCATGGAGGGCAAGAACAAACCCCAGGGCATGGTCAAAGCTCTTGTCGACTGGGTTCGTGGTTTGATTGGAGACATGGCTGGCTCCGGAATGGACCGGCCATGAGAACATTTTTCTTCTTCTTCTTCTTCTTCTTCTTTATCATGTGATGAACCTATCTAGGTGTTGTGAGGCTGGTTACTCTGAATGAGTAAATGACATGAACGCCGGATCCAGCGTTTATGATGTCGGACGACCCACCATTTTTCGCCGTCTGATATACGTGATTGACGGATTATAGTAAGTTGATGCTAATTCTATTCTTATGCTTCCTGTTGTTATGTTTCTGCATGATGAGTACTTTTTTTTTTCTTCGCTAGATTGTATTTGACAAGAAATTGTGTGATTTCTTCATAGTTACGCTGATCGCCCCCCCCCTTTTTTTCTATTTCACTAGTATTCCCTCACTGTTAGGATGGTCAATAACTGTTATAGGGGCATTTGAAGGAAGATAGACTGTGTAAATCGTCATCGTTTCGCGACCAGCAATCTCGATTTCTCCCTCCTAGCGGGAGCAATCATGGCACGGAGAGCGGGTCCTGCCGGGAATTCTGTTGCGTTGAGTAACATGGCCTGCATTCTACTGCCGAGGCCGACGACAAAACCGCGAGCCGCGTTCTAGAGGCATGTTGGCTGAAGATTCTGGCAGAGATTTGCGTTGCTACGGGCCACGAAATGCGTCATGGGGAGCATTTGATATTACTCAGCTGAATAACCTGATATCTCTTTCCCGGCATGTTTATCGAGCTTGGGCTCGCCTGTGGTGCTCGAGGAGATGCGATGAGAATAGAAAGACGAAATTGCAAACCGGCCAAACGGTCCATCTGTACAAAGTCTTGAATCTCCAAACGCTCACCTTGCGTCTATTGACACTGATGATGTGGATTGATTGCAAGGGCCATAATCATTTGCCATCTGTGGAACTTGTTGAAGCATTTGCCTATCTCGTTACATGCTGTTAAACATCCTTGTGGACTTGATGCACCTGGTTTTTTTTTTCTTTTTCTTTTCTTTTCAAATCTTTTTTTTTTAAATCCCCCCCCCCCCCCCCCCCAAAAAAAAAACAAAAAAAACAAAGCCATGTCACCGAATATTGGATTCAGGCACTAGGTACATCACGCCTTGTGACCTTGTCCGCCGTCTCAGAATTTCTCGCGTCACCTGGCGCTGTCTCGCTATGGCCAAATCCCTTTTCAAACTCTCTGTTGCTATTCGCAAGGGCGTTGTTAGTTCCCTCCTTGTTGCGCATTACCAATGGCGCGAGAGTCCGTCTTACTGTCGCCGCACTTCTTCCTTCTCCTCCTCTGTGAGCCCCAGCGATGTGTTGACGCCCGGCATGCTCAGATTGGAGATTCTAGGTTGCGGCGCGCCCTTGTGCTCTTTGCCTTCGCTCTGCTCGAGGTTCTCGTCTTCATCGGCCTTGGCGGCGGGCTGAGGGCGAGGGACTGTTTGGTGGATGGATCGACGGAATGTGCTTATGGGGGTGATGCGGATGAGGCCCGTGGAGGGAATGTGGCGCAGATGCAGCGTTGAGGTCATATTTCCCAGTTTTCAGTTGTTTGATGGGGGGGGGGAATCTTTTTTTTTTTTTTTTTTTTTTTAATTCTTCGTTTGGTTGGCGATTTGGATGCCCCTTTTCTTCCAAACTTTGAATTGTGCCTATGGAAGACATTCGGACTGGGAAGGAGTTTTGCAGCTGACGGGTTGGTGAGCCTTGTTTTGTGTGAAGAAGTGAGGCGATCTGGTGTGACGTCAGGATTCGTATGACATCACTCGCACCTTTTTTTTTTTTCTTAGCGAGGGTGGTGTTTTGGGGTTTTAGGAAGCTCATGGAATATGGAGAGACGAGATTTGGTATATTTCGCTATTCAACAATCAAAGAAGAAGATGTCTAAGTAATAAGATGTCAAGAAAGAAGAAAGAATAAAAAAAAAAAAAAAAGGGGGGGGGGGGTTGAAATGCCAACAAAATTTACTACAGACCCCCCGAAAAAGAAACAAAAAAAAAACCCCCCATTTTCGACCCAGGATACAACAAACAGAAGTTTAAAAAAAAAGAAAAAACAAAGAAAGAGAGAGAGAGACAGAAAATACAAGTCACACCTCAAGCATCGTCAGCAACGCGGATGAGAAACGACCCCATGCCAGAACCCTTCCCCCAAGCTTCATGTGCTTTGACAATGTCGTCCATATCCCAAATGGCCTTGATCGGGACGTGGATGGTTCCCTCCTTGACCATGTTGAGCAGCGTCTGGAGCTCGGGCTGGAAGGACTTATGATCGCGCGAGATGGCGAAAAAGGCGGCTGTCTTGTTCGACCAAAAGTACAACGACTTGGACAGCAGCTTGAATATGGAGATCCAAGGCGAGCGCGGCTTGCCGCCGGTGAGATTCCCGAGGTTGGTCCCGTAGGCGACGACGATGCTCCTGTCGGTAGGGCTCAGGATCGAGTAGGACTCGTCGAAGCTTTCGTAGCCCAGCGCATCGAAGACGGCGTGCACGCCTCCCACCTCCTTCATGGCGGCGATCCAGTCCTTGTTGGTGTAGAGAAAGGGGTGGGCACCGGCCTCCCGGAGCGCGGCGTGGTTCCGCTCCGCGGCGGTGCCGTAGACGGTTGCGCCGCGGAGCAGGCAGAGATACATGAGGCCTTGGCCCACGGCGCCGCTGATGCCGTGGATGAAGACGCGCTGCCCGGCAGAGACGTTTGCGTTGCGGTAGGCCATGCCATAGGCGGTGGTCCAGTCAAGGGCCAGGGCGGCGGCCTGCTGGAGATGGACGCCATCGGGGACGGGCACGAGGTGCTTTTCCGGGATGTTGATGTATTCGGCCTCGGAGTCGTACTTGGTCAGCGCCACCACCAGGTCTCCGCGCTGGAACTTGGAGCAGCCGGGGCCGTTGACGGAGACGCGGCCGGAGAAGCTGTAGCCGGGGGTGAGAGGGGCGGCTCTTTGCATGGGGTACTGGCCGAGGCGCATGTTGACATCGGCCCCGGCGAAGCCAGAGTAGATGATCTTGACCTGCACATGGCCCTTGGCGGGAGGAGAGATGGTGTCGGCGACCACTTTCAGGCTGGTGGAGGGAGCACCATAGGAGGTGATGACGACCTTGCGGTTGGGGATGGCCATGGCGGTGGCGTGATGTGCTGATGGCTGTTTTTTTTTTCTTTTTTTTTTCTTTTTTTGAACTGAATCTGTGCTTGTCGTTGCGTGTAAGTGGTGAGACTTTGTCTCGAGGAAGCAACGAGAGGGGATGGGATGATGTCCTGCGGCGGCGGCGAAGAGAACTGCTGCGTTGCGTTTTGTCTTGTCTGTTTGTCTGTTTGTCTGTCTGTCTCTGTCTGTGATGCCGAAGCAAGTTTCTCCCATCACCACAAGGCAGCGGGCGGCATGCCCTTATTTATCTACCTATCCATCAACCATCCAACTAAACTCCTTGCATCTCTTTTTTTGCCGGTCGCGAGACAACCGGAGCATCTGTGGCCGAACCACGCAGCCCACAGACGCAATGGCACCCTATCATTGCCGGCTAAAAACGCCATGGCGTTTTTTAAAGCCACGAGATGAATGGCAATTTAAAACCAGGTTTAAAAAAATTTAAAAATAAAATAAAAATAAAAATAAAAATAAAAAAAAGGTGCCTTGGAGGGGGGGGGGGAGGGAAAGGGGAACAACTATCGCGGTAGTGAGGTCATTGCGGTCGGCCTTGAGACCCCCATGGCATGTAACGGCCGGATTAGGAAATGCGAGAAGCGAAAAGCCCCGGTTTTCGGGGCAACACTAGTAAGTCATTGAGGGCTCTCTCCCGGGCCTCGGTGCTCCGTGTTTTGGTTTGGTTTGGTTTGGTTTGTAAAAAGGGCTCCTTTTTTTTTTTTTTTGGATGTCGGCGCCACGGAGACTAAGTGGGAGGAACTTTGGCCCGTGTGTCGTTCTCGCGGCGCCCTGGATGTGGCTTGGTGGCGTTTTTTTTTGGTGGGGTTTGTTTGAATGGAACAAATTGTTGTAACAGCTCAAGGGTTGAGATGGGGGTGGAACGCTTTGATAGGAAAAATGAAATAAAGAAAAAAAATTTGATAAAAAGAAAAAAAATTATATAATAATCAACTACGTTGTGGAGTTTATTTTATTTTATTTTATTTATTTATTTTTCACACCTTATTCATAGTCGTTGCAGACATGAATAGGCCTTTGTATGGCCCAACTTATCCCCTGGCTTGCCGCTTCGGGTAGATTATTGCCCGCGTGGCGTTTCTGTGGCTTGCCAACTGCCAGCCGAGGACCCGCATTCAGCTCCCGCTTTCCAGATACGTACTTACCGCTCCTACTCCTTACTTGCTCCTACAGCTCGCTGCTACGTACTAGGCAAAAAAAACGAACCATCACGATTCTACAGTATGCCCGTTCTCCGATCTCGCCTACGAAAGCCTGCTAGCATCATTCAAATCCCGTGCGATGACGACGCCTTGGTGGCATGGCTCGAGGCCCAACGATGCCTCGTAATCCCTCATTGCTTATCCTCATGGCCGTGAGTCACAGGAACGACATAGGCTTGCGTAGCGATTGTCTCGTCAGCCTCGTCTGCCTAGTTTGCATCTGCAGGTCCCAAAGCATGGATCATTTCCACGCCGTGAAATACGGGAAAGGGAGAGAAGAAACTTTTATCTCGGAGGGCGAGATTAGCCAGCGAGCAAGTGACCTCCCGTGAGCCTCCTCGCCGACGACAAACCGCTAGGCCATGAAGCAAACGTCCGGCTGCCCGCCTCCTCCCCTCAAGTCCCCAAAGATGTTATCGAGTACCCAAACTCTTCCACATTGGACTTTTACATGAAACGCCGACTTCCGCTACCAAGAATGACTAGATGTGGCACAATGCTAACACTCCTTTGCCGACCCCCTCCAAATGCGGCGTCACCAAGTTGACCATGGAGAGTGTCGAAAATATATTTACCGGCATGCCCATCTCGTTTCCTTCCTTGTCAACCCAGACTCCCTCTACAATGCTCTACATTTCCTGCGATTCTGCCAATCCGCTCTGGTTCTTCTCCAACTATCTTTGAAGATGCTACCAAAGAAAGACATTGCTGCCGAGATCAACAATGTCCTACCTGTATGCCATGAGTGGCGCAACACGCGTCTGCTTTGATACTCTTTCTTTCCCCTTTCCCCGCTTCTTCAATACTTATTTTTTGGAGTGTTTCTGACGGCCGGAAACACTCGTGAGGGGTCGAGACTGGCAAAGATGTTGGACACATTCACCACGTCCAAGGCCGCCCTATTGGCACCGGTGATGATGTGTGCCACGTCCGCGGCGATCTTGAGGAAGTAAGCGAAATGGGTAGAGTTTTGTACTGTGCACACAGACAAACTGGGAGAAAATGACACTTGTCTTTTTTTTTCTCTTCTTTCTTAAGGAAAAAAAAAATTATCAACTCCCCAAAATCTTCAACCCGGAGATTTTCGATGTGCTCTATAGTAAGCTCTAGCCATGCTCATATCTTCATTCATACAGATGCCATTTCATCACTTTCGTAATCACGGAGGATCGAGCATTAGCGCCGCATAACGTTGCAAGCGTGTTGGGCCAATTCGGGCCCTACACAATCCCGCCATATCCGGTGCTCAAACGATGCCCAATGGCGAACGAATATTGCTCTCTGCAAGCCGTATGTAGTTTGGAAAAGGAGGGGAAAATAAAAAATAAAAAATGAAAATGGGAAACGCTGGCGGTCAAAGCCGGTGCGCAAAAGTTTTGTCCCGCCAAACACCTTTGCTGGGAATCGCCTCATGTAAGACGCGCGCCGCCTTGTACTAATTAATAATAACCGGATCCCGCACATCAACAGGAATTGAATCCCCCCCGCAGCAGAATTTGTCAAACAGCGACCGACCGCTTGGCTGAGGTAGAAAAGAAAACCGTTGCTGGTTCAACGATGCCTTGAGAGAAGCCACGGAACGGTTCTCTCTCTATTGGTGACCATTTCTACATACAATTCGGTTTACATATATATTATATACTGTATCCCCACACGTCGTCTCTCAGGTGTACATTTCTATCCAGATCCAGAATCCAACACGATCAGCCCAACCAACCTCAAAAAAAAAAAAAAAACACCATTTCAGCCCTGGGAGTTCTGCACTCCCATCCTCATCACCGAAGCCAACTTCTGTCTCGCGCTTTCCTTGCTCCGACTCTCCGAATCAACCCTGGGAGCAGCATCAAATCTCTCCCTGTCCTCGAATCCCACTTTCTGGGGCCGCGGCGGAGGCGGCGGCGGCGCATGATGGGGTGCCGGCTGTGCCGTCGCGTAATACGATTCATCCCACTCCGGGGGATTAGCAATCGCCTGGGCGGCTATCCCACTGGTTTGGAAATCCGGCTGGCTCTGCCGGGGGGTTGGCGGCAATCGCTGCGCGGTCTCTAAGCTGACGGACGGGCGAGGTTTTCCCTCTCGGCTCTTGCGGCGCAGCGTCGCGCTTGGTGATGATGCCGGCGGCTGCTGGGCATTGTCATGCGACGAGGATGCCGAAAAGCGCTTGGGACTGTAGTCGTTGCCGGACTGTCCCTCGTCGTCGTCGGTCCCGGCCTCGTCCTCCATCTCATCCTCAAAGGCCCGCAGCTCGCTTCTCATCGCTAGGCTGGCACAGATGCTGCGCGCCTCCTCGATGGCCGCTTTCCTCGCCTTCAGGGCCGTCCGCCGGTCGCGCGTCTCCTTGTTCTCGGCCGCGATGGCCTCGACGGTGGGATTTTGCATGCGCAGAATCTCGACCGGGTTAAAGAGCCCCAGCATCCGCAGCAGCAGGTGCCTCTCGACCACTTGCGTGATGGTGTTGCGGGTGAATATCCGCGCCGTCAGGTCGTAGTATATGAGCATCTTCTCGAGCACTTCCTCCGCCTCGGTGTAGGTGCCGCCGTTCTGCGTGGCTTCCGAGCGCCACCTGATGAGACGTTGTTCGTATTCGGGATCGTACGGCTGGATTTCCAACTCCAAGTCGTCGGTCAATCTCTTGAGCTCCTTGTCCGCGTCGTCCATCATCTCCGTCATCTTCCCCTCGAGGAAATGGAAGCGCAGGGGGTCCCTCATCCGCAACGGCCACACGTGGTCGACGACGTCGGCGAGAAACTCGTTGCAAATCACTCCGACGTTGTCTTTATACTCCTGGGCCAGGATGGGCCAGTTGCGAGAAAAGTCCTGGAACAGGATGTAGGGAGCCCTCGGGTTGGAGTCGAGAGGCAGCTCGTTGCCGCGAATCTGTCGGAGGAGCGGCTCGACTTCTCTCTGCGCAAACTCCTTCTTGGGCTGGTCGCCAACGACCCCGGCCGCCGGCAGGTTCATGCCAGGGCCGGAAGAGGGAGAAAAGTTGACCTTGCTGCCGTGTTGGCGGAAGAGGCGCGAGAACCTTTCGCTTTCTTCGCGCACGCGAGCCCGGAGCTTCTGTGCAGGCGTCCCCTTGGGGCTCGATCGCCTGGCGAAGAAGGACTCTCCGACTGGGTTTTTGTAGTTGCCGTTCACGGCAGGGGTGACGAGGTTGCTCGACGCCGAGAAGAGCTCGCCCATTTCGAAGCGCATCTCCTCGACGGTATCCTCGCCCGACCCCAAGGCCTTCAGCTGAGCCTCGCACTGCTCGAGGGCCTCCTGGATCTGTCTTCGCAGCGATTTCACGTGCCTTCCCACGTGTCGCTGCAGCTGGGAGCTGAGCTTCTGCCGCAGGGCCTCGACCCCCCACATGTGAGGCGGCAGGGCAGCCCATTTGCCTTTTGTGAAGAAATCCGCCTCGCGACGACATCTCATCTCGGGAGACGGCCAGTGTTCTCCCGGCCCCGGGTTGAGCAGGATATACCACCCAAGCTTGAAGTTGTTTTCTCGGTCCTTGTTCGCCACGAGCTCGATGAACTTGTCCTCGAGGCCGATGCCCTCCGTCATGTCCGGCTTGGTCAAGACGCCAATGGTGCGCGCGCCGGAAGGGTCAAAGTGGCGGGCCTTCTTCAATATGGGCGCCTGCACGTAGTCGTTGTTGCCTCCAATGACGGCCAAGATGATGGTCCGGCTGCTCTTCATGTACCGATCCGAGAGCGTCTCGATGGTCTGGATGTCTGCCTCGGATTGGTCGCGGTTGGCCACGCGGACCAGTCCAGGAAGATCAACAAGACTCAGCATGGGCATGTCCGGCCCCGTCTTTTCCACCACGAGGATGTCGCGGGCAGCAAACCGTCCGGGCGTGTTTCGGGGGGCGATGAGCTCCGTAGCCTCTCTCATCATGGCATCAAAGGGCGTGTCGATGCCAACATCGCCTCCAAACTGCAATAGGCGGGCCTGCTCATTGTATGGGCGGTCCCTGTCCGGGATGATGGAAACTTTGAGGTTCGTCTCTCTGGCCCTCCGCAGGCGTATCTCCGTCGCGAAGCGAGTGCAGGCTCCGGCGTCTCGTGGGAAGGGCGTACCGCTGAGGGCTTCCAGGACGGAGCTCTTGCCGGCCGATTGGTCTCCCACGACGACGATCTGGGGCAGCTTGACATTGTCTAGCTGGGCAAATTGAAGCTTGTCGATGAGATCCAGCAAGCCCCTCTGCTCGCCGGCAAGACCTTGTGCCTCCAGCGAAGCCCCGAGGGTTGGGGCCATGGCGGGATTTGCAGATTGGGAATTCAGAAGCATAGATCCCATTACCTGGCAAAAATTCAGATGGTGTCGAAGATGGAAGGATATAAAGGCAAAGAAGGGGTTAAAGATTTGCTACAATCATATGCAAATCTTTCATATGCGAAATCCTTCTTTATCGCCAGATGACCTTTTATATATACAAAGATGCCCCCAGGCAAACACGGAAGCCAAGACAGGCAGCCATTTTATCAGGTATGAACAGGTCCGCCTCAAACGTGGTAGTTCTAATCCCCCCCCCCCCCCCCCTTTTTTTTTTCTTTTCTTCTCTCTCCCTCTCTCTCTTTTTGCCACTCCTATAAACGCTCTGCTAGCCGTTCAGATTTCGCCTCAGAAGTACGCGTTTGCGTACGTATTGTGCTTCGAGGCAGCCATTTAACAAATGTGGTAACTTTGTTGCATTACGTATGACTGACTGAGCAGGCAGCCAGCCAATGGATGTGGCGCAGCGGGATGTGGCGCTCGATTGTGGCAGTGTTTTTTTTTTTTAGTTGGTTGGTTTGTTTTGTTTTGTTTTGTTGCTATGCCGAGGCTCTCGAAGCACATTAGAGACAGAATGGGCGGTTCACATTCTTGAAATATGGTAGAGAGTCCGTCTAGAGAATAAGACTTGGTTTTTTCATGTGGTTTTTTGCCATGAGGTTTTGGCGTTGTAGAAATCAAACAAATCAATCAAACTTTAAAAAAAGAGGGACAGGGAAATAAAAATAAATAAATAAAATAAATAAATACATGAATCAAAATCAAATCAAATACTTATGCAGAAGTGCTTTGGAGATTGGAGATTGTAAACACGTGCTCCTTTGCGTCCCTTCTTATACCAAATAAAAAAAATCCTCATCCTCCCGTCTCGTTTCTGCGTCAAGAGCCTCTCCATTCATATATATACCCTTCAACATAGCACTCGCCAATAAATTCATACTCCAAGCCCTCCATCTTCTCTCTCAGCACAAACGGGGAGGTCCGGCAGCTCCGCGATGTTGTGCGTCTCCTTGCCAAAGCCCAGCAGCGCAAAGATTGTATCGCGTCGATCCGTTTGCCCGCATGTCGAGTCCCGCAATCACCACCGTCGAGATGTCTTGCGGCGGCGCGGGCTTGAATTTTCAGCTCCGGATCCCGCGACGCCTCCGAATGATTAGCAGTTCGTATATGCACTCGAAGTTGTAGGTTCAAGTGTGTTTCGAATTACGCATACCGCTGAAATATTGATATCCGCTGCTTTTCAATGAACTGGTCCGAGTAACACCTCCATAGCCACGACGATACTACTTTGATGCCACCATGTCCCACAGTTCGTGCTCTTAGACTATCTCCTCTCCCCTGAGCAGCAAAGTTCGGGGTTTCGGGGTTCTTCAGGGCATCTCATCTTGCTCAGGCCAATATATCGTGAAACTGTTTCTTTAGTATCGTCCCACGGCAAATATCAGGCGCAGGGCAAATAGAATGCCCATGGTTAAGCCCAGAAGACTCGGCACATCAAGGTCGAATGCATTTTTGATCGCCCAAAGCAATGTCAGGCCACCAATGAGCGCCAATATGAGAACGGCACATATACCAGCGATCACGAGCGCCACGTAGCCTTCAGGCTGTTCATTACCGCTGGTACTCGATTCAGCAAACTCCCGAGCATCGGCTTTGTCTTTTGCCTCATTATGGTCACACGGTCGACTCTGGCTGGAAAAGTCGCTTGGATTTCTCTGCTTCTCGATATCGAATCGTGAGGAACGGGCTGTCTTCTTCGCAACAGTTTTGCCTTTTGCCTCCTTACAATCGGCGGACCGATCCCGGTCAGGGAAATGCGGTGGTATTTTCCAGCGCTCGTCGCCAAACAGTGAGGAATACCCCATGGTCTCAACGCCGTGTCCCGTTCCCCTGAGCATGGTTATGCTGTCGTTGAAGGCCTTGTACATTGCCACGTTGAGGTCCCGAGCTTGCATTTCGCGGTTTGCTATCAACGTTCGCATCAGTCGCAAGAGCATTGAATCTCACAGATGACACACGACAGAACGTACCAAGCACAAGCTGGTCCTCTGGTCCTCCGCAGTTCTCGTTGTTAAATAGTGAGCGGTGGGGCAGCGGCTCGATGCCTTTCGTCTGCATCGAGAGAGACAATCGAATTCGCTTCAGAAACAGCCAAAATATGACACAAGGCTGGCGTCCTTGATAGCCGTCTAATAAGTTGTCAAGTCTGCTACGACGTATGGATTCGTATTCGGGGGTGCCCCAATCTAAATCCACGTTCTTGGCCCATACTTGAAGCATCACAAGCGAAACTATCATATTCTCAAAGAAAGCCGGGCTCGTCCCACCTGCCGCAGGCAGTTAGCATCTCTCCATGGCGTTTCCAGATATGAGAAATTTTACCCAATTTCTCGTAAAGTCTTTCAAAGTCGAATCCTCCATGACATTTGTCAGTCTCGCCACACATCATCATATCTCGCAAGGCTCGCGCCCCGGCAATGTTTCCAAGGAGGAATTGCTCCATATCGAGACCTGTCTGGCTAGGCCACATGGCCATGCTAGCTTCGACCTCTCTTCCTTCGCGCAGCATGAAACGAGCCAGGCCCTTGATGTATTCCATCTGCTTTCCTGCGTGTTCCCCCATCACATTTTTCCCCACCTCGCATGGTTCTGTCAAGTACCATTCTATCAAGTCCAGGAAGGCATCTTTTCGATTAAACATGACCTTCGAGCCATGGAAAGCGTGATCAAGCAGGAGGCCATTGATGATGCGGGAATGGCGGGTAGATATCGGAAAGAAGCTGAAGCTGAAGTCGTCGTTCTTATCCAGACGCCGGCTCCATCCGGGCTTTGGCGTCAGTCTTCCGTTGGCCAATTCCATGTACGAGTTTATCGCTTTCCGTACAGGGAGATCCTCCATGATGGATACTTTCCCGGGGCCGTATAAAGCGCCAATCCACATCTCCCGGTGTAACTGCCGCATCTGCCTAATGTCTGGATCCGCGTCCTCGCTCATCTCAGGCAACAGGTTGGATCGTAAGACTATCATTAGCCTCGGCGAAATTGGCGCAAAGGAGTGAAAGCGAGGAGACATGCAGACATGCTTGCCGGTGCTCTCGTCCAAATAGTGAGTGGTTGGCCCCTCCCATACGTTATAGCCATTTTCTGTGAGAACGAACTCCTCGTCGCCACTTTCCGGCGTGCAGATTGCCAGATACGTGTTACAGATGTGGTCAACAAACAAGTCGGCAATGGGGAAGTATATCTTCCTTTTGATATCGTATTGCCAATGTCCCTCGGCATCCATTTCCAGGTTTATAATGGCCTCCAGACTCTGAAACCAGACATCAATCGGTTTGGCGAGGCCGTTGGTTTGCATGTAATCACGTAAAAGCTCCTTGTCGTCCGCATCATAGCTCTGTATATCGTCGACGTTGTAGTGTCGATGATATTGCTCACTGCGGTAGGCGAGCAGAAATATAAACTTGCGCAGGGTATCTTTTTCCGTCCTTTGCAGCCATATCGCGGGGCGTCCATCTTCATATGCCTTGATGATCTTGCGATAGATGCGGCTCGCATTGCACTCCAACTTTCCGAAGTTTTCCTCAAGATGGTGTTGGTCCTTCAACGGGTTTGCCGCGTCCACGTACATGTTGTACAAGCCGCAAGCGCGTTTTACCGGACACTCACTTATGAGAAATTCATCAGAAAGGCAAAGGCTATTAATCACTTGCTCTCCAGGATAGATGTTACTCTTGTCGTCGCGCTTCTTGTATTTCTCCGCCCTGCGTTTCTTGGGGAAGCCAAATGGGTGAGAGAAGTTTTTAAGTATGAACTGGGGGATAAAATGCTGATACTCCAACTTGACCGCCTCCATATTTATTCAGTTTTGGTTTGATTCGGGGCTACACATTGATGTTTCGATGAAAGCTGGGAGAGTCTTGAGGCGCAAAAACCATGCGGCTGAGATGTCGTTGTTGTTGTCGTTGTTGTTGTTGTTGTTTCTTGTTGTTTCTTGTTGTTTTGTCGTTTGTTGTTGGGCCGAAATGTCTCATGCAGCTTATTTCCCAATCACACGTACCACAGTTGACTCTCGGAGAGGGATATTTTATAATCCAACGATACCAATAGGATTTCATGCCAAGCTGACGATGGCGCACCAGCGAATTATTTGCAAAAAAAAAAAAAAAAGAAAAAAAAGCGCAGTGCAGATGCTTCATTCCTGGCACTGAAAATGCGCAGCACACGCGACATTCGCACGACGCACATATCCTGACTTTCCAGTCCAGATTAGACACGCCTCGACACAGAATAGCTGCCTGAGGAAAAAGTTTATTATTTTTATTATTGTTGTTGTTGTTGAGATACATCCAAGATACTTGTCTCTATTTCCATTATAGAGGGGAAATATAGTTAAGTTGTTGCCTTGTTCGACAAGAAAGAGGCTTATGCAGGGGGATCACGCGGCTGAAAGAAATGTACGGGACAGCTGATTTGGCCAAGCTCAGCAAGAGTAGACAATATACACAAGAAGGGATCGATATATACCAGAATCTATGCCAGACTCAAGGATAGTCAATCCGGCTATGTAGGCAGTCTATCGCAGAGTCTATCGCAGAGTCTGGTATATAGGCCACGCTGTTCCTGATATACAGTAGAGTATGCAGGCCACGCTGTATCCCAACGCTTGCTATGGCTTTTTGTCACCAAAGGCTTGCACTGGATGGGATTTTCAGCATCTCGATAAAGATGTAGGTACAGGAGTGTGTTGTCGTCGTTGCGAAATAACAAGGTTTGTTTCAACTTTGATGAGAATAAGCAAAATTAAAAGAGCCTTTTCTTTAACCGATGCTGCTCTTATATCTTATGGAAGAGGGATGGAAAAACGAAAGCCCTTCAACAAAGTCTAATGTAGAATATAACATGTGTTTGTTGAATAACTCATGATACGCATCACCAGGCTTCATACACCAAGAAGACTTACAGCCCCAAGTTGGCAAATTTTTTATTTTTCCCTCGTCAAATCAAGGACCAACGAACACACACACACATAATATCTCATGATATTAAGCTCGAAAAAAAAAACAAGACTAAAAAATGATGCTTAATTCTCCTTCTTTCACTAGGCTTTCCGCTGTTTCATCTTCCCCCTATTGCTACAGCCTACAGGGATCGCGGAGTCCCGGCTATAAGGCCTTCTCGGTCCGATTTAGCCCTACAAAACTGTGGGCATTGGCTTTTTCTAACCGATGGTGATGAGGCTTCCCAGATGCATTCAGCACTTGCTTTGCATACATGGACTCGTCGAAGCGTCTCCATTTCGACAGCTACTCCCCCGTGAAACCGGACCCAAGGCACGGCTCTCACAATGGCATTTCGTTCGGGTCCTGCTCTTCCTGGAAAATAACACATCAATCGTAAAGTCCAAGATGCCGGAAAATGGCTCTTCTCCGGCCAATTGAAGCAGTCGAGCATCATCTGCAGGTGAGGCCATCATTGATTGGGTTTGTCTGCGTCATTATGCCAAGTTTGCCATCTTCCATTCTATGTAAAACTTCACTTATAAGTGACCCAAATGAGTCAATCTACCCCGAAGGGAACATGGCACGGCCCCACAGCGGAGGCCTCACCGTCCGCCTCCTCGACCCGGTCCTCCGGTGCCGCCGCAGCACCCCCAAGTCGGGCGATTCTCATCCGAATCTGCTTCAAGGAAATATCAATCTGTCCGACGCACCTAGTCATTCATATTATTTGGCCCCCATTTGGCTGGGAATTCAGCAGCACCGTTCTCAGCACCGTTCTCTTTAGCCTCGCTGTGATTCGTCCACGGCGGACCGTCGGCGAGATTGGCGTTTGATATCGCGGGCATCCATCCCAATATGTTCAAACGGACAAGATCATTTCCTGGTAGGAACAAATAGTCTCCAGTCTACTAGTTGACGGTCTATTGAAGTCTCATTTTGGCCATCACACACTCCGTCCACTCTTACAATCAGGACTGTGGGTACTCGGGAGCCATGGATGGTGAGGAAATCTTGTTTTAAAGATCAGCAAAAAAAAAAAAAAAAAAAAAAGGGGGGGGGGTGGGAGTTTGAGCATCTGAGCATCCCTTGTAGATTTCTCATTTAAATTACTGCTATTTTACCTGTTCTACTCATAGCATCTTGGAAATAACCTTACATCAACTTAACGATCTGCCTTCATCGACACTGGACTTCCCTCTATTGTCTCCTCAACATGGCATATAAGCCTAGTATATGTACAATGTCCCTGGGAAGATGCTACGCTGGCCATTCTCTGCCTCACAAACTAAGCATGGCCCGAAAGTACGGCTTCTCAGGCATCGAGCTCTTCTACGAAGACCTCTTAGAAATCGCAAAGAACATGCCTGGCGGAGCCACTCCAGAGAACCACATCTCCTCCGCGCAGCTGATAAGGCGATATTGCGACGAGCGCAACCTCCAAATCATCTGTCTCCAACCTTTTATGCATTACGAGGGCCTCGTAGATCGCAGCTTGCACCACCGCCGTATAGAAGAGTTGAGGCTCTGGTTCAAGATGGCGCACGTCTTGGGTACTGATCTCATCATGCTGCCGAGCAGTAACCTCCCGCCGCACGAAATCACGGAAGAAATGGATTGCATCGTACAGGATATGGTGGAAATAGCCGACATGGCACTTCAGGAAAGCCCCGTTATTCGGTTTGCATACGAAGCTCTCTGCTGGGGAACCCGCGTGGATACCTGGGAGGCTAGCTGGGAGGTTGTGTGCAAAGTAAACCGACCCAACTTTGGTCTGTGCCTGGACACGTTCAACATTGCCGGCCGCATATATGCTGATCCAGCGATGTCGACTGGTCTCAACCCGGATGCCAATCAGGCGCTAGCGGAGTCTTTGGATCGTCTCGTCTTCTCTGTTCCAGCGGATAAAGTGTTCCTGCTGCAAGTAGCCGATGGGGAGCGGCTCGAGAAACCACTCTTACAAGGCCACGCGTTTTATAACTCAGAACAACCACCCCGTATGAGTTGGTCTCGAAACGCAAGACTTTTCTATGGAGAGGCGCATTATGGCGGCTATCTACCCATTCGAGATATCCTCAGTGCTCTTGTTTCGAGGATCGGCTTCCAAGGCTGGATAAGTCTTGAAGTCTTCAACCGTCGCCTCGCCGATAGCGATCAGTCCATTCCAGAGGAAATGGGCAGGAGGGCAGCCCAGTCGTGGAGCAGCTTAGAGAGCGACCTTTGTCAAATTACCCATAACCTTGGCTATATCGATACAATCTTGGACTTGCTACGGTATGTCTCTCATTCCAATCCCGTCGTTTCTGAAATCAGACTGAATTCGCTCTTGAAGAGGCATAATGCACCCCAAGAAATGGCTTTGGCGCTATGCTTCGGGAAGTGACCCTCAGCACATTGTCCATGCCCAGGTATAGAAATTATGGCATTCTCAGCATTCCGAGGCGGGCGACGCACAGAACTTTTCATCAGGCGCAGCTGAATTGTTTTTTCGCAATGAATTATCAATTATTTAGCGATGGGTTATAGGGCCGGAGGAGTAGACAGACGGAGGCGGCATGCTTGATAATCGAAGAAAACGAGTTCAAGCGCAACGCAATTTTCCTTGTTCTCAGAATTAGTTGGTTGGTCTGGTCTCACATGTCTTCGATTTCTTTCAAGCGCAAAATGTACTCTTCCTGGAGACGCTTGAGGTAGCCGAGGAGAGCTTCTTGATTCGAAGACTTTGCGGCTTGTTGGAGTGCTTCATAAAGGTTCAAGTCAAGCTTGCGGCGGTGCATCTCTTTTTGGGATGCAGAGCTTTGCTGCTTCGACTCCCGTCTCTTTTTCAAGTCGTTTGCGACGTATTCTGCAAACTCAATAAAACTGTCTGGCATTCCCATTGCGCGAGCCAAAACAATCCCATAATGGTGTTCATCATCGACAGTGCCTGCGGTGGCCTTGTACGACATCGTCAATTGAGGTATTCCCCCTTCACCGACCGAGGTTTGAGATGCAAGATGGAGATTAAGGACACCCGGGCGATCCGCAAGTACTCGAGCCAGCTCGATGAAATGGGTTGCGAACCAGATAGATGCCCCGGTGTCAATCAGGGCTTCAGAAATGGCCATTGCGATGGCAATACCATCCCTGCTGCTTGTCCCACGACCCAACTCATCGATTATGGCAAGGCTCTTGCTGTCCACATTCCTCAAGATGAAAGCCATTTCTCTCATCTCTACTCCAAAACTTGATAGATTAGCTTCTATACTATCTTGCATCGATATACGAGCGAAGATGTTGTGTATGATGGGGAAGGCCGCAAATTCTGCCGGTACGAAGCATCCGATCTGTGCCATGATCTGAAGCAGAGCTACCGATCGTATATATGTGCTCTTTCCGCTCATGTTGCATCCAGTGACGAAATGAAATCGATAACGCTCCGTTGCGTAGTAGTCATTTGGCACGTATTCGCTTGACATCATCTACGAAACGGCAATTAGCGTGTGCAGAGCGACACAGGCCCTCTGCCCTTAGAGTAACGTATTACCTTGTCTAGGATAGGGTGCTTTGCTGATTTCAAAGCCAGTGTTTCTTCGATTTCAGGCCTCACATAGTCTCGCGTTGTGGTTACTTGACCAAAAGACGCTATCATGTCCACCAGAGCAATCGATTCGCATACTCGGAATAGAGGAGGCACTACCCGTCGAAGTTCTTTCACCAAGTCGCGAATAACGGTATCGCTTTGCATGACAATCTCGTTGGATGTATCTAGGAGCCTTTGATTCAGTTTTACCAGGTCAAGAGTCTGGCATTCCACATGGTTCTTTCTCTGAATAACGTTGATGAACTTTTGTTGTATCGATTCGACGTCAAGGCCCACGATGGGCACCCAGAACCAATACATGCGCCGATTATCGAATTTTAAAGTTATAGCAATCTTATGATTTTCTGCCGGCATACTTGATTAGATGAAATGAAGAAAAAAAGGATTGGGTCAATAAAGTAAAGATGGCTGGCTGCCCGTACCGCTGACTTCATCTGAGTGCTTATGGATTACTTCAGTAAGTTCCCTATACGTCAGGCGAGCGACATCCAGCATGCCGCTGATGCCGGATTTGACCGCAAACGCTCTTTGGTTACGTTGGTCCAGTGGTGACTTCATATAAGTGACATCAGCCTCAATTACCTTTTTGATATTGAGTAGAATGGGGGTCGTTGTCTCGGGACGGCACAGATTTCGTATTTTAACGAGCAAGTCGCTCTGAGCTGGATGCAGGGCTCTATAGAGCTCTGGCACTGATTCCAGAAAGGATTTGATAATGAGAATGTGAGTGATTTGCTCTTCAACGGCAAATACGCCAGTGGCGGCCCGAACCGTGATTATCTGCATTCATTAGTTATGCATTGGATAGCTCGAAGCACTCGGCTTACTTTTGTAAGGGTTTTCTCAACGTCATAGAAAAGCGCAAGGGCTCATATTAATTCAGTTATTCGTCCGGGGCATTGACGGGCACGCGGGAACCCTACCTTTGCGAATCTCGTGGAACATTTCCTCATTGGTGACCATCTCTTCGAGTGCATCGTACCGAGTTTTGATGAAGCCATCGAAATTGGTTGGTGGTTGGAGCAAATTGTTGCGAAGCACGCGAGAGCCCATCGGCGTACGAGTGTGATTTAGTAGCCCAAACAGGCATTCCTTCGATTTGGCAGACTTCATGTTTCGCATTACTTCTAGCGACTGCATTGCAGATATGTCTATCATCATCGTATCTTCAGAAGGCTGGTATCGGATGCGCAGAGATTGGGGCGAAAATCCAATGTTAAACTGATGGTTGATATACTTCATAGCCTGTTTTGCGCAATATGAGTCTCTGCCATGAGGAGAGCATGAAAGCAGCAGCTACCTACAGCAGAAAAACAGCAGATGGCGTAGTATTTGCCTTGAATGGCTACCTTGATTGGCCCAACGTCACCTTCGGGGGCGAGGTACTCTATATAATCTATTCCTGCGGTTTCAGACCAGGCAGAGCGCTCATAGGAGGTGACGTCCGCCTCGGGTATCAGTTGCTGGACCAGGGAGAAGAAGGTGCTAGGCTCGTTGGGAGGGCATGCCGAAGGCATGAAGACTATGCGAGAAGGGGACACCAGCTGAAGCTTGTGGATCGTCTTCACGTAGGATTGGTTATCACATATTTGGCTGAGAGTAGCTTCACCAATAGACAAGTTGACTGTGGCGATACCCACTGTCGGAGTAACGCCTCGTGCTTCGCTGACCGCGCATACGACATCGTGGGATTCACTCTGCCCGAGGATAGAAGGCGTGGCGCCGTTTCGAGAGCGTCGACTCGATGGAGTGTTGGAACGAGAAATCGCTGTCGAAGCGGCCGTAAAGGCAGTGCTGGGTCTCGAGCTAGCAACGGATGGAGAATATCGGGATAGGCGATCGTATTCATCCTCGATATGATCTTGGCTGGCTTGGCTAGGCCCGTATTGGTAGCTGGGAGAACTGGGTAAAGCTGAGCTGGAAAAGTAAGACGAAACCGTGCCCGTGGCCCGAGAAGAGGCTCGAGATGGAAACGGCATGGCTGTTGAACGGGGCAGGTGTCTCCCGAATACAATCGAATGTAGAGGAATGAATCTTGTTCTATGGGAGTAAGTATAGCATATCGCCGCAAAGAAGCGCAAGATATGCTGTCAAGTCCACTGGTGGCCTGTCTGAGATGGGAAGATGGAGAGGAAGCATGATGAACTGAGTTGAGAAGTCTGAAAGAAGGTCTTTCTTTATGTTGCGATTGTCTGTTGCACTTGCCTGGAGTACTGGCACCTGCCTACAGGTACTAGATTAGGTACTTAAGTCCTACTACTAGAGGCTAGAGGTACTATAGTACCTTAGTAGCACTACTACATAGTAGGTACCTACTAGAGGTGCCTGCATCTGGTAGAATTACCAGGTGCCTGAACTTGGAAGATAGGTACTAGGTAGTACCTCATCTTAGGATGCCTCTTGAGGGAATACTTGGCTGCACCGTATAAGGTGAACCGGAGACAGTGAATCAGGAAAGAGCTTGAAGCAACGGTAACGAAGGCACACCGTGCGGGCACCATAGCAAAACCAAGCATCCCTTTCATTTCAACGTAAGGTAGTGCGTTTTCAAGCTCCCCGTCTTGAAGATCAGTGCTGGCGACAATGTTACTGGCTGCTTGCTATGGTACCAATCAAGTGGACCAGGTAGGTAGGCTGAGTCATGGCTTCCAGGTACCGCAGTTTAGCCCGAACCTTCTCCCGAAACAACCCTTCTTCTCCACGCCCTTGACCGCGCTGTGACGCCACGAATCACATTGGACACACACAGGCTCGACTGCAAATCCACACGCCCTCTAGCGATAACAGCGCGAACCGCCAGGTACACCTTGACAGCCATGTTCGGGATACTCGAGGCCGTTGCTGTGCCTCATGCCGGCGTCTTTAGCACGTACGAGGAGCTGATCAAGGACCTCAATGGGCGGATGGAGAAGGAGGGCTACAAGATCGTCAAGGCTAGATCGCACCGCTCTCGAATGGGCGGTGCTGACATCCCTGGAAATGACATTGTCCGATGCGACCTCGTCTGTGATCGAGGAGGCCGGCCCTATAAGTGCATGGCCACCAAGCATAAAACGACCACGAAGAAGACGGACTGTCCCTGGAAAGCCAAAGCCGTGAACCGTAAGAGCATTGGCGGGTGGGTGTTGACCGTCTCTTGTGACCAGCACAACCATGCTCCCGGAACCCCAGAGCCGCCAACGCCCACTGAGATGAGCGAGGATGAGAACGACCTCACCGAACTCCAAGGTTTGTAGCAGATCTGCTCCATGGTTCTCGTGGGTGAATTCTAATGAGAGGCACTCGGCAGAGATGGAGGACGGCCCACGACCTGATACACAGACGGCAACGGCTATTCAGCTGGCTGGCATCTCCGAGTCAACACTTCGCCTGACTGGCGACACCTTTCATCAGCTCAAATCCGATTACCGCAAAATGCCGCAGCCGGATCGACTAAACGCCCTGGCGCAATTTCAGATGCAAATTGCAGCCATCTACGCCGTACAGAACGAGGACTGGCAGCGTCAGCGGAGGCAGGAAGCGCAAGATAAGCGGCATTTGCTGGTGGAAAAAGGCCGCAGGCAGCTCTCGGCCCAGAAACAGCGTGGACGCCGCCAGAGACGGCAGGAAGACCAATCGCAACAGCAACCGCAACAGCAACAGCAACAGCAACAGCAACAGCAACCGCAACAGCAACAGCAACAGCATCAGCATCAACAGCAACAGCAACAGCAACAGCAACAGCAACAGCAACAACAACAGCATCAGCATCAGCACCAGCACCAGCACCAGCACCAGCACCAGCATCAACATCAACATCAGCATCAGCAAAATATTGAGCAACAGGCCGTCCAGCATCAGCTTCAGCAACAGGCACAAAACAGTCATCTCCAGCCATTGATGCAGGAGTCACATTTTCAGCTTGCCCAGAATCCCACTCCGACGCCTGTCCCCCTCCCTGGTGGGATGGCGATCAACACGGTCTTTCCTCAGTTCGCGGGCCCGCCCAAGCGCATTCGTGGCCACCGGCCCTCCATGACGGCCCAGCCCGACGTTTAGGTTTGCTTTTAGAAAATTCAATTCCGCCAAGTCGAATATTTTCAAACAGATGCAGCTCTCCGTCTCCCCCCTTCCTGCCCCTCTCTTATTTTGGCCCAACTTATGCTACGGATTCATTGGCTTGGGGCCGAGAGCTTGGCGCTGAGCTTAACAAGCTTTTTGTCGAGACCCCACATTCTCACCGCCTAAATTTTTCCCACAGTTGCCAGATTTTTTGCCAATCAGCCCCACCATTCTCATTCTGTCGCGAACCTCCCATCACATTGATCGTCTGGGAAAGCTCTTCTTTGTTCTTGCCATGGCTACCGTTTTGCCACCCCCGTCCAAGCGTCAAAAGCGCGAGAACCTCGAAAGAACGCAAATACAGCAAGATGTCAGCGCTGTGACGGCTGGCCCCGCGGGCTCGTTCAAGGCCCGGTTTCTCGACGGTGACGGGAAGCAGATGGCCGATGTCATAGAAGTGCCTCTCGCTGACGCATCGGAGAAAAATCTATCGCTACTGTTAAATACACTGCTTGCCAGGGTTTGTCTCTACCGCCGGCACGGGCATACCCCCCCCAAAAAAAACCAAAAAAAAACCCCCCCAAAAAAAAAAGACGGAACGCTTTGACTGACGGTGCATTGAGCAAACAGGAGAGGGAAGAATTTCTCCCATATCGCTTTCGAATACACATCCCAGAGACGGACATCATTGTTGACCAATATCCAACCGACCTACTCCAACTCCTTCGTAGCCATGGCATCGAAAACCCGTTTGAAACAACAGTAACGCTCAGCGCCGAACCGCAGGCCGTCTTCAAAGTTCAGGCGGTCACGCGGATGTCCCACAGGATACCTGGCCATGGCGAAGCGATATTGGCCGCTCAGTTCAGCCCTGCAACCAGCAGTCGATTGGCTACGGGTTCTGGCGACAAAACAGCGCGGATATGGGATACGGAGACGGGCACCCCAAAATTTACCTTGTCTGGTCATGCGCACTGGGTTCTGTGCGTCGCCTGGTCCCCCGATGGCAAGCGTTTGGCCACTGGAAGCATGGACAAGTCTGTGCGACTCTGGGATCCCGAGACGGGGAAGCCTGCCGGCTTCGGAGTCCTGACGGGACACTCCAAGTGGATTACCAACATTGCCTGGGAGCCCTATCATCTGTGGGAGAACGGGTCTCCTCGGCTGGCGAGTGCAAGTAAAGACACAACAATTCGAGTTTGGGCAGTCAACACGGGACGGACGGAGCATGTCTTGTCCGGCCACCGGAGCAGCGTGAGCTGCGTCAAATGGGGAGGGACTGGATTGATCTACACAGCCAGCCACGACAAGACAGTCAGAGTCTGGAACGCCGAGAAGGGGACACTGGTGCACACGCTCTCCTCGCACGCCCACTGGGTGAATCACCTGGCCCTGTCTACCGACTTTGCGCTACGGACTGCCTTTTACGATCACCAGCCCGCGCCGAGTGGCGAGGAGGAAAGGCGGGCGAAGGCAAAGGAGCGCTTTGAGAAGGCTGCCAGATTCCAAGGCAACATTGCAGAGCGCCTTGTATCAGCCTCTGTAAGTAACCCAGCAAACAATCCGTAGCTTCTCTGTTGCGCCCCCGCCCCCCTAACCATTTTTCGTCCAACAGGATGATTTTACCATGTACCTCTGGGATCCCTCCCAAGGCACAAAGCCGGTTGCACGTCTGCTGGGACACCAAAAGGCCATCAACCATGTGACATTTTCCCCTGACGGCAGTCTTATTGCCAGCGCTGGATGGGACAATCACACCAAGATCTGGAGCGCAAGGTTTGTGTTTTGAGGACACCAAAGGGGCGATCGCAGAGCACATGCTGATATGATGACCATTTTTAGGGACGGCAAATTCATCAACACACTCCGAGGCCATGTGGCACCCATATACCAGTGTGCCTTTTCAGCCGATAGCCGGCTCCTTGTGACGGCATCCAAGGATACCACATTAAAAGTGTGGTCGATGGCTACGTGCAAACTGGCCGTTGACCTACCAGGTCACCAAGACGAAGTTTTCGCTGTACGTTTTACATTGGCACCCCTTTGTAACTTCTACGCCCTCCCCCCCTTTTCTCTCAACGTTTGGATGGCTGGCTGACGGAGAAATTCCGGTCCGTTAGGTTGACTGGAGCCCCGACGGACAAAGGGTGGGCAGCGGAGGGAAAGACAAAGCTGTACGCCTTTGGCGAAACTGAAACCCAACAAAAGGTATCGGCATGTGTGTGTGTCGTGGCGATTACATTGTACGCACCGGGTCTAGACTATGTAGAGCTGCTGTTTGCGGGACGAGCGGCGCAGTATTTCACAAATGATAGATAGAAAAGCGTGATCGTGACGTTGCATAAGGGCACTTGTCTATGCAGGTTTGATGAAGCCACTGGATGTGAAAGGCTCATTGGGCCAGTCCCAAACTAGCCGGACGGCGAATCCCTAGGAGAGCCAAAGAACGTTGCGCCAATTACTGCCAAGCTTGCCCCGTGGCACAGTAACAGCGCCGGTCCCAGATGAATGCGTATGAGATGGGAGAAAGAGGGTTTTTTTTTGTTTTTGTTTTTTTTGGAGGGGGGGGTGATTCTGCTGACGCCTTTGCGGCGCAGGCGCTCCCATCTGGACAAACAGGATCTGTATTGAATTGCTACTACGATAGGGGTGGTGCGGGGTAAGAGACAAGGTAGAGAGACTCTAGAGAGAGCTTTTTGCCCTTTTTGCGATGGTTGGCGGCGATTGAAGGTGGTTTTTTTTTTTTTTTTTTTTCCAAGTGACGCCGGTGGTTGTTGATTGGATTGGCGTGTCATTGACTAGGCAACTTTTTTTTTTTTTTTTCTTTTTTTCTTTTTTTTCTTTTTTTTTTCTTTTTTTTTTTCTTTTTTTTTTTTTTCCCCAGAGAGTCTTTTGATATACAAGTAACCTGACCTACCTAGGTAGTACTGAGAGGGTATTCATAATTGGTATTCTCGTACTTGCCTGGGCCGCAAGGTTGGGTCAAAGGACAGACAGATGGACACGGGGTAAGGGATTACTGGCCCGTGGCCATATTTTGTCCCATCAGTTGGCAGCCAAGACACGGGCGTTAGTCACGGCCTATGAAGACAGGCAGACCAATGAATGTTGCACGGTATACGGAGTACGGAGCAGGAAAGTTCACGACAAGCCGCCAAGGAATGCCACCTCCGCTGACATGTCTTAGCCCCCGCCCCCTCCGGGTTACATTCGTAGAAGCTTGGAGGCGAGGCGATGATGGAAGGCCTCCGTGATCCTTTCGGCGGATGGTGGCACGGCAGCCCGAAGCCATGCATGGACACGTACGTAATTGCCTACGGAGTGCGCATTGGGGCTAGCATTACGATATATATACACGTACCTATATATAACACATACCTTATATATCTATATACCATATACATGTATACATGTGTGTATACAAGGATGGGCATGTGCAAGGGCAGAGCAGAGGAGGATCGAGCAGAGCGGTTTCTATACATAATAATAGCCCGGATAAGGCGCGTGATATGTCAGGGCAGGCAAAGGGGGGGGGAGGCGTTTATCCCCAATCCAAGGCGTTGGATAGATGAAGCTGATGAAGCTGTTGCCACAACGGGAGATACAGGGATCGGCAGGGCCAATGACACATGTCGGCAGGGCAACGTGAACGTGGGAAGGGGAGGGGGGGGAGGGGGGAGGGGGGAGGGGGGAATGCCGTCAAGAGCCACTCCGTATGGAGTAGAGAGACAAAAGAAACAACGGCGCTTGCACTCCGCATATCGAGATGAGTACATATGACGCTTGATAAAGGGAGAAGAGGGATTGGGAGGTTGTTTCGACTGGATGTGACATCACCTGCGGCCGGACGGGTGAAATATAGGTATGTAGCAGCTGTAGCAAGCAGGACGTACGTACATAGTAAGAAAAATAACGATGAGATGCGATTGGCGCCTGTTGGCAGATGTGGCGATCTCTCTTTGGAGCGAGAATGGTTTATTTTTATATATTTTTTATAAATATACTAGTAGTATTTATTCATTTATTAATTCATCAATTTATTCAATTTATTTGTTGTTATTATTATTATTCTTATTATTATTCTATTTTTGTGAGCGGCCTGTTGGCCAGACGATTGATTGATTGGAATTGATTCGTTGCACGCCAGCCAAGCCGCTGCATAAAGGCTCATCATGCTTGCTTAAGTCCTCGGGTGGTCCAAAATATCAGAAGAGGCTTACCTACTGTATGCGGATACAGCCTCCCCGCTTGAACCCGTTGGTTTAGTACGTATTGGATACCTTTTGCACGGGAGCGAAGATGACCTACTACTAGGTACTCACCATGTACTGCTACGTAGCACTACTGCTACATACTACCAAGTACCAAGTACTACTTGCGCCACGCCACGCCACGCAAAGCCACGTCTGTAAATGAGCCGCGCTGTTGGAACATGGACGGACACAAGCATCCATTCTCAAGGGCCCTTTTATTTTATTTTTCTTTGTTCTTTTTATTCTTTCTTTTTGTCCTTTTTTTTTTTTTGGCTTCTCTCTTTTTATCTCCACCCCCGCCGGATGGGAAGGCAGCATTGTCGATCCCGCCTACCAGTTGGGTTTAGGGGTCAACGCACGGGGCTGAGGAGAAAATGGGCTTGGGGAGGGGCTTTTTCGTAGCGGAAACTTTGCCGGGAGCAAAACGAAGGCTGATTAATACATGTAATGATGATGTGGAAACGCATGATGGAACAAATGAAGAAAGAAAAAAAAAAAAAAAACCCCCTGGTTCCCTCCCCGTTTCAAACGTTTGGGCTCTCTCTCTCTCTGCCCTGCAAGCAAGCAAGTGAGCCCTGGCGAAGCTCCATCGGGATGGGTGTCGGTTGGGATTCGTTGGGCACGAACAAGGGCTGCCTCATTTTTTTCTTTTTTTTTTCAATTTTTTTACTTTTTTTTTTTTTACTTTTTTTTTTTTACTTTTTTTTTCCCTTGGTTCTTCAGTCTCTAGAGGAAGAAATAATATAGGGACAAACGTTTTTGACAAGCTGGTGAAGAAAGATGTGGACGGTTGTGGTTCAATGGGATAAAAGGAGGGAAAGAAGAAGAAAAAGAGAAAAAAGAAAGAAAAAAGAAAGAAAAAACCGCTCATACATGCAGTAGTATCTCTCTTTCTTTTTTTTTTTCCTTCTTGCTCTTTTTTTTTTTTCCCTCAGTCTTTGTCAGGGATGGCTGTGGCGGTACTGTTACATTTCTCTCTTCGGCCCACGACAAACGGGGAAACTGGCAAATTTCATTTTCATTTTTTTTTGTACTCACTGCTGCTCCGTTTTCCCGTTACCTTGACTCGCCTTGCCGTTTGTCTTGTCTTGTGCTGTCCTGGACATTGGAGGGACATTGCCGGAGTGTGCATATGACGAAGCCCTTCCGGGCCCGCAAACACCCGGCCGACAGGGGGAGGAACGATTGAATTTGTTCTGGTGCTGTTTTGATTTTTTTTTTTTTTTTTGGGAGGGGGATTTTTTTTTAAAAAAAAAAATCTTTTAATTTGTTCATTTTTTGTTTATTTTTATTTTTTATATTTTTTAAAGAAAAAACACCGTTTGTAGTCATGTAGCTCCTCCGTTCGGCGCGCAGGCTCTGGAGGCACGGGAACAATCGATTCCGAGTCATCGGCCCGCACAAGGCAATATAACAACAACAACAACATGGAACACGCTTAGCAGGGATTGTGCCGCGATGCAGTGGCACAGGGCAAACGCACAACCATGAACCACCGTGATGCCATTCGCCCATTGCCCAGCCCATTGCCCAGCCCACGCCTATGCCCATGCCCATGCCCATGTCCATGCCCATGACGGGCTTGCCCTCTTGTGATTCACCTCAGCCCGCGCCTCGCCAGCCTGTGGTTTCCCCTACCCATCCATTCAAAAAGGCGCCGGCCAAAGCACACAAAACGACCCTGGGAAGCCGTTTTTTCCAATTACGATCAGCACCGAGGCGCGGCGCACAAAGCAGCCGGGAAAACGAGGTCATGGGTGGGCTTGGTCGTGTAAGCGAAGAGCGCGCCGTCATCACACCCAACCACAGCCCTTGGGGCAAAATGTGAGGCTTGTGTCAAGAACAGCGAGCTGGTGTGCCTCTCCCGGTAGGCCGAGGCTCTTTTTTTTTTTTTTTTTTTTTTTTAATTTATCCCTGCGCCTTTTTGGCCTTTGTGCCCCGTCAAAGAGAGAGAGTGAGAGAGAGAGAGAGAGAGAGAGAGAGAGAAGTAGAACAAAAAAAAAGGGAGAAAAAAAAAAGAGAGACAGACACAGAGACAGACACAGACACAGAGAGAGAGAGCCCGGCGATGAGAAAACGGTGATTTTTTTTCACGACGGATGCTGCTGGTCCCCCTCCCATGCACGCGGACGGCACATGTGATGGCAATGGCTGCAGCTGTATCGCCGCCCAAGAGAAGCGCGTCGCAATATAGTTGTAGTATATCTTTCCGGCTATCCCTCTCTCTCTCCCTCGCTCTCTCTCTCTCTCTCTCTCTCGCTCTCTCTCTCTTCGTCTTTTTGGCCCATACAAAACAACAGCTAGAGCTACATAGGCTGGCCCAGAAAGCTACATTATCCATCCTGACTAGGCAAAACCCCTGGCACCGAGAGCCAACGGACCAAAACTCTCCTTTGCCCGTCCACAATTATCCGCCCAATTCGAGCACGTCAGCTTGAAGCAATTTGACCTCTGCTCAAGCCCCGGGCCATTACGTCAGAGAACCAAACAACCAAGAAGCCCTCTCTCTTCTCCTAAAACAACGAAACGCAAACCCCCAGCTTTTTTTTTTTTTAATTATTATTTTTTTTTTATTTCAGCTCCCCCTCCCTAAAGAGCTGGTCTCGAGAGAGAGCACGAGAATCATCCACGAATTTCAAAAGCTCCTCCAAAGGTGTAAGTGCCAAAAAGATTCAATTCCTCTATTTTGCCCTATCATCTGTCTCGTCTTGCTGCTCCCCCTCCCCCCCCTCCCCCCCAAAAGACCCCCCCTTGTTGCTTCCCCAATTCTGTGCACATTTCCATCCCATATTATCCACATCCTTGTCGTGAGGGGGAGAACTTGGTGTAAGAAAAGTCTCTAAATAATCGACACCAACCCCGAAAAAAAGGTCAAAACAAGAAGAAGAAAAGAGAAGAAAAGAATTAAAAAAAAAAAAAGAAAAAGAAAAAAAAGAAAAAGAACAAAGAAAAAGAAAAAAAAAGAGAGAGAGAGAGAAACAGACCAAGACAAGGGGACCCCCCGCTCCGTGTCTTGGAGCTTGGCTCATGGTAATACGACCCGACCGACCACCTGCGGCCCAGCCGAATTCATTTTTTTCTTCTTAATTTAATTTTTTCTTTCTTTTTTTTCTTTTTTCCCTTTTTTTTTTTCTTTTTTCCCTTTTTTTCTTCTTTTTTCTTTTCTTTTTTTTCTTTTTTTACAACGGGCATCCAATCCAATGCAAACCCGATCTGTCCCGCTGCGGCTTTAGCCTGCCCGCGGCAATAGAGCAACAAGCCTCTTCCCTCATCAACCAGCTTGAAAAAAAAAAAAAAGAAAGAAAGATTCCTGCTCTATTCCATACCTTGATCTCTCTCTCTTCTTCTATTGCTTCTTCTTCTTCTCTCTCTCTCTTCTTACTCATTAGTCTGCCTCGTTTGACATCATTGCGCCTCAAGACGTGCAGCCTATCACAGCGGCAGGCCTAAGCAGGTGGACCGCTTATTGCCTTCCCTCTCCCGCCTCTAATAAAAAAAAAAAAAAGCTCCGCATTGCCGCTCCCTTTTGAACTTGAGAAACGCACGGCACGGGAACTTTTTTTTTTTTTTTTTTTTAATATATTTATTTTATTTTATTTTATTTTTTTGATCAAGAACTGCTCAGCTCTCTCCAGCTTCCACACCCATCCCCAGCTCTGCTACTTTTGTACCTCATTCTTTCTTCTCATCCCGATGAGCTTTTCTTCTTCTTCCTCTTCTTCTTCTTCCTCTTCTTCTTCCTCTTCTTCTTCCTCTTCCTCTTCTTCTTCATCCTCTTCTTCCTTCTCACCCTCAAACAGACAAACATCGATCATAATCCCTCTCGATTGCCAGACAAACTCTCGAGAGGTAGCCGCTTCTGCCCATATGTCTTTGCCATAGCCGATAGCCAGTTTCGCCTGCCATCTCAGCCGAGACGGACAGACGTCGCTCGCTTCCTTTTCCGGCCTCTTTCTGCTGCCCATCGCTGCCGAACTTCGCATGGCCAAGGGATCCTCTCGATTTCCCGATCGACGACGAATCACAATCTTTTGTTCTTCTTCTTCATCATCATCTTTATTTATTTACTAGTTTTTTTTTAAGAGGCATCTGCTTGACAAATTGATCCAAAACAAGCCATTTGCCCATAATGACAGTCTTTATCTGCTCTCTGTAAGTTCAAGCGGTTGTCTTGTCTTGTCTTGTCTTTCTTCTTTTTCTTCTTCTTTTTTTTTTTTTGGTCTTCGTTTCTTCTCCCCTTCCTTGTTGGGTGTGTTCGGGCTCCCATCATGACATCTGTGGCACTGGGGCTAATGAATGGCACGTCATCTGCTCTCTCTCATTCTTCCCCTCCCGCAGCTTCCTCCCCAAGACCGTCCAGTTCAGCCTCCCGGGCAGCTCTCGCCGCCGGCACACCCTCTCGAAGCGTCCCAAGGCCTTCGCGCCGCCCAAACCTCCTCCCGTGGTCCCCGTTGTCGACGTCCAGCCGAGCCTCTTCTCGCCGCGGCCCGACATCACCCCTCCTCACACCCCGGTCGACGAGCCCACTTCTCCCGATCCGTTTGCCAACGAAGATGGCTTCCGCATCCAGTTCCCGCACAGCGACAACTCCCCCGCCGACAAGGGCTCCAAGTCCTGGGGCGGCCGCGCCGACCAGCCCAAGTCCCGCGCCAACACGCCGCCGCCGGCCGACATCTTCGAGAGCGGCCGCACGCTGCAAAAGGCCGCCGAGCTGGGCCGCCGCGGCATCGTCAAGCCTAGGTCCTTGATGCGCAGCGAAAGCCACGACAAGGTCTTCGCCTCCGCCCAGTGGCGCGTGGTCAACGCCGACCAGGGCAACGGCGGCCTCCGCAACGCCGCCATGGCCGCCGCCCGCGACGGGAAGCTGTCGGACTACACCTGGGTCGGCACCCTGGGCATGCCTACCGACGCCCTCGAGGGCACCCAGCAGAAGCAGGACATTGAGGACACGCTGGCCACCGAGCACGACATGCTGGCCGTCTTCTGCTCCGACAAGGACTTTGACGGCCACTACAGCCACTTCTGCAAGCAGATCCTCTGGCCCGTCTTCCACTACCAGATCCCCGACAACCCCAAGAGCAAGGCCTACGAAGACCACTCGTGGAAGTACTACGTCAGGGTCAACCAGGCCTTTGCCGACAAGGTTGTCCAGAACTGGAAGCGCGGCGACGCCATCTGGATCCACGACTACCACCTGCTGCTCGTCCCCGGCATGATCCGCAAGAAGCTGCCCGAGGCCAAGATTGGCTTCTTCCTGCACGTCGCCTTCCCCTCGTCCGAGGTCTTCCGCTGCCTCGCCGTGCGCAAGGAGCTCCTCGAGGGCATGCTGGGCGCCAACCTCATCGGCTTCCAGATCCAGGAGTACACGCGGCACTTCCTGCTGACCTGCAGCCGCATCCTCACCGTCGAGGCGACGCCCGAGGGCATACAGCTGGAGGACCGCTTCGTCGACGTCGTGCACCTCGCCATCGGCATCGACCCCGTCAGCCTCAACGCCCACCGCGCCGAGGCGGACGTCATGAAGTGGCTGGCCGTCATGCAGGAGCGCTACCAGGGAAAGAGGCTCATCGTCGCCCGCGACAAGCTCGACCACGTGCGCGGGGTCAGGCAGAAGCTGCTGGCGTACGAGCTGTTCCTGAATAAGAACCCGGAATGGCGCGAGAACACCGTCCTGATCCAGGTGGCCCTGTCCTCGGGGGAGCCCAACGAGCTCGACGCCGCCGTCTCCGACATCGTCACGCGCGTGAACTCGTCGTGGGCAAACCTGGCCTACCAGCCCGTGGTCTACCTCAAGCAGGACATCGACTACGCCCAATACCTCGCCCTCCTCTCCATCGCCGACGCGCTCATGATCACCAGCCAGCGCGAGGGCATGAACCTCACCTCCCACGAATATCTGTTTTGCCAGGACGGCAAGATCTTGCCCGACAAGAAGCACGGCTCGCTCATCCTGTCCGAGTTCACCGGGACCTCGTCGCTGTTTGGCAAGAACGAGCTGTCGGTGAATCCTTGGGATTACCGGCAGTGCGCCGACGCAATCAAGCAGGCGCTCGAGATGGGCGAGGAGGAGAAGACGCGCCGATGGGAGAACCTCTACCGGTGCGTCGCGCACCAGACCGGCTCCCACTGGTTCACCGAGCTCCTCGGCCACCTGGACCGGTCGTACGACGAGCAGCACAAGCGGGACCAGACCTACGTGCCCCGGCTGTCCATGAACTCGGTGTCCGCCAAGTACGCCGACGCTCGGCGGCGGCTCTTCATCCTGGATTACGAGGGCACGCTCGTCAGCTGGGGCCCCGTGAACCAGATCATCCCGGTCAGCCCTCAGCGGACGCTCGACGTGCTCAACGACCTGCTCCTGGACGAGCGCAACACCGTCTACGTCATGTCCGGCCGCCGGCCCGAGGAGCTGGATCGCGTGTTCCGCCGCGTTCCCAACCTGGGCCTGATTGCCGAGAACGGGTGCTTCCTCCGGGACTGCGGCAAGGAGGAGTGGCTGGAGATGGCCGACGCGTCGCAAATCACCGACTGGAAGGAATCGGTCAAGCCCATCATGCAGTACTACCTCGAGAGGACGCCCGGCGCGCAGATCGAAGAGCGGCGCTGCAGCCTGCTCTTCCACTACAACAGCGCCGAGGACTACGAGTCGGCGTCGCGCCAGGCCTCCGACTGCGCCAGCCACGTCAACGACGCCTGCGAGTCGCAGCGGGTGCACGCCCTGGCGGCGGACGGCGCCATCCTGGTCGAGCCGCTGGACTGGACCAAGTGCACCGCGGCGCAGCGAGTCTTTGAACAGCTGGGCGAGAGCATCAGGTCGGACGAGTCCCACGAGAGCGCCGTCGACTTTCTCATGGTCGTCGGCGACGGGCGGGAAGACGAGAAGGTGTTCAAGTGGGCGAACAACCTGGGCAGCCAGGAGCAAATCAGGGATGTCGTCACCGTCAGCCTCGGCAGCCGAAGCACGGAGGCAACGGCCACCTTGACACAGGGCGTAAGCGGTAAGTTTGTTCCTCCCAACAAAAGAGAAAAAAAAAAAAGAGACGATGGATCAGAGCGGCTAATGCGTTTGCGTTGCACACAGGCGTCCTCACTTGCCTTCAGCGACTAGCGTCTGTTTCTTGAGAAGACGGGTTGCCGTCGTTCCCCATGCCCCCTTTCCCTTCTCTTGGCTTTTTTTTTTCTTTTTTCTTTTTTCTTTCTTTTTTTTTCTTGCTTTTATTTGGCCACTTGCTGTTTCTCATCAGTTGCTTTGTTGTCATGCGAGGCGTCTCAGGTACATGAAAAGGAGGCGCATTATGGGATATCAATGGAATTTGCATTATACCTGGACATGGTTTCAATCAGGATCGCCTACGACGATTTGATGAGTCCGTGTATATGTTAGTTATTTGTTTGTTTATCGAGGCTTACCCACCCTTTCCTCCCTCCATTTCCGTGTACGTAATGGTAGCTCTTTGGGATTTCTGAGAAAAGGATGAGCCGCGGAGGCCCGGGGGGGGGGGGGGTTGAAGGCTTACTGTCGCTACCATTTGAATATTCCGCCACGAGAAAGATGACAGCGTATTCCATTCTGACTCAACTCTACAAAGCCTCTGAGTCATTCCTTTTTTTTTTTTTCTTTGGTATCAGAAGCGTCATTCACGCATTGGGCGGCATGTGTAATGGGTAGTAATGGTACATGGCAAAGTACAAGCGCACGCATACCGGGCTCCTAATCAAACATTCATTCATAACAGCGCAATTTTGATTTCCATGCAGCTTCTCTTCCGGATTCTCTCTCTCCGCGATTCTCCGCATGCCGGCCCACCGGTTGACTCTCCCGTTTCAAGGCAGGATGAACCTGGCGGAGAAGCCCGTGGATGCACACGCACTCGCCGCCTTAGGGGGGGGTTTTGCTGGTTGAATCAAGCATTTGCCTCTTTTTGTTTCCAATCTTTCTTTTTTGACGGTTGTTACAAATCGAGGATAACGGACGGACACTGACTGTGTCTTTTTTTTTATTTTTATTTTTTTTTATTATGGATGGATTCAGCTCCTTATTGGTTATAAAACGTACGACGCTGTTCCTCCGCTGTTCCTCCTACATGGGGATTTTTTTTTTAAACTCCATTTTTAATTTTTTTTTTTTTTTTTTTTTTTCAAAATTCAATTCTTCAGCGGACCAACTTGATTTATTTTATACGTTATCCCTATATATTATACTATATAATATATATATATATATATATATATATATATATATACTGCCCAAGTCAACTTAGCGTCCCGTCGTCCCGCCCCGAACTAACTCGTAAGCGACAACGCCGGAAAGCGGAGGCTCTGGAGGGATCCAGCGAAATCGGCACCGCGATGGAGGGGCGTTTTGTCGTGGTTGGTTTTTCGCAATATATAAAACAAATGCATTCATTCATTACATGCATTACATGTAATTGAAAAATTCATATTTAAAAAAAAAAAACACGGTTGTGAGACGGGAGAGAAACATTTTGCTCAAATTGCTTTTTCTTTTTTTTTCTCTCTTGTTCTTGTTATAAAAAAAAAACCCCCCATAAAATTTGTACCAAAAATTTTGGGTTCTTACACTGTGATCGACGTCGTGGTTTTTTCTTTTCTTTTCTTTTATTTATTTATTTATTTATTTTTCCTTCTTGTTTCCCCCTCCCACCTCTTTTCTCTCTTCTTTTATTAAGCAAAACACCGCCATCCCATTCAAGAAAGCTTCCTTCTCAAAGAGGACAGACAAGAAACCAGCTCTCGTCCGAAAAATGGCTGCCTTCCCTCCGCCGCCGGTAAACACCATCAACTGGTCCAACGTCGGCTTCCGTGTCCACGAAGGTTAGCCCTCGTCTCTGCCGGCATGTCGCGCGCGTGCTCTTTTTGCTGATGCTTGTTGGCGATTCCCGCAGTCAACGGCCACATCGAGTCGACCTACTCGGCCAAGACGGGCAAATGGACGCCTCTCAAGTTCGTCGCCGACCCGTACATCCGCATCCACGGCATGGCCCCGGCCCTCAACTACGGCCAGCAGGCATACGAGGGCCTCAAGGCCTTCCGCATGCCCGGCGGCGGCGGCATCGCCGTCTTCCGGCCGGACCGCAACGCCGCCCGCCTCCAGCACTCGGCCGAGGTCACCTGCATGCCGCCGGTGCCCGTGGACGTGTTCCTCCGGGCCGTCAAGGCGGCGGTTGCGCTCAACGCGGGTTATGTGCCGCCGCATGAGACGGGCGCCGCCATGTACATCCGCCCGCAGATGTACGGATCGAGCGCACAGCTGGGCCTGTCGGCGCCGGAAGAGTACACCTTTTGCGTCTTCGTCATGCCCACGGGCGTCTATCACGGCGTCCACCCGGTCAGGGCGCTGATCCTCGACGAGTTTGACCGCGCCGCCCCCAACGGCACGGGGCACGCCAAGGTGGGCGGCAACTACGCGCCGGTGCTGCGGTGGAGCGACAAGGCGAGGACGGAGGGATACGGCATCACCCTGCACTTGGACAGCACCAGGCACGAGGACATTGACGAGTTCAGCACCAGCGGCTTCATCGGCGTCAAGACGGGCGGCGACAACGACGACGACGACGTCACCCTCGTGGTGCCCGACTCCAAGTGCGTCATCGACAGCGTCACCAGCGACAGCATCCTCGCCATCGCCAGGAGCTACGGCTGGAAGGTCGAGAAGCGCACCATCAAGTACGCCGAGCTGGCCTCCTTCAGCGAGGTCTTCGCCGCCGGCACCGCCGCCGCGTTGGTGCCCGTGCGGAGCATCACGCGCCGCGGAACGAGCGGCCTTGCGGCTGGGCCCAACGTGGCCTCCACGGCGGAGGCCGAGACGGTGACCTACATCCCCGACAGTCAGGAGGACGCCGGCCCCGTGTGCCTGAAGCTGTTGGCCGAGCTGCAGGGGATCCAGCTGGGCAAGAGGGACGACAAGTTTGGCTGGCGATTTGCCGTTACCGAGGCCGATGGGGAGGGCATTGCGGGCGCCGAGGGGACGGGAGAGGTGGATGTGCGGACGGTGGATGAGATGGATTAAAAGGAGGGGGGAGTGAAGACGAGAGAAGACGAGGAAGAGGGGAAAAAAAAATTTAACATGAAAATAACGACGCGTGTATATATATCGTTCAATGTCACCGCACATGGTTCACACATTTGCAAAAAAAAAAAAAAAAAAAAAAAAAAAGGGGGGGGGGGGCATGGAACAAACAAACAAAACAAAAGGTCAATGACGGTTTTTTTTTTTTTTTGGATTATTTCACAATACCAGCTTCCATGGCGCTCTTCTTCTTCTTCTTCTTCTTCTTCTTCTTCTTCTTCTTCTTCTTCTTCTCCTGCTTCTCCTTCTTTTCTTCGTTATACACTAACTAGCAAGATCATCACCACGCTTCATACGCCGCAAGGCCCTCGGCGAAGCTATCGTCAATCCTCTGCGTCAGGCTCTGCGCAATGGCCTGCAACGCCTCGGGCACCTTGGCCACCACCGCGGCGCCAAAGTCCCGCGCGGCGTCCTGCTCCAGCTTGAGGTTCAGCAGGATGACGGGGTCGACCACCAGCAGCTTGTCGAAGCTGGGCTTGGCGGCGATGATGCTGGCGATGGTCTGGTTGACGTCCGTGGCGAGGCCGAGCGTTGCGGTGGCGATCTCGATCGTCTGGCCCAGCGTCAGGTTGGCGGCCGCGTTGGCCGTCCCCGTGCCGGCCTTGATGTCGGCCAGGAGCTTGGCGGACTCGACGGTGATTTGGAGGAGCGTCAGGGGGCTGCCGCCGAAGGAGGAGACGGTCTTGTTGAGGCCGACGGTGTCGGTGGCGATGGTGTTGAGGGCCGTCAGGATCGGGTTTGGGTCCGCGTCGGCGAGGACGGAGGCCAGGAGGGTGAAGAGGGGGAGGAGACGGAACTTCATGTTTTGTGTCTTTTAGGTTGAGGTCGTTGTTGTTATTGTTGTCGTTGTTGTCGTTGTTGTCGTCGTTGGTGGTGCTGATGAGTGTAAGTGGAAAAAAGAAGCTTTGTGGTGTACAACTATATGAGACGTAGCACGGTAGACAAAACGGCTGTGAGCTGCGAAAGGAAGCCCGACAACTCTACAGAGGTCCAACAGCTGCTCCGTAAACCAAAGGACCAACAGGCCGTCTTATCATTCAATCTTTATATACCCGGCCAGCTACCAAACCTCGCCAACACAACACAAGCCCCCCGCCCCCCAAGACGACTTTAGCCTCGTGTCATTGCTCGCGACTATCATCAAGCCGCACTCCAAGCACGATTCCATCCCAAATTGCTCAAAAGAGAGGCAGAGCCGGGCAGCGCAAAAGCAATGGCCGCCTCCGTCATTGCTCCCTATGCCGGGACTATCGCCAAATCGGGCAGCTCAGACCGCCTGCCGATATTTCATTGCACCAGGAACCACACGGACTTGCGGGGAAGCTCGCCAATGAAGGGGGGGGGGGGGGGGCGGGGAGAAGGGGGAGGATCCGATGTGTGGGTGGGCGAGAGGGCGATGTTCTGGGGTAAAATCCATGTTGCAGCCGCGGCAGCTTCTTGGTTCTTTTTTTCCCCTTTTTTCTTCTTCTTTTTTTTTTCATGTGTCTGGTACAGGATGCGTCAAAACATTTTGCTATTGCTGGTGAAAGGAGATAGGCTGGGCCCTTGTCCCCAAAGGACGACCGTAATGGCATTCTCTGTATCGTTGTCTTTGCCGTGGGAGGGATCTTGTCATACGGTGATGGGCCTTCTCGCTCGAAAACGCGGTGGCTCTTTGAACAACAACATTCCTTCCTGTCTGATAAAGAAGACTTGGCTGTTTCACTCTTCGCTTCCATGGCTCCTGTTGGCGGTGTCGGTGGATGTGTATGTTCAACGAACTTCTTTTTTATATATATATATATATAAGTAGACAGGGTGATACTTCAACATATAAAATAGATTTATGCCAATACATGAAGAGAAAATATTTTCGGCTTAAGAAGGGATTTTGGTATGAGAAGAAGGATTGACGGTCGTGGTCAAAACTAGAAGCACATGATGAGGAGCAGAATTGCTGGGGGGTTTTTTTTTTTTTTTTTGTTAGATTGTCCTTGTTCTTTTTCAATATTCTTGCACAATGCAGAGACACGTTCACTTCACAAACAGGGAATGACGAAGAAGTAGTCCAATTCCTTTATATCCCGCTTCATCGCTAATCCAATCCAAATTCATACGCCCAGCCAAAAAGTCCATATACCGAGCACAAGAAAGAAAAGAAAAAAAAGAATAACAAAAATCTCTCCTCCGTCTCGGCTACCTACTGTTTTGTTTGTCGGGCAGCACAAAACCATCCGAACCCAGGAAGCGAATTGGTTCACCAGCCGCAAACCGGGGCAGCTGTTGTTTCCAATACTCAATCTGATGGCCCAGCCCAAGCAACGTAAGGAGCCGTGCCCACATGGGCGAGCCAACCTCCTTGCCATCCCTTTGCAGCTCCTGGAGTATATTCGCAGCCGCTTGGCGAAAAGCAGGGGCACCGCACGAAGCAGTCTGCACAACTTGAGACGCAATCTCGGCCCAGTGCTTGACGTACTCGATGTCGAAGCTCATGGGCGGATACCTAAACTCCAATGTCGACGGCGTCCCTTCGAATTTGCTCGAATCTTCATCGGGGGCTATGTACGACTGCAGTATTCCGGATTCATCGCGAACACACAAGAAAAGGCTAGACTTCTCACCTATACTAGCGCATAGCTTGTTTGAAAGCTCGCACATGTCTTTTGCTTTCCAGATGCTATTCAGCGTTGTGTACCATCGCTTGGGGTTTCCGTCGTTCCAGTCCGCCGGCTTCAACCGCTCCAGCGGAACAGAAAAGTGCTCGAGCAGCTCTCTGGTGGGGGTTTTGCTAGCTGTGTCATGGCGTTTAGCTTTAGCATCATCCGCATACCACGACGTCCTATGAATGGGCATGAAGTAGTGGTCAGAAATGCGTTCAGGGGGGCAAAAGGCCGTAAGCAGAGGCACCTCGAGCAGCATGATCAGCGTGCAGACCTTCTTGGCAATGTCCAGCGTCATGCCGCTCTTGACGCCCACGTGGAAATGCAGGCCGCATCCTGTGTGTGCCGTAATCCCGAGCTTGCTGTTTCGGAGAGCCGAGACGATCTTGGCCGTCCGGGGGAGCCCAGCTTCGAGCTCTCGGCTGTCCAAGATGGGCGAAGCAATCTCGAAGCAATAAGCCGCCGCTTCGCCAGCTTTCGCTTTCGGAGTTGAGACGAATTCGCTCATGAAGAAGAAATACAAATACTCCGACACCCCCCCTTCCGGCTGGAACATGGGCTTCGCTGGCGTGAAGACTCGCAGGCCGGTTGAGCGGAACTCGCTGCTGGCATCCTTGCACACGGCGCAGGTTTTGCTGGGGACATGGGAGCACTCTGCAGCCACTGGCAGGTCAGGAACAAGTGCCGCAATATCGGATGCGAATTCGCGTAGTTTCTGATCTGTCAGGTCGATGCCGCCTACAGTTTCTTCTTCTTTCGTCCGCAAAAGCACCTCCATCTCCCAGCCAAAAGTGATAATCTCTAGCCGAGGCCGAGTCGGTTTGGAAGATGCGCCGGGCATTTCGGGACAAGGGAAAGAATGTGAAGTTGCCAAAATTTAAGAACGTTTGATTTCTTTTTTTTTTTTTTCGTTTTAATTTTTTTGGTGAATCTGCTGCGTGTTGATGAATATCTCTTCAGATGCATGCTTGGGGAGACATGCAGTGCCGGTCAAGATATATATCGGACATCTCAATACTCTGTCTCATTTATTATCCCCTTGTTCAGCTGTAATTTTATTGAACTGCGCTATATAAATTCAAAATTCCTTTTCGTAACAAATAGTCAATCATGCAAGTGTGTTCCAAATATCAGACAAAAAAGTCTTGCTGTGGATTGTGCTCTGTGAACATTCAAAGAACCATGTTGGACAAAGAAATGAGGAGGAGGGAGGGTGCTGTGGTTCAAGCCAGAGCGGTACTCAAGACCTAAACTTTGCTTCCTAGATGGATTGACGTCCAGTATTGGGATGGAGTTCAAACTACGAATGCACACAAAACACGTTTATGGGAGGGGGTGGGGTTTAACCCAGCCCCTTTTCTCGATTCAGAATGCATCCCAGTTGAGTTGAGCTGAGCGTGGCACAATTCACAACTTCAAGAGAGACATTTTTTGAATGTAGAAAAGAAAACAAGTTTTCTAGTATTAAATAGTACTAGCCGAATGGTAATGAAATCTATACATCATATTTTCTCTATCCAAATTCCAACTCCAGCTTCCAGCAAGTCTACACCCTTCTCCAACTTCCAGGAGTCTGTCTTGTTCGGTTCCGTTGTCTATTCCGATAGAAATTGATGCCGATCGCTACTGGCCAGAGGCCATTTAGTTGGTCAGGGGGGCCGTGCACAAGACACCTTGGCCGAGCTATACGTGAGTTGGTTAGCATTGTGAACCCACGAGTTGCGGCTGCATTGTGATGCTTCGCGGGATAACTTACGACGGGGAGGACACAGCAGCGAGCGCGCTGTCCGATAGAAGAACAGGCATCCTTGAAGCAAGCATAATCACGAAGAGTGCCGACGGCTGAGTTGCCATTTCATCAGTATATATATCCTCGATACAAAAGGTGTTTTCTCTATGGAAGAACACTTACGAGAAGCACAATCCAGGTCGGCGACACCAAGAACATCAGTAGCACAGCACTGCGGAACGGAATAGAGGCCTTTGGGGCAAAGAGAGACGTTGTTAGTCCTAGTATCAAGGACAGGCGAGGCGAGGACGCCAGCGACAAAGAGAGAGGCAACAGCGAAGAACTTCATCTTGAATTGGGATGGATTGTTTTTTTGTCAACGAAAGTTGGAATGAAAGGATTGTTGGAGTCGAAGTGAGTGGAATTGAAGTGTTGGTCTGCTGAGTTTGCTTGTGTAGTGATGGAGACTTTTTTTTTTGGGAAGGGGAGGAACTAGAGGGATATTTATATTCGACTGCCTTGCCTCTTCCGCTCAAGCATCCTTTGAAGAATCCAGCATGGTTTCCTCTTGGCAGTCGTGAAAAAATGCCACGCTTGACACTTGGCCAACGGTCAAATCAACATGAAAGTCTATGCAGTTGTGCCTGAGCCAGGGTTTGTAAATTGCCGGGGATAGCTTCAGCTCGATTAGCTGCGAGGATCATCTCCCCCCAGTCAACCGACAGGGATTCGGCATAATGAAATGTTAAGGTTACAAGCAATAGGGGCGAGTGTGTGGAAAAGCTGGGAATTCCGGCTAATAGTAGTACATGGACAGCAAGGGGGGGGGTGGGAGGTTGATTGATTAGGCTTGAGCAGCAGCATTGCTTTGATTCAAAGTCACACAACGCAGCATTCATTCAGCGCATAACTTATTGTTTTAGCCCTTTTGGATGTGCCGCTTTTCATTATCCAAAGTCTTCTAGAAGACATTTACAGCAAAAGAAATGTCCCCCCAGAATCTCTCCTTTCACCCAAATTCACCTGTGCCACTACGCTTAACCCAGGAACCTAATTTCAAATGAATAAAAGGGTTAAAAAAAAAAGGAGAACTCGGGTTACGCGTACGAAATACTGGACATTCTCCAAACGCATTTAACATGTGGATCTCAGAATACAGGTACCGGCACATATCACCAAACAATAGGTGGGTATCATCGTACGAGATCATATCATTTGAATCTCCCACCTACATACATACAACACATAGCAGCAGTAGGTTCACATCTGGTGGAGGCGGTCACTGGGTCCGGGTTCGCTGTGGCAAAAAAAAAAAAAAAACTTCTCTTCCACGGGATACCCCGAGGGCCCGGCACCCGCCGGCACCTGAATGGATCGCTTCGATCTCGGGTCTTCGGCCACAACTCCTTACTCCCATGTACCTGCTTCTGCTGCCAGGCATTGCTGAATTACACGCAGTTCCTCTATAGGGGAAACCCCCAGGCCCTACAGCCAGCATGGATTATTACGTGTGCTAGCTTCGAGTGGGCTAATGAATAGCCCCTGAATTGAGGCTCGCCGGCGCAAGGCAAAGGAGCCAAAAATAGTAGTACCAGTACTCCGTAGTATAAAGAAATTGATGGGACGTTATTTCTTCTTCGGTACTATCATCTAATATGTGCATGTCAGGAACCGATCGGCCTCGCGCTAACAAAAAAACGGCGGCAGCCTTTTGCCTTTCTCCCGCATCGCCACAACTCCATCCTCCGTTTTGCATGGTACTACTACTACTATTACTACTACTACTACTATTACTTACTACCATTACTTACTCCGTACTGCTACTATATGCTAGTATATACAAGTCGGTACTAGGGCAAGTGGGTATGGACAACTGCCAACGTGTACTTGTATATTCCCATTGGCTCCCAATTCGATCCGCTCCGATGTCAGATCCGAGGCACCCTTGGCGTGGACTCATCCAGACTTTGCTGCCTTGTTCATGATGTTGGTGGGTATTTGCCCACGTACTGTATGATTTGGAAGAGTAGCCCCCTTGCCAGAAAGCCCGAGCAATCGCGGTTTAGCAAAAAAAAAAAAAAAAAATTCTTCTCTACACCCCGGCCGATCATCAGCTAGTGCAAAATGGAAGCCAATGATCCATCCTTTGGGTTGCATCCGATGGGCATAAAAGACACCACCGTTTGTTTTTCAATACACACAACACATGCAGTCATAGCTGCATGAAAGGTTCCAGCATCTGCTCTGCAGCGCGCGTCAACTCTCCCGAGGTCGACCACCGGTTAATACTGCTAGTAAGTAAGTCAGTAGTACGGAGTATGGAGTACCACTGCTCGAATCACGCTCCCTTGTGGTCAGGCTCAACCGCGGACACCCTTGCAAATGCAGAATCCCCCGGTTGCGGTAAAAGGGAATAGGAATATTAGACGGCTGGGCTTGGTAAGTACCGAGTATAACACCCAAAGCTCCGCAGTATGCTCACAACTCAGAAAAGCTACATACGTGTCCACTTCTATAATAGTAGTAGTACGTACGGAGTAGTAGTAGTAAAACTCCGTCAGCAGGCCAGTTTTACTCCGTACGAAAGGGACTGGTTCCGTGCTTGGCGTCGTATAATAAATAGTATATACCCGGCACATGCGGAATATCGGTGTGTGCCCTTTATGTCTTTATGCAAAACAAAGCGTAGACTATTTATTATGTTACCACAGAAAAAAGAAAAAAAAAAACACAACGGTAATGCGGGTGCTCCGTACTCTGTAAGAGGGATGCCTGAATTCTAAAAAAATATGACGAGTCGATCGTATGGATTCGCATTTCCACAACCCCCGATGCACCAAGCAAACAAGCAAAAAATGGGTGCCATGAACGGAGCAAATAGAACGAACGACTGCTGCTCAGTTTGGTTACTCCCCACGGGCACGGAGTCAGGATTTCTTCTGATTCCTTCTGATTCGATTGTGGTTCTTGAATGCGATTCTCGATTGGGGCCTAAATCAAAACAAACGGATCATCGTGAGCCAAGTCATTTTCATAGTTCATACTTGATCATTCCCCGTCAGCATGCGATCCGCACTCTGCTCAACTCTCACACACAATTCGCTTTCGACCATGAACTATCTATCGTTCGGTACTCTATAATGAAAAAAAAAAAAAAAAATCAAAAACAAAAATCAAAAACAAAAAAATCAAAAAAACAAAAACACATAAAGTCATGCCCAGGCAGACAGTCGTCACCAGAAAGCTCGTTCTTGCCGGCAAAAATTCAAAAAATTCAAAAAATTCAAAAAATTCAACTCCCTACAGGGTAGCTTTCGTTCCGCTAAAGTCCATCCCAACCGGCAATTCCCCCCCCCCCCTTACACGGCTCGGTTGTTCCGGACCAGCGGAGATGCTTCCCCCCCCCCCCCCCCCCTTGTATTTTCTCTTCTTCCAAGGATAATCTTGTTTGTTTGAGTGGGGGCGAATTTGACGTGGCGCCAAAGAGGCCAAATATGAAGTACGTACGCAGTCCAGGTTCAAAAGACGCTCAGATCGCCGGAGTTCGGATTAGATGAAGAGTATTCGCACAAGACGTATGGATATGCATGAGTCGATTGTTGTTTCGTTAGCCGTAAAGTGATGTATGAGTATTTACACGTCACGCCGGTGCGTCGGCGGTTTGTGATGCAAAAGACATGGTAAATAAAAAAAAATCATTTTATACACCAAAGACGACTCACAGTTTTTTTGCCAATTCCAACGGCGGCGCTCCAGCCTGGCCTACTGTTGGGTAAACGGTCATAAACTTGCAAAAACCGGTCATAAACGGCAAACGGTAGATCGGCTTGGTTCGTCCAGAGTTGCGTTTGTATGCCAGACATGATGGAGGCCGGCCTCTCTGCTCCGTATTTACCCCACGATGCCCAAGTTTATGAAGCCCGTTTTCCCAAAGCTCCATCCATATATGCAAAATTATGTATGGCACGGAGTGCTCCGCATTACTATACGAAATGGCGTTATGCACCGAATTAGGATTTTCTCCACCCGGGACTATCGGTTGCTTGCGGAGTTTCTCCTATTTTTTCTCTTGGTCTCGTACGATGATGGCAATAATAATCTTCGGATGGCGGCTCTCGTACGATTTTGTGTGGTTGTCGTACTTGTTAGTACGGAGCAGTACTGTGCGTAGTAAGTAGTAGTACTACTACCGGTCAACGCCCCCTTTCCCCAAAGCCTCTCAGCATTTTGCCAAGGTGCACATGACCACAGGCAAAAATTCCCCTATTCCGGTAGGGGAGATGCATCACTCGGTGTAGAAATATAATATTTTGAAATATTGAACCGTTGCAGAGAGCAGGCGTCCATGAAATGGGCATGGGTATGCATGTGGTTAAACGGTAACTTGGCGGATAATATCGCAACTTCGACGACAATTCAGTCTATCAGATACAGGCCTTGGTAATTTCAAAAGCCTTCCTATTCATAGCATTCGAGTTGATTTTCTAGTTTGAGTCAGGCGAAAGGTGACTTGAGAATCTTACTCTACGATCGAGTGGACAACTCAACATGTCAAAACACTGAACAGCATTCTCTTTGACTCCTTCAGGAGCCGAATACTTTTGAGTAGCCTTAGCAAGCACATGTCAACTCCTAGGTAAGCGGGTAGGCCTTACTAAGAGTTGTCTCATAGTCAACAATCTTTCCATGTCCCGCCAACACGCAGAATCCACATTTTCTTCTTCTTCTTCTCCTCTCCTCTGCTTATTTCGCATGCAGTGGAGGCCGAAGTAAGTTGTCTGGCTTTGTGAGCGATCAACGTTGTGGTGACTGTGGCTTGGAGGGTGAGAATAAGGATACGCAAACAACAAGTATCACAGATAAGCCAGCCGTAGCAGCGGAAAAGACAGACATATGACATAAGTAAGATTGACTGAGCGGACTCATGTTAGTATTACATCGACTGCGCTCGCCAAAGCCAAAGGCTGCCTCGTCGTTCGTGTTCATGTTGTGCGATCTGCGGAATTGTCAACTCGTTGATGAGCGAAAACGGAAGCCTATATATAGATGGCGTGAAGCTGATCAAAATAAAGGAGTGAGGAGGCGCCTTCAACTTACGTATCATTGGATACAAAATATATTTTTCAAAGGTCGACAGACCAGCGTATGCCCATGTTTGCTGATTCCGTGGGGGTCGTCATCTCCAGCACAACTGCTGTATGGAATCAACCGAGTTTTTCTCTGCCGGAAGCCAAACCAGCATGTCGCAAATATTGAACACGACCTACATTCACCAGTTCATTCCATTTCTGAACCTCCATTTCGCTACTCTTTGCTGAAGAGCTCTGTATCAAAAAAAAAAAAAAAAAAAAAAAAGGTCGCTACCTCGCTACCCCGTTCATAGATTACGTGCTCGAGAGCTACATCCCGGGAAATCCTCTCGTAGAGCAAGGCCGTATCAAAGGTTTTGGTGTGGCGAGATACGACGCCGCTATGGCAGATGTCTTTTAGATATGAGTACGGTTTAGTGTAGCTTTTCTACACGTGTACAAGAGTACTACTCAACTCTCGAATCATGGAATTACAACGTTTTATACCAAACAAACTACAAGCTACAGCTTTTGCAATAGAAAGCCCTCTCGAGAATGAAACCATCACCAACCCCCGTCCTCCCCTCGACCGAATCCATTGAAGTAAGTACAGTATATGTATGTGTGCCATATGAGTGACATGACTTCGCCTTCTTTCATCTCGACTCATCAACTTTGAAGGATGGCACTGTGATGGCCACACACAACGCCACAGTATAATCGAAAACCGGACAACGCATCTTCGGCCTGCACTGTGCCCCACGTTCGAGAGACACCGGCGCGTCTCTCCTGCGTGATGCCATACATGCCAAATACGAGCTGAAACATCGGCAGACTCGGCCAAAGACACCTTTAGAATCAGTGGGGCCTGTGATGTTCTCGTGGTTTGGAGAAAATCCCCCCCCCCCCCCCCCCTTTTCCCCCACACACAACCTCATACTATTTGTTGTGGCTGGAGTGTTTAGATTTGCATCGTTCCCAACCCACCGGCTCGGTAGCTCCAATCTAGAAGAAGTGCTAATTCGATGGGGGAGGGGGGAGATGTTTGAATAAGCAACTTTGGCCTCACGTGCTTGGATAGAATAGAAAGGTACAATTTGCCACATGTGTGCCTCGATGCCGAGATCTCCTTGGCGCGCCATCACTGCACTGCCAAAGGCTTATTGTAGCCGGGATGGAAGCGTTTTGGCCATGTTTGCCGTGCGTCAACACCAACAACAACAACACAGAGCAAGAGGCAAAAAAAAAAAAAGCATGTGAGAGAGCAAGCAAGCAAGCAAGCAAGCAAGCCAATAGGGCCCCCTTTTTTTTTTTTTTTTTTCGTCCTTGATCTTCTAGTTTGTATTTCGTATTTTCGTAAATTTTTTTTTTGACTCAGAGCCTTTCCTTGGCGTGCTAAATCTACAAACAAAAAGCCCTTTGTTTATTTGCCATGCCCAACTTTTTGACCTTGTGGCGATCCCCAGCCAACAACACACACACATACACACACACCCATGGATGCCTTTGCAATACCCTTTTTTTTTTTTTAATATTCTTTTTTTCATACCAACCACAAGATGGTGAGTGATTTAGTGCAGCATCACGTTCCAACTAGATAGATTATGTACATGGAATACTCACAGCTTTAACCCAAACTTCAGACTCATCCTCGTCCTGTCTCGAAGCAAAGCAGCATGGCTTCGCCGCAGGACCCAATTTCCGCCCTCTAAGTCTAATTAATAATAAAGAAGAAGAAGAAGAAGAAGAAGAAGAAGAAGAAGAAAATTGATAAACAAATGATCAAAGTCCAAAAATTCAATCTCTTTGTTTTCCATTTCCATCTCCCTCTTTCATGCAGATGGCAATCTCTCTTTCTCTCTCTCTTTCTCTCTCTCTCTTTCTCTCTCTCTCTCTTCTTTTTATCATTATTTATTTATTTATTTATTTATTTATTTCTTTCTTTCTTTTTTCACGCATGTGCACGTGCCCGCTCAATTGTGTGTGTTTTTTTTTTGGTTCTCACCAGAGCGAATTACCCGATTTGGGTGTCAATAAGACAAACGCACGCTCTCAATACAGAAACTGTCGTTGCGCAATCTAAGCGCCGTCATCGCTCCGCAAAAAGATGTTCTGATAGCTGAAGAGAGTGTTTTTGGTTGACAAGCTTGCTCGTCATTTTTTTTTTCATTTTTTCATTTTTTTTTCATTTTTTTTTCTTTTTCATCCCGTGTTTCATTTCTGGGTTTCTCACACGAATGCTTCTTTGAGGAAAAACTTCCAAAAAAAAAAAAAAAGACTTTGTGGAGAGTTTCTGTGAGACGATGCTGGGCAGGAGACGGATTACTACTACCTGTTTAAGCGGGATTCAATGTTTGCATCTTTTTCCATCTTTCATATAGAGTGTAATTATACATAGACTTCGATATGCGCCTCTCCTCTGGCAAAAAAAAAAATAAAAAAATAAAAAAAAAAGTCCCTTGCAGAGGGTGTCCCAGCTGTAACCACCGGACCCTTTCTCACGATCCATAAGTCTTGTACTGTATCGCCAACTTGCCCAACCCCCCCCCCTCTAAAAGCTTCGGCCTCCTCCTGCTGCTCAATAGTTGTCCATCCAGTATCGTTCAAAAACTAACAGCTGCTTCCACCAACACCAAGCCAGTCCAGCTGAACGCCAGTCGCCGCCAGTCCGTGTGTTCTGGAGAGAGGGTCCGGCGGCAGAAGCAAAGGGGAGACTTATTGACAAACAAGATCAATAACAGTGCTCAATAGCGAAAAGTGGATTTCTCACTTGACTACTTTTTTGGTGATCCGAGCTTCCATCACGAAGATGGGGGAGAAGGAGAAGCATGTCTTCCTCAGACGGAACTTTTCCAACATATATTTCTCGCGTGTTCGCATCTTGTTCATCCCTCTTTTTTCCCTTTTGTCTTCAGGCCAGGTTTCCCAGTCTCTCCTCGTCACATCCTTTGTGTAAGACAACACCATCACGACCATATATATCTCAAAACTTTTTTTTTTCTCCCCCCAACTACCGACAACACCCTCAATACAAAAAAAATGAAGTTCCTCACTACCATCACCCTCTTCGCAACCGCGGCTCTCGCTGCCCCCAACCCGGAGCCCTGGTGCTACCGTATCGGCCAGCCCTGCTGGAAAGTCAAGCGCGCCACCGAGGCTTTCGTCGGCGCTGTCCGATCAACCGGGGGCCTCGTCGCTCGCGGTGATCAGCTGAACGGCATCCCCACCGAGGTCGCCGCCCAGGCGCTCCAGGGCCTCAACGATCTTGCCAACCTCATTGCCTACTCTGCCGAAGACCCCGTCGTCTTCCTCGGCGACGGTGTCGGCGGACAAAACGAGACTGAAACCGAGAAGCGCGACGTCCAGGAGGACAAGCGATGGTGCTACCGCATTGGCCAGCCTTGCTGGAAGGCCAAGCGAACCGACGAGATTCAGGAGGACAAGCGATGGTGCTACCGCATCGGTCAGCCCTGCTGGAAGGCTAAGCGCGTGGCCGAGGCTGTCCTTGACGCCTCCGTCGAGGGAGACGAGAAGCGAAGCGTCGAGGGCGAAGTCCCTGCCGAGAAGCGATGGTGCTACCGCATTGGCCAGCCCTGCTGGAAGGCCAAGCGAGACCTCGAGACCGTCCAGGACGTGGCTCGCAGCCTCATTGAGTCCATGCAGTAAAAGCCGGCCTGGTCTTACACCTTGTGAGTCCCCTGGCCCTATCCTCCTCCCACGATCCCTTGGGCTCGACCAAGATTGCTGACATCCACGTCCAGAAACGCAAATCAACGCATCACGAGTCACGCATCACGCGCACCATGCACACTTCCTTCACTTCTTCCATTGGTGTCCGCTTGCGACACCACCTAAACTAACATCAACAAGGCGGGACCTGATTTTTTTTGTCGGGACTTTTTTCCGCTTTTTTTTTTCTCATTGGGTAAACATTACACGCCCGAATCACTATGGACTGGGCCGGCAATGGTATGGTATGGATGGTTATGGATCTCTCGTTGTATGATTAGGATAGGAATACACTTGGTACTCTTGAATAGTACAAAGCTTGGACGTCGAACCTGCGTGACGAGAAATTTTTACCCACACAATGTAGAACTGTGATAGAAGTGCGATTATAAACGTATCTGTGCGATGGAGCATACTAACTCCCATGTAGCGTGTATCGTATATAGACGGCATTGGACTCATGCTTGATGAGCCTCATTGACATTAGGGCACACTTGATGCTCCCCATTTTCATGGCTTCAACTTTGACAGCATCGACTTCGACCAACTCCAGCCACAAGGAACAGACAAAGGGGTCTAGAGGTGCAAATATGCCACCCGGCAGGCCGAACTCCCGACGCTCTCTCTACGTGATAAAAAAAAAAAATTGCGTCAGCCTACATCTACGGCATTGGGTCATCAAATTCACCGGCAGTGTACGATGGATGCATGTACGCTCAATCATTGCGGTCCTCCCCATGTGGCTTCTGGAGCCAGGAGAACACCGCACCCAAGATTGCTCGCTTTCTTCTCCGTTTTTCGTTCCTCAGGTCCCCAGCAGTCGTGAGCAGACGCTCGAAAAAAAAAAAGCGACACCTCGTACTGAGTACTTTTGTAAGTTTTGGAAGAACCTGAACGTTGTTTTTGCGTTGTTCATGGAGAAGAAGGAAAAAGGAAGAAGAAAGAAAAAAAAAAGAAGTCGAGAAGGAAAATTTTCCTGAAATAATGTTGTTGAGAGTGGGTCACGTGGACGCCTTGGATCCGAGGCAGCAACATGTTGGGTAAGTTATCCAAGGTACGTACTACTACTAAGCACCTTAAGGTGTAGACGGTACCTACTAAGGTACCTATAATAAGGTACGTAGTTTGCTTTAGGCTTGGGCTTGGGCTGTAATCAAAGTTTTATTGGTACCTGAAATGAATCATGGGGCTGAAGATGGGAGAAGCGGCAGTTGAAAATTGCCCGGGAAAGAATGTAAAAGAAAGAGAAAAAAAATTGAAAAAAAAAGAGAAGAGAAAAATGAAAGAATAATAATAATTAAAAAAAAACAAAAAAAAAAAAATCCTTACCCTCAAACCATAAAAAAGAGAAGAGAGAGAGAGAGAGAGAGAGAGAGGGAGAGAGAGAGAAAAGAAAAGAAAAAAGAAGAGAGAGAAAAAAATTTACACACGTCAAAACAATCAACAGCGGCTGCTCAAACGCAGCTGCGAGGCTGCCAAGGCGCCTAAATGTGCGCGCGCATGGAAACAAATCCCTGCCCACTGACTGGGACGCCCTGAGCTGCTGCTGCAACGGCATAATCAACAAACATGTGACGACTAATCAGAGGCGAATCGCATGAACTGCGCATGACGCAGGGGAGCCTAAATCTACTCACGACATGCTCGCTGCAAGGGCTTCCCAATTTCACCCAAAGCGTCCTTTGTCGCTTCATCGTGCGCGCCGTGTCTTTTTTTTTTTTGGCCCGTTGATTCGACGCCGGCACACACACACACACACTCTCCCCCCCCCCTTTTCTCCTCTCGTCGAGGCAAAAGCGAAAGGTGATCGGGGTCCTTTCGCCATGCCAAACGCCATCATCAGCTGGTTCCGGCGCCGACGCGTCGCAAGAAGCAATCGGAAACAACGAGCGCCGTCTGCGTCGTCGAGGCTCCTCAGGGAAGCTCCTCCTGCGCCGCCTCCTCCGAAGCTGCCCTCTCGGCGCAGAGCTCAGCTGTCCCCGACGCCGTCGCATGAAAGCCTCATCTCTTCTGCCGCTGCCGCCGCTGCAAAGAGCCCCTTCTTCACCAAGCTCCCGGCGGAGATCCGTCGCAAGATCCTCATAGAAGCCTTTGGAGGCCGGACGGTCCACATGGATCTTGTCTATGATCACCCGCTCCTCCCTCGACGAGACCAGCCCGAAAAATCGCCGAGGAGCCTTGCTGAATGGCCTCACGGCAACCTCAACGTCGACTTGAGCAGCGGCGGATGCGATGTCGGCTACCTCAGGCTAGACGACTCGAGGCCCAAGGAATGGGCATGGCGAAGCTCCGTCTGCCATCGAAATCCGCCCTTTCGATGCCGTCCTGGCGAGGAACTCCAGCCGGCCGAGGATTATTGTCGTTTTGGCCAGACAAAGCGTCGGCGAATGTGTCTTTCCTGGCCTGGCGACTTCCCCTCAAAGTGCCTCATAGGAGCCATGGGATGGCTTTGTAGCTGTCGCCAAGCGTAAGTTGTCTCATGCGGGGGATTCCTGTTTCAGTCTGTCAAGCTTCCTTTGCCTGTTCAATTTTTTTTTTTTTTGAAAATCAAAATTGTGATTAACCTGCTCGTCTACCAGGTATGTCGAGGGCATTGATGTTTTATATTCTACAAATACAATCCACACAGCCAGCAAGGAGATGATGCTCAGCCTCGGCTCCATTCTGCTCCCTCAAAGGTTATCAAGCATCACGTCCGTGGAGCTCCTGTGGGAATTCGCGCCCTTTCCAAGCATCCACCCGGAAGTTGTCAAACCGCCGCTGTCAGACATGGCCAGCTTCCGCTCGTTTCTCGACGCTATCCCGACCACGTTTCCCGCCGCAAGGAAAATACACATATCACTCCTCGGACGGCTCTACCCGACCAAAACTATCGACGGCTCCACAAGCTGGGACAACAACATTGACAGCGCCGATGAGATCTTGCATCCCGTGGACAGCCTCGTCCTGGAGCTGGGGCCCCACGTGCGAGACTTCTCGCTCGGCATCCCGAGCTCTCTGTACAAGCATCAGAGGAACAGGGCTCTCGAAAACAACGACCCCGTAGAGCAGGCTCATCGTTGGCAGCACGAACGGCACTGGAGGCCGCTCAAGGGCTCTGATGAACGCGCAGGGTATTGGGTTTGGCTGGGGAAGAAGGATTTTGTCAGGCAAATTATATGCACCTTTGCGGAAGGAGGCTACCACCACGGCATAGATCACGAGGACTGGGTTCTGTATGAATACTGACCCCCCCCCCCTTTTTTTTTTTTTTTTTTTTTTTTGTTTTTTTTCCCAGCCTGACTCTTTTTTTTTTTTTGTCATTATACCAACTTCGTTTTACATATTAGATATCTAACCCCACTGGGAAACGTTTGTACGCGCCATCCATTAGAGCTCTATTTTGAATCAGCTGCCGTCAAAAAAAAAAAAGAAGAAAAAAAAAACCATTCCTGTCCTCTATTCCTCCCCCCCTCCCACCCCCCCGTTTACTTTTTTTTTTGTCTCTAGTCCTCTCCCCCTCCCCCATATATAATCTTTAGCTCCCTTGAAAGTTTCTAATTCTTCCCGCATAAAGTTATGCTTAGACAATGGCTGAATGTTTGTTCTTGCCTGAAACTTTGATTTGAAAGAGAAGTGGCTACCAGGTATGTGTATGTATGTATGTATGTTATGCCAAGGTTCGTTTTCGTTTTACCCCGCCACAAAAAAAAAGCCCCAAAGTTTCAATCTAGGTCAAAACAAAAAAACTACTTCTCATGACGCAACATCGCCTTCCCTGTTCAAGGCATATTTTTTCGACAGTAATTTTTTTTTTATTATTTCTTTTACATCTTTCAGCTTTTTGAGGGGATTTGCCTAAGTGCGCGCTTTAGGTAACGCAGTGGTTTGAGTGCGTGCCGAGCGGCAAATCTCACCACAGTTTCAAACTTTTTTTTTTTTTCATCCCGCGCTGGTGAGCGATTCGCCGACCAAAAAAAAAAGGAAAAGAAAAAAAAAAGGAAAGGAAAAAGGAAAAGAAAAAAAAAAGAAAAGGAAAAGAAAAAAAAAGAAAAGAAAAGAAAAGAAACCATGGCCGATATTGCAACCCGCCTAGCAGGGTTGAATCCCTTCAAACAAAATTACGACGACGACGATGACAAGGGCGACGTGATTGCGCCAGAGGCCGGACACCTCTCGCGAAAGTCTGATCATGGCAAGGCCCAGCTGAGAGTCAGCCACGCTCTGCGGTCCTTTCTCGCACACCACAACATCCTGTCCGAGCGCGACGCCGGCCTCGAGTCCAAGGAGACGACGCCGGCCCTGCGAAATCTGCTTGGATGGCGCAACTTCGAGGCGCCCGCGTCGCTGACCGACCCGTCGCATCCTCTGCCCGAATACTTTGTCAGCTCCAGCCACAACACGTACCTGATGGCCAACCAGCTGTACGGCCAGTCATCGGCGTCCGCGTATGAGGCGGCCCTGACCACGGGCTCGCGCTGCGTCGAAATCGACGCATGGGACAACGCAGACGACGAGGACGAGCCCAAGGTGACGCACGGCTTTACCCTCGTGTCGCATATCCCGTTCCGCTCCGTGTGCGAGACGATCCGCGAGCTGTACGACCGAGAGCAGGCCGCAAGCGCGTTTGCTGCAGGCCAGGTGCGCGACCCGGCGTCGCCTATCCTGCTGTCTCTGGAGAACCACTGCGGTCCACACGGACAGGGCCGTCTCGTCCAGATTATGAAGGAGGTTTTCGGTCACCGCCTCATAAGCGAGCCGGTTCGACGCAACGGCGCCCGCGAGAGGCAAGGGAGCGGTGAACATGTGACTCTGGAGGATCTCGGTCCCAAAATTTCTGTCATTGTCGAGTTCCATCTGCCCGACGAGGCCGCGAGCAGCAGCAGCAGCAGCAGCGACGACCAGTCCGATGACGAGGAGCAGAGGCAGGCCCGTCGGGCATACAAGGACAAGAAGCAAGCGGCGTCATCGTCCTCCACCGGCATCATCCCAGAGCTAGCCGAGCTTGGAGTGTACGCTCAGTCGGTGAAACCCAAAGACAATTCTTGGTATGATCCTGGGCAGCTGGTCAACGGCCCGCATCACCACCTCATCAACGTGTCCGAGTCTGGCTTGTCGTCGCACCTCCCCGAACACGCCGTCCGGATCTCACACCACAACGCCCGGCACCTGATGCGCGTCTACCCCAAGGGCACGCGCATCTCCTCGTCCAACCTCCATCCCGTCAAGTTCTGGGGCGTCGGCGCCCAGATCTGCGCGCTCAACTGGCAGACGTTCAGCACCAGCAACCAGCTCAACGACGCCCTGTTCAACGGCTCCGGCGGATACGTCCTCAAGCCTGCAGCGCTGCGCGCCAACGGCAGTGGCGACCTTGGCACGGGCCGGATGAGGAGGCTGCGCGTGCACGTCGCCGGAGCCACCGACGTCCCTCTCCACGAGGACAGAGAACGAGACTCGATCAAGCCGTATCTGACGTGTACACTCTACAGCCCGCTCGACGGCGGCAAGGAACCGCCCAAACGAAAGACTTTTCCTTACAAACACCACAGGCTGGGGTTCCTCCATCGCGGGGAGAACCCGCACGCGACGGACCCCGTTTGGGACGAGACATTGGAGTGGGAGTATGAGGACAACGAGCTCGTGTTTCTGCGCATGCTCATCAAGAGCGACGACAGCTTTGCAAGGAACCCCAAGTTCGCCGCCGTGGCGGTGCGGCTCTCGTACGCCTCTCCCGGGTGGACCTTTGTCAGGATGATGGACCTCAAGGGCAAGGAGACGGACTGCACACTGCTGGTGAAGTTTGAGTTTGAAGACTTGTGATGGACGGGATGATGTCACTGGGCTGGGCACCGCCGGGCCGGGCTTGTTTGCATGATTGATGATGATGATGGTGATGATGACGATGACGACGACGACGACGCGACGACGACGACGATGAAGTATCTATTTGTGCGACAACAGGAAGTGTCATGTATTCAATAAATACCCCCGAGTACACAGACGCACACAGATAGCAGCAGCAGTAGTACTCCTGTGCATGCGGGAGGCAAAAAAAAAAAAAAACAGCAAGCAGAAACGGAAACTGGCCAACGATCAATCCCGTCTCAGTGATGCAGCTGGGCATCATCATCGTGTTGTTTGCTCAAACCCTCAAGAGGCCCTACCTATCTGTGGACCTCGGTACATAATCCCGTGCCCGCCACGGATCCAACTTTGGGCTTCGATATGGAGCACAAAAAGGAGTGGCATAAATATGACGAACATTGCCAATTTGCATAATCGCCAATTTGAAAAAAAAAAAAAAAAAAAAAAAAAAACCCAGTTCCATCCATCCAGCGCCTCCAAAACGGTCATTTCTCGAGAGAGAGAGAGAGAGAGAGAGAGAGAGGCCCCACGCGGGAACCGGGATTCCCCAGACGCCGAAGTTGACCCAAAAAGGGAAGCGCGCGGTCCGGCCAAGAAAAGAAAGAACCACTAGTACGGAGTAGGACTAGTACATAGTACGTAGTACTTTACTAAGGTACTACTAGGTACTAAGGTACCTAGTACTACTGGTACGTACCTCTATAGTAGTTTATACCCGCCGTAACGTCCTTGAACAGATTCCGGCATCATATTTTTGGTGCCGTTTTTCTCCAACTGAGACTGACAAAAAAAAAACAAAAGAAGACAAGGAAGAGAAGAAGAATTAAAAAAAAAAAAAAAAAAAAAACCCCCGAGCACTCAGCGATGCCCGGTTTCGGCTTAAACCCCCCCCTGCTGTTTGACTCCTCGCCCTCCATCCGGATAGGACGAGCACCAATAAATACCCTCATCATTCATGCATATGCGTATATAGCAGCACGCGCGGAGTGGCATGACTACGAGGTAGTGCACCCGACAAGATGTAAAGGGCTTTCCATATGAGACCCCCCCAAAAAAAGGAAAAAAAAGGAAAAAAAGAGGGCTCTCTCTCTATTAATAGGCCGGAACCCCAGTCGTCAACCTCCAGCTCTAGGACCATTGCGCATAGGAAGTGTAACAGGAAGAGAGAGAGAGAGAGAGACGGCGGTACCTTTACTAATGTACAACTACGGTATGTGTCGTTGGATATTAAGTACCTCCTTACCTTGATACAAGGGAGCAGCAGCGTTGATTCACCCTGTGAGGAAGAGAGCAAAAAAAAAAAAAAAGATTTGTTTTCCCTCCTTGATTTGGTAGGAATCCGGTTTTGAAGATCTGGTTACCGTTATTCAAGACAGGGAAGTCTCTTATACTATAATATAGTACGTATATATATATACGTATATATATATTATATATGGGCAAGTTCAAAGGACGCACTTTCGCCAGTTTCAGCGTATCCACCTGCAACCGCAACGGTCCTCGACCACAGAGTACTCATAGATAATATCCCGTTCCTTTTCTTTTGCCAGAAAGTAGCCGAACTGTATTTGTACTACTATGTAGCATTGGAAATCCAGCCAAAAGTAAACGAAAGCAATGTTGGTGCACCGGTTGATTCCACCGGTCAAACAACTGCCAAGACGGGTTACTACCCCCCCCCCCCCCCCCCCTTCTCGCCACCCAACTTATATGCCATTTCGCTGTCAAAAGTTCCCAAGGCAGAGAGAGCAAGGAGGCACGGCTTATACCAACTCGACTGAGCGTATCTCTCCTTCGGCAGCCGGCCTGTGTTTGAATCGGACAATCTTTTTTTTTTTTTTTTTTTTTTTTTTTTTTTGGCGCCGTTGGATTTTGTGCCGGGATAAGAAGCCATTTTGGCCCTGACGAAAGCCCGGTGCTCACAGGACAGGATGTTCATAATACGTAGTACGTACTCGTAGTCTTGCTCCCGGGATACAAAAGATGAGTAATTTAATAAGTCATCTCTCTCCTTCGTCTCTCCACTGTTGAGCCCTGCTTCTTTGTCAAAGCTGCAGCCCACTCTCCTCCTCCCATGCCTACTTACTTGTATGTACCGTCTACGGAGTATGTACTAGTATTTACTGCTGCTACTACTACTACTACCTAAGTAATAGTACTACAGTACGTACTATTACCCAGTACTCCATGCTCCGTATCCGTGAGGGGGGGATGGTCGGTCATGTAGGAGAGTGGATTGTCCCTTTAGTTGTCTTGTTTGCCCCTATCATGTGGTATCCATCCCCCCCCCCCCTTTGTCCGAGAATTGATAATCCGGCTCCATTTAGACCCCTACAGCCTTGCAAACATCTTTTCTTTTCTTTTCTTTTTTTTTTTTCGTTCTCCTCTTTTTTTATTCTCCTCTTTTTTTTTTTTTTTTTTTTTTTTAATTTTTCTTCTTTTCTCTCCTCTCTCTCTATATAAAAAAAAAAAAGTGGAATTGTCGTTGAAATTACTAAGCAAGAGTATGCTTTGTCAAAAGTTCTCCACCACAATCGTTACTTTACTTGTTCTTGCTCTTCCGCGAGCCCCCCCACGGGCTTGGCCCTCGCAAAAAGGACGACGCCGGAGGCGAGAGCAAATTGCTCAGAGGGGAGGGCGCTCTCTTCGATCTCGGTGACTGTACGTCCTGTCGAGAAGCACCAGCTTACGGCCAGCCCGGACTCGACTGGATGAAGGGCGCTGGCGATGGGCTGGAGAGAGTAACTTTTCCTCGCTCTCGGTTTCGGTTCTACATATCGCCAGATAGGCCCGCAGCGAGCGGCTGTGAACCACAATGATTGTCACGCGCGCCGGCAGGCCCTTCGCATCCGAAAGCCCTTGGTTTGCTGATGGCAGCCCTTTTAATGGTGACTGAAGAGTGTGACTGTTATCGTCCTGCATGCTTCCTGCCTACATCTCCGTCACGGCCCTGCAGGCCAATCGCGGATAGTAGAGTTGTGGGCATATTATGCACGCGGCCGTTGTGAAAGAGTGCTCCAGCAACCAAAGAGGGGGCGTCCTCTCATTGCCAGCCGACGACGACGCTGCGTGTACTACAACGCTGAACCTAGCCTATCCCAGACGACACTAAGAGCCTGGCAAGGGAGGGCAGGTTGACTCCAAGGAAGTGGCTGAGACGGGAGCATGCTCTCTGGTCCGCAGCCTAATAAGATTTTCAGCTTCCGGCCCTTGTTGTTGCTCTTACGAAGGACAGACGGGGAGGGGAGGGGAGGGGAGGGGAGGGAGGGAGGGCTTCCCCGGGGGCACCATTGGCTTTGCGCGCGGGAGATGCTCGCAGCATCTCGCGGCAACTAGTGCTGCTACTTGGCCAGAAATCACAAGGGGAGCTGGTGCCGGAGGCAAGTCTTGGCAGTCGCGCCGCCAGTCGAACAAGCTATATATACATGTTCGCTTCACACAAGAATTCGGAGTTTTCGTCGAGGTGCTGGCTAGCCCACGATGGAAGTGGTCATGAGCAAGCGGTTTAGTAAGCGACCAAGCAGAGAAAGATGGTGGCGAGGCAGCTGTTGGATGGCCGCTGAAACAAATGATTCTTGAGAGTGGTTCCACAGCATAGAGTGGCCATCGTCACGAGGTCCGGCAAAAAAAAAAGGAAAAAAGGAAAAAAAAAAAAAAAAAAAAAAAAGGAAAGAAAAAAAAAAGGGATACTAGACGTCGTGCGACTCCAATTATGTATATCATGATGGGGAAAGTCTAGGCTTTGATAGGCGGAACGCCGACAGGGGCTGTGTTATTTTCGGTGAGGGCCGTTGACAGACCAAACCACGGGCCGGTTTGAAAGATTGTAAGGAAAAAAGATATTGCTACGTCTACTCCGTACACCATCGTCGATCCTTGGGAGAGCTGCTGGTCGCCGAGCCGTGGTCAGAGGGCGTGAGGCGTGACGGCAACAGTGCTCAGCTCAGGAGAGAGAGCGAGAGAGAGAGCGAGAGAGAGAGAGAGAGCAAGCCATTGGCTAGTACGAAAAGCACCGACGATAGGACAGGGTTGGCGATGAAGGGCGAAACTGAGCCATAGCCGCATCATGATGGAAGACGAAAACGGAGGTCCCTCTCCATCATGGCCATGGACGGCAACGCCACACGCAACTCTTACTATTATACGGAGCACATATACAGACAGGTTTGACTGTATGCTTGGCGGCTACCTAGGCAGGCAAGTGGGCAACCGGGGGGATCCATGAGGCATAATCCAGCGCGAGAGTCGGGCATCAAAAAACAAGTTGCGCAGTTTCTCTCTCTCTCTCTCTCTCTCTCTCTCCCTCTCTCTCTCTTTATCCCCCCCCCCCCCCCCTAACACCCCCATAAAAAAAGTTGGAGCGATGGTTTGGGAAGGTGTCTCGGGCATCTGCTGTACTCGCTCGCACACCGCAGTGGCACGAGGCGTTGTCGTGCACGACGATCCAGTCAGTTCAAGTCAGTTGCTTGGAAGGGATTGAATCATGACGAAGAGCGACGGCGGGATTCATAACAAGTGCCGAGGCGAATGCCTCCTTGACGCAATTTTTTTTTTTTTTTGGCCACGGCAACAGTCACGTTGGCCCCTCGGGCGAGGCGAACGCGATGGAGACGGGGGCGTAGAGCTGAATCTCTGGCATCAAGGCAGCAAGGCAGCCAAAAAAAAAAAAAAAAAAAAAAAAACTCATATCATGATTTCGGGTGTTATTCCTGGCTGGGAAGATGGAGTCGTAAAAAAAAAAAATTCCAGTATACTGGAGCCAGAGCGCGCACTGTATGCCGGGGAGGGAGTACCGTGGGTAGCGAAGGGGGGGCTTGCGAGTCGCGCAGGTTTTTGGCGCTCCATCGAGCGGTTGGGGCGGGAGGTGATGCAGTGCTGGCTCGAAAGGCATTACCGTTGGTCATTTTCTGCGAGATTGCCTGTCCGGGCAAGGCTCGTTTCCGAGGACGTTGGACGAGACATGGACCCGGGTGGTGGCCGATACGGCAGGGGGGTGCGACGACGACAAAGCAGAAGCGCCTCATCATCAAGGCGCTCACAATGCCAATCCCACAGGCAGGCCGTCTCCGCCCACCCCCTTCTTTTTTTTGCGAGAACGGATCAGCATCGCCGGTCGACTGGTCTCTTGTATCGCGCCCGAGCGAGCGGAGGGGCGTCGAAAAAAAAAAAAAAAAAAAAAAAAACTGCTTCGCGCTACGACTATCTCCGCACGCAGAGCAACTTGCTCCCTTAGCAGCATCGCGGGACTCGAACCGAAGGAGTTGCCGTGGCGCTTCTTGGGCAGCAGATTAGTAATGAGTCAGATGGAACAGTCCTGCGCGGGATGACGTCGGGGAGGCGAGCTGCTTGAGCTCTCCAACTCCAAGGTACAGAGTAGTAGTATCGTAACTAGTACTAGTAGGAATAACTTACATGTGCACTCGTACATACTGTATGTACATGTAGCATTGGGATGGCAGCATTGGCAGGCATCCATCTGGCCAACCGTCTTCGCAGGCTGACCTGCCAGCCAGGGCCCGTGAAGCAAACGGTATCCTGGCTAATCTGCCGGGAGAGTTGGATGGGCGAGAAGATTTTTTTTTTAAAAGAAGTGGGGGGGCGGAGGGACTTGGCTACTAAGGTACAAGTACTTAGCACTTGTTAGGTACGAAGGTATCTTTGATATCTCAGTACTTACTAAGTACTCTACCTTCGTGCTCTAGGTACCTGGCAGAAGCCTGTTGGATGCTTGCATAGGTATTCACAGGTTAGGTAGCAGTAGTACCTACATAGTATAGTAATACTATCCAGTACAGTACCTACTAGGTAGGCATAGTAGCAAGCAGTAAGTGCCTCGGCGATTGTGTGGATGGGCCGTGCAGTTGGGAAGACCCGTTATACCGTGTTGTCACATCCCATCTGCACTGTATTCTGTGCCGGGGCCTTCCGCTAAGTAGCACCGTGCGAAAACCCGACGGCGCGGGCCACGTCTCCCCACCCCCCTCCTCCCCTCCAGTCAACCTCCAGTCAACCCTCCCCCTCCAGTGGTAGGTAAAATTGCTCCCCTGGTACCTAAGCTCTACCTGGTAGCGGGTACGCCGCCAAGGTACAGGCGTGGGTTGTCTTTGCTGGCGCCTCTTAAGGGGTCTCTGGCTATGGCGTCACTGGCATTTTCCAAATTGTCAGTCCCCGCCGTTGCGGGTTTGGCTTGGCCCCCCTGCCGGTTTTGGCGGTGCTGATGACACCCGACTTCGCAATCTGTCTTGGTGCGGGTACGTGCGCTTTGCACTAAGAACATGTTGCTTGTGGTGGTAACGGAGTACGTACTGTACAAGTAGCTCCGCGGCTACGGAACCTCTTTTTCGTAGAAAAAGAGAGGACACACACACACACACACAGAGAGAGAGGGAGAGAGAGAGAGAGAGAGAGAGAGAAAGAGGAAGAGAGGGTTCTGGAAGTGAGAGAGAAAAAAAAAAGAAAAAAAACGGGACTGGTCAACGGCTATTCCGCCTTCGTAAGTACAGACCAACCGCCTTTGCTACCTGTATGCGAGATATCTCTCTCTGTGCTACCGGTAGCCGACGTTGCAGTCTTCCGAGGCGCCCTGTGCTCTTCTTCTTTTTCCTTTCTTCTTTTCCTTCTTCTTCTTCTTCTTCTTCTTCCACTTCCTCACCTTCCTCTTCACCATCATCATCATCATCATCATCATCATCATCATCAACTTCTTCTCCTTCTTCCTTTCCTGCCTTCCTTTTTCTTCACCATTTTCCCTTCTTGCCCTCAGTTATGCAGAAAAAGCGGGCTGCATTTGCGCTATCATGGCTGACTGTGAGAAGCGCATCTGTAAGGTAAAGGTACCTAGGGACAGCACTGCGGCGATACCAGCGCCATAGTACCTGGTACCTAAGCAAGTTATCCAACTTCTGCAAACAGAGGCGCTAGCACATTCCTAAGGTAGTACTTTTGTTATCCCTAGTACCTGATAGCAGGCACCGGGTAGTGCGCTACCTGGTAGTACTTGGTACAGTAGTTGCTTGTAAGGTTCCGCGGTCGCGCTTCTGAAAATCGTTCCATGGCGATATCGCGGGGAGGGCACAAGACGAGGGCCGTTCCCACTGAGCAGGCAGGGGCATCCATGCTGAGCCGCGGTGAGAGGCTCCATCGAGCCCTCGCTGCTCATTTTTTAGTTATTTTAGTTTTCTTTTGGTTTTTCTCTCTCTCTCTCTTTTTTTTTTTTTTTTTTTTTGGCACTCCAGTTCTGTAAATTTTTTTTTTGCCTCCCCTCACACGAGGGCATGGGGAGTCATGATGCACGCCGGGACGAGGGGTTCGAGGGGTGCACGTACTGTACGGGGCCCTGCTAAGTGCTACTAAGTACTAGTACCTTGTACCTTGGTAGGTACGGTGCTGGCTGGCAGTACGTACCAGTAGGTGTACTTGTAGGTACCTTAGGTACAGGGCCATAGCCATTCCGTTGCCCGTTGACAAACCCTGGGAAGTCCTCGCTCGCTCGCTCGCACGGGCGTCTTGGCAGCCCAGGGTATGGAAGGCACATTACCTTACCTTAGCTGCTCGCACATCCCGGACCTACCGTGCGCGTATGTACATGTACAAGCATACGTCAGTACATGTCAGTGCATGCATGCCTGCTGCAGCGACAAATCGCCCGTGCAAAGTACAGGGTACCCATTTCGAACAAAGGGTCGCAAGCCCAACTCGTCCCCCCCCCCGTCCCCACCCCCAAAAAAATTCACCGCCTGAATTTGCAACCACCATAGGGTGCAAAACAGTGCTGGGACAAAGGACATATCCGCTCTTTTCATCTGAGAAGAGACACACACACCCACTGGCCACTCCCCCTTTCTCGCTCTCGAACTCTGCTCGAGGGCCTCCGCTGCTACATATACTCCGTCGAGATAAAATTTTTGCCCCCCCTCCCCCTCCCTCTTTAACCCTTCGCGCTAGACAGTGTGTGCTGTACATCCGAGTACGTCCCTGCCAGCAGCTCCTGCCTGCGCTTGCGAGAGCGGGCCTCCGAGAATATTTTCCCTCCCCTTGCCTGTGCTCCCCCCCCCCCCCCCCTTCCCCAATATACGGACAAGACAGACGCAATATCGAAAGTGCCTCGAATCGACGCCAGTGTCTCCCTTCTTCCCTCCCGCAGACGACGCAAGACAAAAGGCAGGATCAGAAAAGAGTAGCGCCGCTGCGAGATATATCCAACCCCTTGGCTGTTAGCGCCATCCTTGGTTTCTGCTTCTTCTTTCTACCTTCCGGCTCCCTCGATTCGCGAGCCGGCTGAAGGGCATCTCTGGCGCATCTTCAACCAACCAAACCGCCAACTAAGCGGTCGACAACAAGCCCACCCCCGAGTTCGCAGCTAACCATCTCGTGGGCGTTTAACCTGTCGCCCTCGGAGATCTGCCCTCAGCCTGGACGCAGAGAAAGGACCCCCCAGCCTGGAGGGACACCCAAGGACCAAGGTTGGTGTACTGAGCGCTATTGGCACCATTGCCCGGCGCTATAACAGATCATCATCACCTTACCTTCGGGGGGGGGGGGGGGGGGCTGACCGCTAAAAGGGCCACGGCTTTCCCGATTCATTCCCCACGCCCGCTTCGCCCTCTGCGCACGAACCCGATTTTTCTCTCCGTCGACGCTTTCGTTCTGCCTCGCCTACTTCTGCCTCCCACTGTCCATCTCACTCTGTTACTTGTCTCTCCACCACAGCTTCCGCTCTCCGCCCAATACAACGCCTCGCGAAGCGCAGCCGCTGAGCGTTGCCTCCATTGCCTCGCCAGCGCATCGACGCTACTCCACGCTGACTGAGCCGCCGAGTAAACGAGGCCCCCCCCCCCGGTTTGGAGTCGCGAGCAGTTCGCACAAACACCAGCACAACCCCGATTCCACAGTCAAGGCCGATAAACCTTGCCTCTCTGCCATCGTTGGGCTTTACTTTTCCTTGCCTTTTTTTTTCTTTTTCTTTTTTGGTTGTTGTTGTTGTTGTTTGTTCTCCTTCTCTCCACAGCCATCTGACCGAGTCACGTCGTCGCTTGGTTGATGGAAGTTTGTTTCTAAATCCGATTTGTTTTGTCCACTTCGTTACTACACCATTCGATTCCACCTTCGTTTCTTCGTTTCTTCTTTGTCTTGGGGGTTCTTTTTCTTTTCTCGCATTGGTGGTTAGCAACTACTACTACTACTACTACTACTACTACTACTACTACTACCCAGTCCGACCGCTTGTTATCTTTCTATATTTGCATCTGCGTCAGACATTATAAGATTCAAGGGCAGAAGGGATTCGCCCCCGCCAAGGGAAAAAAAAAGACTCATTACTGCACAACCACAGATCTTTAGACGACAAACAACGGATAGCCGAATACAGAACGGAACTAGACCAACCAGACGATAAATCGACAATCGACATTCGCATACCGTGCGAGTCTCTTGTCTATAACTTCAAGCACCTCATCCTCCCAATATCGGCGACAGCCCTGACCCGCAGTCTACAACTCTTGGACCTCAACCGAGACTTGATTTGCTTGCTCGGTGGCGAAGACAAGGGGGGAAGAAACGCCAAACATATTCATTGCCTTTTGTTTCCCTTTTTTAAAAAAAAAGGGGGGGAAAGGGGGAAACAAAAAGGAAACAAAAGAAAAAAAAAAGGAAAAAAAAAACCCAAATCATAATTCGTTCATTCGCCTAATCTCTCGACAAAACTCCTCTACTTCGTTTTCAGCACCATGTCCGACGACCACGATAGTCATTCTGTTGGCTCTGCCAGCCATGTTCACCCCATCGAGCGGTCCGATTCGTCCGTGTCTACAACTCCCTCGGATCAGAATGAGCCCACCATCCACCAACCCATTCCCACCCGCCCGCGCCTGCCGAGCCGGAAAAGCAGCGGTCCCTTGGTTGTGCCTCGCGACAGCTCCACCGTTGGCCCCGTGGACCCGCAGTTTGGACCGGACGACGTTCGAGCCATGAGTCCTCGAAGGACAAACGAAGACATTGACAAGCTGGGCAAGGAGGCGCGCGAGGAGCTAAGAAAGTGAGTGCATGCCATCTTGGGCAACTGAGTATGGAATAGGACGCTGACGGCCCGGACTGTAGGCATGCCAAGGCTCTCCAGGAATCCCTCCTCACAATCTTCAACCGCATCGAGGCTGTGCGGGAAGAGCACGACAAACTCGACAACAACAACAAGTTTCTTCAGAAATATATTGGCGACTTGATGAGCACCAGCAAAATCACAGCGACGGGGAACCGGGGGAAGAAATGAAGTAGCCTCGATGGAGGCGGAAGAGCAGCCTCTCTACCTCTTCCCCCCCCCCCCCTTTTCTTTCTTTTCTTCTTTTTCTTTTTCTTCTAACCTACACATCACCGTCTTCATGCAACTCCGGCCGACTCATGATGACGATCCTGCCCTTGGGCCTGGACTGGACCGGTACTTGGGACAACATAACCGACACAAGCAGCACCCACCCTCTTATATCGGCAAATTAGACTACGGCCCTCCGCCCTAAAAAAAAAAACCCCCCAACGGGCCAATTCAATTCACCGCGCCACGAAGATGGTGGCACTTCAGTCATTTTTTTTTGGGGGAGCATTGGAACTTGTATCGGCGCCTCTCCGAGCCCCCCTGACACAAGAAAAGGGTGGGGCTCATGATACCCAGACTTTGGACATTTTTGCATTTTCCGCCCATGATCCACATGCTTTTTTTTTCTGTCTATTATTTTCTCCTTTTATTTTGTCTGTCACGAGCACACGACGTTCGTGCAAATGCGACATTCACTGTATATTACCCTTCAACTTTGGGATTCCGAGCAACGTTTATGAGCGCCAGCAGCTTTTTTTTTTGTGGCAGCATCGTCATTGTATAAGGCGTCTTTTGCGAATTCTTTCCTTTTTTTTTTCAAAATTTTTCTTTTCTTTTCTCTTCTTTTTTTTAAACAATTCTTGGTCCCATTTTCTTCTCTTCTATTTTTAACAATTTACAGGCACTCACCTTACCGGAAACGGCGACGAGAGTGAGCACATCTATCAGGCGTTCAAGGAGCAGGTTCTGCTCAGGGGTCTGGGATTATTATTATTATTATTATTATTTTGCATGGAGCAGCGTAGACGGGTATTGGGAGGTCAAGGAAGAGAGGAACCAAAAAAAAAATGAAAAAATGAAAGCAAGTGCGGAATTGCTGTAGAGGGGAAATAGGTGTCTTAGGCTTTCACGCGACCCATTTGTCGACAGTCAAGAACACGGAGTTATTCACAATGCACGTTTTGCGCATCAACTTGTAGGATTCAAGATTCGGGGCGTTTGGCGGTTGGTTGTGAGTTGAGAGTTGAGAGTTGTGTGTGTACAATATAGAAGAAAAAGAAGCTATACGGGAGCTGATGTCATGTTTTGTTTGCCACCGAGGGAGGCTGTCGATATCGTTCAACCTGATACGACGAGCTCAAATAAGACAACAAGGGGGGTTTGATTTTAGTTTGGGCGAAGCGTCGTGAGATGTATAAAAAAAATTTATTTATTTTTTAATTTTCTTTTCTTTTTTCTTTCTTCCCTTTTTTTTTTTATATAATTTTTTTATTGTTATTGTGTTTATTTTTGGATTTTAATTTTTAATTTTCTGTTACATTTTTTTTTTTAATTATTTTCTCTTCTTCTTTTTTTCTTGACCAGGGTTCGAAGGCTCCACTAGCTTCTGTGCGACCCAGCCCAGCGGTAATTGCCTATTTTTTTTTTCCCCCCCCGCCGCCTGCTGGGTTAGTTAGTTCTGCCCTGGTGAAACACACGGGATGGGGCTCAAAAAAAAAAAAAAAAAAAAAAAAAAAAAGCAGCCACTTTTTGCTTAGCACCGGTATTTGGGCAAAAGCGAGCTAAGCCACCTTTTTTTTTTTTTTTTTTTTTTTTTTTTTTTTTGGTCACTGCCGGCATGCAGTACATGTACATTTGAGACATGGGCAGGGCTGGAGGAACAAGAGGCCGAGGAATTTGGTGCGAGCTGAAATTTGTAAGGGGGGGCAAATTTTTATTGTTTATTTTTATTATTTATTTATATACTTTAGGAGGGGAGAGCGTCTATAGGTAGGCTTCTAAGCTGGAAGTTGCTACATAGGTAGTACCTTGTGTATCTTATGTGCCTTTGTGGGAAACGGAGGGACTCTCTCTCTCTCTCTCTCTCTCTCTCTCTCTCTCTTTATTACTACAAAGGTACTTAAGGTATATATGTATATGTATATGCATAGGTGCCTATAGTACTACTAGGTAGGTACCTACCTGGTAGACAATAGGTACTATAAATATCATATACAAGGTACCTTTTTTTTTGTATCATTTCTTTGTGTTTTTTTTCTCTTCTTACTCAACACAATCAAGTTCACCAGTTACAACCATCAATAGCGTCCTATAAATATTCTTTTTTCTTTTTTTCCCTCTATTTTTCTTTGATTTTGTAGATGCGAAGAAGAAAAAAAAAAAAAAGGAGTTTCCGTTTAAAAAAAAAAAAAAAGGATATAACCGTTCGTTTATCCTTTTTTTCTTTTTTTTTTTTTTTTCCCGTTTATTTGGCGTGGGCGCGCCACGCAGACTAGGGGGGGGAAGGGGGAGAGAGTGGCGCTGTGGCTGCGGTGCATTAATGTTATATATGTTACGGTGTGTGTACACGGAGTAGGGAGTGAGGAGGAGGAGGAGGAGGAGGAGGGGGATTTTGTTTTGTTTGCTTGTTGTTTCGCGCGCGAGGGAAGTTGGCGTTGTAATTACCAGTTACCAAGAGCTACTACTTTGTATAGTACTCTGTAGGTACAGCAAAGTTATAAAAAAAAAAAAAAACTTGGTTATCCGCAAAAGCTTTGTTGAACAAAAAACTTTTCTATTGCAACTTTTGTCCATTTTCATTTGTATGCACTTCCTTCACCTCTCTTCACCGTCGAGCCTCACCTCTCACCTTCACCTCACATCAGGCTTCTCGCATCCGCCGTCTGCTCCCGCTCTCATTTTCCCTTTTCTTCCTTTCTCCCCCCCCCTTTTTCCTATGCTTCTCGCGTGTGTGCCGATATTTCTTCTGCAACCAGTCCCTCGCTGTATGTCTGAGAACCGAAGCCAGAGACCCCCCCCCCCCCTTGTCTAAAAAGGTTAAAAAAAAAAAAAGAGGCGTTGGCGGCTACAGTGCCTGCCTGACACGGTGTACATTCCCCCCGCAAACCCCCCCCCCCGGGCTTGCAACAAGGCGCGCTGTCAAACTTTCCAAGTTTTGTTTGCTTTGCTCTGCACAGTGCATGCCCGTACTCCATGCAACTACTAGATACCTGACTACTGCCTTAGTACTAAGGTAACTACTAGGTATTAAACTAATTCTTAGCACTCTGTAGGTACTTGGGGGCACAACGCCGGAGAGCCCACCGCACTCGCATATATACATACATATATTATTAGTTACTTAGGTAGGTAGTACCACCGCACTCGCATATATACATACATATATTATTAGTTACTTAGGTAGGTAGTACCTATATCGGGAGAGCAGGACTCTCGCACGCCCACATAGACAGACAAGACAGACAGACAAGACATTGCTCCCTAATACGTACCTGGTACTAATACTCCGTACATACTAGGCACTTGCATACTAGTACCGTATCCGTATGTATACCTTACATACGCACATACATTAGTACTAATGTACACATACCTATCTATACATGGGCGCATATGTACGACGCAACGCAACGCAACGCAACGCAACGCAACGCACGCACGCCGCGCATATGCAATCCGATATACAAACTTGTTTACTTGGCAGCCAAAAGGGCAGCGGCTAAAGGGCAAAAGGCAACTGAACTGAACTGGGCCGCACTGGACTGGACTGGACTGGACTGGACAGCCCGAATCCCTGGTCCGTGTGGATTTTCCCCAACAGGCAAAAAGGGGAAAAAGAAAAAAAACACTCCCGATAGAGATGAGAGGGAACAACGATTTGGTTTTATGCACCTATTTTTTTCCCCCTTTTTTTCATGTTTTTTAATTTTTATTTTCTTCTTCTTCTCTTCATTTACCGTTTCCCCACCCCGTGCTTTTTCTTTTTCCTTTCTGACATGCCCTCCTTCTTCCTCTTCCTCCTCCTCCTCCTCCTCCTCCTCCTCCTCCTTCATTCTCTTCACTCCTTTTTGCCTTTTAGGAGCGCCTTTTCCCCCTCAAATGTACTACCAAAGCAATGCATCACTGCATATTTTTTTTCTCTTGGGGTGGTGGTGAGCGTTTTGGGAATACTGTACAGCAAAAGGCGGGAGGGATTAAAAACACCCCCCAAAAAAGGGGGGGGGGGGGGAAGAGAAAAGTCCTCATGCAATGTATACGAGTATAGCCTTGTTGCCTTGTTTTCGAACAAAAAAAAAAAAGCCGTTGGTCCAGCCCTTTGTTTGCGCGATATCGGCCATTGTGGGACAGGCTAGAGGCCAACGTTGGGAGCTTCATTCCATTGTCGTGTTGGGTTGGGCGTTGTTTCGACAATTCGTGCCCTACAGCCGTCTTTTCGGTACCCGAGTTGCTTCAGCTATCCGAGCCTTCCTCTGAAGATCACTCACTAATAACAGAAAACGAACACGCCCCGCTGGATTGGATGGCCGGAAACTAAAACAGCAACACGGCCCGGATTTGCCCTTTTGTTGTGTTCTGCCCAGGTATCATGGTAATGCATTGCGGGTGTGTCTAGTTGGTGGCTTTTGTGTCTATCTACTCCATGCCAAATAGTCCCGTACCTTGTGTATGTGTGTATATGTCTTGTGTGTGTGTGTGCAAGTGACGAGAGAGAGAAAGAGAGAGAGAAAGAGGAAGAGAGAAAAAGATGGCCGCTCATCATGCCATCACTCGATAATCTTGCCCTTGAACCTAGCCAATCGTTCGTTTTCAAACACCAACGGACCTCCCCCGGGCCCGCTCGCATCGAGGCTCACCGTCATGCCGCTCCTGTCCCCCACCACCCGCACCGTTTCGCCCAGGTTCCTCAAGTCCACCTCGCATCCCTGTGCCGTGGCCAGGCCGCCATCCCCGTCCGCGTTTACGACCTCCCTGATCTCGACGAGGGGGTAGGGCAGCCAGCCTTCGCGGAGAGGGATGAGGACCAGCGGGACCTCGGCCTCGGTCTCGGGCGCGGACGTCATCGCCCCCGCCGGGGATGACGCCGACGGCCCCGGGATAACGAAATGGCCCTTTCGGCGCCCGCCCAGGAGCCACGTCTCCGCGGGCGCCGTGACCTCGTAGCTGAATTCTTGGTCGCTGCGCACCGACGAGTCCGCGTCCCAGATCCTCGTCCACTTGAGATGCAGAGTAGCCGGGAGCATCTGATTCGTGCACACCGTTGGGAGACCCCCGCTCGCGTTGTCGATGATGGGACTCGGGATGCCGCTCTGCAGGCTGATGTCTGCCGTGTGGAGGACCGGCAGCGCCGGGATTTCCACCGGGATGAGAATCGACGACGGGTCGGCCGTGCCGCCGGCTGGTATGGCGAGGCGGCCGTTGGCCTTTTGCCAAGCCCGAAGGATCCTGGGCAGTTGCTCCGCGGCATGCTCGCCGGCCCCGGGAGCCCCTCCGATCCCCGTAAAGTGCTTCTCCCAGACCACATCTCTCAAGGCCGCCGTGGTTATTTCTCCTACCAGAGCAGCCTGCTCGAGGTCCCGTGCCAGCATGTTGCCCTTGAGCTCGCGCCAGGCCGTTGCCGCCACAAACTTTGAATATTGCGCCAGGGCGGTTGCCTCCAAAGCTTCTGTCAGGGAGCGCCGCACCAGCTCTTGCATCTCAGCTTCCAGCAAGCTGTAGTCGAGCTTCAAGTACATGGTCCTGCCGCCCCTCTTTCCGGCTTTCGCGCCCGGCTTCCTCTTGATCTTGTACAGCAAGCTCGCGGGCTGCTTGGTGAAGATGAAGATGGGGCCCGCAGGGGGCACGCCAAAAGCGGACTCGAAGAGTTCTGAATCTAGCAGCTCGCTCTTGTATAGCCGCAGAGGGCTGGCAGATGCCGTGGATACGTTGAACCGAGAGAACAGGGCCTGGTGCTTGAAGACATCTTGCACGTTGACGCCTACCGCCAAGGAGACGGGGATCGCCGGAGACTTGGCCAGGTGAAACGTTTCATCGGCTTCCGTGACATAGGTAGCCTCGATTTTGGCGAAAACATCCGCAACCTCTTGCTCGACAGAGTATGGGAACCGTATCGTCACCACCGTGTCGGCGGCCATGGCGCCAAAACAAAACACGCCAGCTTCGGGCGGTTTGGCAAACTCCGTCGACGAGCCTGCAAACGTCGCTTCCGTAGTCAAGAAGCGTAGGCCTCCCGTTGCCGGCTTCACCCGGACCTCGCACCTCTTGACGGAATTCCACCCAGTGCGTATTTCTAGGTCAAGGGAGTTGTTCTTATCCAGGGACGTGTGCTTGGTAGCGGTCACGACCACATCGAATGCGCTGGTACGCTGAAATAGCACCACATCGGGGTGTTTCAATATGTCCGTCGTGCTGGGTATGGAAGCGTTTGCATCCCGTTCAAAGTGCAAAACAAGATTCTTTGATGAAAACACAAGCCGATCGATCTTGTAATGTCCAGCAGCTACAGACTGTGAACGGTAAGATGAAAAAAAAAACCAAAAAAAAAACCTTGTTAGTCCTGCTTTATAGCTTGTTTATATATATATATATAAGGTGATGTAAATGACTTACTTTGCAGTCCAACCGTATCTTATTCTTCCCGGGTACCAACGTGATGGCCGAACCTGCTGCGGCCTCAAACGTTCGTTCTCTGCTTGGCCCCTCATCAATGGACGAAATGCGCAGTTTTGCTGCGTCAAACGAGATTTCTTCCGGCAGTAGGCTCCTGACGCCGACGTGCAGAGAGCAGCCGTCTTGGTTCTCCTCGTACTCCGGGACCCCGCCGAGCTCCACCTCGGTGAAAAAGTTCTCCAGGGGTATCTTGACTTCCTTCGATAGCGACTTGGCCAGCCGTGTAAGCTTTTCGACTACGCCAGTGACTGGCCATGCATCCGGATGGCTCTTGTCCCGTGAGAATCGAATCAAGCCCGATCTCTTCCGCAGCCGCTCCTTCTCGGCAGCGCAGTATTTGGTCAGCAGCTTCAAGGCAACGCCCACATGTTCGCCCTTTGGGTTCATCTCGTCCAAGCACTGGCAATACATGATGAGCATCGACAGCTCAAGCAAGCTCCAGCCGCTCTCTCCGAAAAAGGGCGTGGTCAGGGAAAAGTAGGATGAAGCGGCCTTGTAGTCCCCCAAGTGGACCTTCAACACGGCCAAATCTGCCATGCTCGAGTGGACTGCGTGGTCGTGATTCGCCACTGTGTAGTGGCGCATGGCCTTGTCCGTAAGGATCTCGAATAAACGGTAAAAGTCATCCTTGCTATCGATTGCGGTCCGCAGCACAGCGTTGTCGATGCCGGCCATGGATGGAGAGTATGTCTTTTTTGGCGAGGAGGAAGCGCCGGATTCATCCCCATCGCCATCCTCATCCAAACTGACATCTTCCATGTCGTCGATGCCCGCCACTCCCCTTACCAAGGGCGCCTCATCCCACCCATCGCTCCAGCTGCGCCTCTTGCCGAGACTTGATAGGATGCTTCTGGAAAGCATATACAGTTCGGCTCGTCGAGCCGCCAGATCCTCCAGGCCGGTTTTGAGAAAGCCATTCGTGCCTTGGCCGTCACCAATGGCCGGAAATTGTCTGCCGGGACCGGGGAAGAAACCGGGGCTGAGCGGAGGAGGTGGTATGCCGCTTCCTCCTCGCGGAGAAAGCGACGAGTTCCGCGCCGGATGCATCATGGTCTTGGGTTCCGGGATGGAGGATTTCGGTTCAAGCCCATCCCCGTACGACAGCGACGACGGTGGGATGGGGAGTGCCTTTGTCGACGTCTGAGCAAGGATCTGCTGAGCAACGGAAAAGGCGAATGAAGCCACCATGTTGTCGATCGTCTCTTCCGCCAGGGGGTCTACCTTTGGTGCTTTGCGGCTCGGCGTTTTGCTCGCTGTCAATCCCACAATGACGTCTCGCCGCAATATCTGCGACACCGATGGGATGAACTGCAGGGTCCGCTGGCATATCTCTGCAAAGGTGGTCAGGTTTTCCGGCTCGTCCTTGTGGTTTGGCGGCGGCGGGGCCAGAGGCGCCTCGCCGCAGAGGATGTCCTCCTGCTGACTCTTCAGCATCTCGACGAGCTCTTCCTTGGAGGATAGCGCGTTCCCCAGCCTGAGCAACAGGGCGATTTGGCGAGAGAAGATGTAGCACCTGAAATCGAAAATGGACACCTTGTTCGCCAGAATCATGTCCCGATATGCCTTCGTCGTCGAGCTGATGGCTATCTCGTCAAACCGCGGTCCCTTGGCCTCTCCGGCCGGGCTCGGATCGCCGCCGCCGTCATCTTCGCTACCACCTCCGGTGGCGGTCTCCAGCGCCCTCGCGGCAATGTCTCTGAGCTCTTCGGTAAAAGCCAGCATCTCGCCACCATGCCTCTGCGGCGAGCCAGTCTCGAGCTGCTCGTGGATGACTGTGTCCAACCCGACGTTGAGTTCGTCGTACCCCACCAGGGCATCTTCCACAAGACCGACGCTCTCGAAGCCTCTCGCCAAACCTTCTTTGAGAATGAAGAATGTGCAAAAGTTCCAACCGGGCAGCGTTCGCTGCGCGTCCTTTTCCCGAATATCCTCCTCGTATTGGGTCACTCGCATGTCGAACGAAGCCAGGATCAGGCTTTTGATCTTGGCGATCAAATCGTTCCAGGCGTTTTCGGCATCATGCTCTGTTTCGTTGTAGCCCGATGGCACCGCGGGGACGACTCTGGGCAAAAGGTTGTACGGCACGTCGTTGATCCCGATCCTGATCTGCGACACGCGATCCTGAGAGCCCTTGGCCGTTGCATTGAAGTCCGACCGGAGCTTCTCCAGCAGGGGGGTTGCACCCGTCCGCCATCTCGACGTAGTAGTCTTCTCTGCAGCGTCTGACTTTCCGCTGCTTCTCGGCTGGGTGGACGCTGCGGTGTTGGGGATGACAACATGAACAACGAGCCACTCGAAGGCATCGTGATTCTCCTGGCCGTTCCCCTTCTTCGAAGTGCTCGCTGGCGAGGTGTGGTTTTTGACCCACTCCCGAACCTCGGTTCGCACCGAGTTCTTGTACGAGTCGTTGTCGTCGCATCGCACCAGCAGCAGCTTGAGGTATGGCGTTCGGCGGAGTCCTGGGATTTGATGTCGCCGCAGATTCCCACTCGCCTTCGAGCGAAGGGACGGCGGAGCCTTTCCGGGTTCCGTAGAGACGCTAACACTTCGTGACCGCAGGCCTTCGTCCCTCGAGACACTGCCAGACCGTCGCGACTTTGGTGACAGGGTCGACTCCGGAACTTCAACATCTCCCCGGATCAGTTCAACGTGCAGCGTATCGATCGACCGAAGCGGCCCGGAGTGAGACTGCCAGTGGAGGTTGTGCAGAGGCAGACGGGGGACCAGCCCTGGGGCCAGGAGCTTGTAAACATCGTGGGGATCGAAATACTCGACTGCGCGGATCGCCAAATGCAATGATTAGCCGGCCGGACAAGGCTTCAGAGCCGCAATCCCGCATCTTCTGCCGACCGGGCCGTCTTACCTGTCACCGTTGACGTCGAGGTCTGCTGTTCCATGGCAACCAGCTCGTCTCTGCGCTTAGCATCGTCGACCGCCCGAGACGTTGTCAATGCGCCAGAGTCGCTGGCCGCAATGGTCGAGATGTATCGCTAACATGGGGGGCGGGGACCCCTGACATGACCTGTCTCGGCTACCAATGGCAGCGCGGCAGCTTCAACTCTGCTCCGTAACCGGAATTTGTGTTGCTCCGAGCTCTGGGCGGTGAGCCAGCCATTCAGCTCGAATGATGATGCATTTTCTCACGGGATTCCTTGTCGCTAACATGGCTTCGAACAAAGCAAAACCACTCTATAGGCATTCTAGGCAAATGCTCGATTTCGCCCCTCTGCCACTGCCAAAATATACCTCGACGGGTATACAGTGCATGCTGGAAGAAGGGCATTTCTATGAGACCAACACTCGCCGCATCAGTAGTGGACAAAGCATTCCAGATACTCCGTTCAAACGTGGCGGTTCTCTAGCACCTTAGTGGGCAAAGGGAGGGGTGCGGCAGAATTTGAAAAATAAAGGAGGGGCAATGTCGCGCTTCTTGTGTGCACACCAGGCATTTTCATGCGAATTCAAGTCGCAAGCAATCATTCTATTCGTCACGCTTGATCCTCACAATGTCGCTCCTGCAGGCTGTAAAGTACCAGCGAGGCAAGCTTGAGGTCCTCGACCAGCTGCTTCTGCCCCACGAGTTCCATTATGATACCGTATCAACCCGACAAGAGGCCTTTGACAGCATCGCGACCATGCGAGTGCGAGGCGCCCCGGCCATTGCCATCGTGGCCAGCCTGGGACTCGCCGTTGAGCTGCACAACAATTCCATTTCCGGCTCCTCTGATGGAGAAACCATCGCACGGATTGACGAGGCATTGGACTACTTAAAGGAGAGCAGGCCAACCGCTGTCGATCTGACAAACGCCATTACCCAGCTCAAGACAATTATCCGAACCTCTGAGGGCAAGGGGAAAGATGCCATTGTGCAGTCGTTCATCGAAGAAGCAGAGAGGATATTCGAAAAGGACCTACAGAGCAATCTCTCGATAGGAGATGCCGGCGCACAGTGGCTCCGATCCCAGGCAGGCGCTTCATCCGAGCAAAAGATTTCCGTGCTGACACACTGCAACACTGGCGCGCTCGCCACCTCAGGCCATGGGACGGCGCTCGGCATCGTCCGCACGCTTCATTCAAAGGGGTTTCTAAAGCACGCCTTCTGCACCGAAACTCGACCGTACAACCAAGGCAGCCGGCTGACGGCATTCGAGCTGGTGCACGAGGGCATCCCCAGCACACTCGTTACAGATTCCATGGCCGCTGCCCTGTTCCGGACCAGGAAGGCGGAAATCAACATTGCAGCCGTCATTGTGGGTGCCGATCGTGTTGTCCGCAACGGAGACACTGCAAACAAGATCGGCACTTACCAATTGGCTGTTCTGGCCAAGCACCACGGAATCAAGTTCATCGTGGCCGCCCCGACCACGAGCCTCGACCTGGATACCAAGACTGGGGACGGCATCAAGATTGAAGAGCGCAAGAGAGAAGAGCTGACGCAAATATCTGGCGCGGTTGTTGGGCCGGATGGTCGTGTGGACGGAAATAACAAAGTCCGCGTTGCGACGGCTGACCAGCGGATCGACGTCTGGAACCCTGCGTTTGATGTTACTCCTGCAGAGTTGATTGACGTTGTCGTAACGGAGAAGGGCGCCGTGGAGAAGGGACCCGATGGCACCTTTGACTTTAGCAAGATTTTACCCGAACGGTGGGCCAACGTAGTTAACTAATGCTTAGGACAAACTGAAGGAGAGAAGACAGCGGGCTTCTTGGGTGCCATCATTTTCATAACCCAGATGTTAAAAAGACCGAGCATCAGTGCACAGCTTTATTAGATTTAGATTTCTTCTTCTTTTTTTTTTGGCATTCACCGTCTAATATCCAAAAAAAAATCCTGTTTCGAGACCTCTTCATTGGCTCAGCGCGTGAAGAATGAGCTTCTGGTAATCATCGACCGCCTTCTCCAAGTCACCAACGGTGATGTACTCGTGGTCGCCGTGAGCAACGAGAATACTACCCGGTCCGTACAAATAGCGAACGTAATCGGCATCCAGATTAGGAATGTCAGTTCCATAATTGACGACGATGGATTCAAATCCTGTATTCAAAGGTCAGATTGAGTGAATCCTTTTCTTTTCTTTTTCTTTTTCTTTTTCTTTTTCTTTTTCTTTTTTTTTTAAATTTTTTTCAGCCCACGTTCATCGACTTACCATCAACATCGCAATTGCATTCATAAGGCCCATATCCGTGCGTGCAGTCAAGGGTAAATGCTTCCTCGTCGGTTTCGCGCAGAACATCCCAAATCTTTTGCTGAACAACCTTGTGGCCCTCTTTCTCTGAGCCAACGGCAACGCGGGCTGAGAGGTCGACAAAGGCCTTTGCCGAAACCACATTGGCGGCAACGCCGCCGTCGAACCGGCCGACGTTGAACGTCGTGTTGCCAAAGAGCGGGCTGGAGCCCAGGTCCGTATGAAAGATCTTGTCCATGGCCCTAATCATCAGCTCGTTGGCCGACTTGCCCAGCTCAGGGTAGCCGCTGTGGGCATCCTTTCCCTTGGCCACGGCAGTGCAGAAGAGGGCGCCCTTGTGGCCGCATGCCAGTTTGTTCTCCGTAGGTTCGCCGAAGATTGCGGATTGGAAGGAAAGAGGAGGGTCCATGTGCTTGAGCGAACCGCTAAAGGATCTCATCCCATCACCGGTTGTTTCCTCCCCAACGACGAAGAGCAGGATGATGTCTTCGGGGTTGACATCCTTGTTGGTAGAGAGCAAGTGGTTCACCGCCACAATTTGAGTGGCAACACTGCCTTTGGCGTCGGTTGTGCCGCGGCCCTTGATGATTGTGTGTTTCGAAATCTCTCCGCCCTCCACCTGCCATGGAATATGGGGGGGGACCACGTCAATGTGGCTTGTCACCAATGCCTTGTAGCTGGACTTGCGGTCCCCGCGCCATGCCAAGACGTTGAATCTGTCGGGCACATCCGGAAAATCCTTGGGCGGGGGGAGGAATTGTATGTCGACCTGGTACTCCGCCTGCTCCAAGTAGTCGACGAGAAACTGGCCAATCTCGTTTTCTTCACCGTTGGCGGACGGGAAGGAAACCAGCGCCTCGAGGAGCTGGAGCAACTCGTCGCGATAGGCCGGAGCGTCCGCACCGGCCTGTTGCGACGAGCCAGCGCCTTTAACCTCGGACAATGGCCGCTGCTGTTGCCCTGCACACAGCGCCAGCAGTGCCGGAAAGACAACTGCGGTAGCCGAGGCCCAATGCATCTTGAGTTGCCGGAGTCGTTTGTGGTGTTTTGGGCTCGGTGCTTGAGCGGTGATGGCAAAAACAAAAAGGTTCCAGCTTGCGGTACTTATTATTGAGCTGCCAATTGACAGCTCGCACGGAGGGGCTTAGGATCCCACGTGACCGCGCTGCTGGCCTTTTTGTGTTCGAGATATGTAACTTGAAAAGTTTCTTGTAGAGAATGGGGTTTTCCTCGATCCCAGTGAAGCTTCTGAGTAGGTGCCTCAGCGTGCACTGACCGAGAAGCTGCCTTATCCTATGGCAGCCAAGAGCGGGTGACGCACCCGTGAGAGCTCGCGCGAACAGCTGCAGAGGCCTTCTCCCCAATGGCGGCCCCTCTGCAGTACCGATATCATCATGGCTTGACCTCAGTCTCAGATCGTTCAGATTATAGAGCAACAGGCCCAAGCGGACGCGATAGTCCTTAAGATTACACGTGCCGAGGCGCCAGGTCTTATTCATCACGTGTGCCGAGCAGGACTCAAGATAATATACGGAGTACAAAGGCGGTTAGGTCAGTGGTCCCCTTAGAGACAACAAACACCCGCCTCTTCGCCACCAACAGCCATCCTCGCGCTCAACCCGACGCCCTGCTAAAACAATTGCTCTGCTGCACCTGTTCCCTGTTAACAAAAAACAGCCCAGGGGTTCCTGCGGGCAAGTCGCTCGCCGCCGGAGTTGCATCAAATCGCCCGCCCGTCCCTCACGCCCCACTCCCCCACTCGTCCGGATGCACATCGCGAACACGCCATGGAATTGCCGCCACAACACGCCGCCGGCATCAAAACACTGCCTGCCTTGGTATTATACCCGTTTTACGTCTACTTCTTCTGGTGTTCCGGGAAACGCTCGCCTCCATAAAAATAAATAAAGAAATAAAACCGCTGAATATATCCATTTGCCATTACTTTCCGTATGGAGATCACCTCGGATCACCCATCGGGTCTTGCGCACGGAAAATGTGAACTATTTGCTAGGCAATGGTCTCAAAACCCGTCTTCGGCTATAGTTCTCCATGGACACTCTATCAGTTAAGCAAAAAGGCTAAGTAGTGAGACGTTTGATCAACGCGAATGCTGTATCATGTCCTATTACTGGGTAACTACCTAGGTAGTTATGTAATGGACAAGGCTGAGGTCGGTAGCGATATCGGTCAATGACGCCAGCCGATGTGTTCGTTTGAAATTTTGGACCTATAGATCGGAAAGGCTTATTCTGTGCCTTGTGCAAGCCAACATGTTCAAGGTGCCGCGTGTAAATGCCGACGTGCAGAGCGGAAGCAGTGTCGGTGCAAGTTGGAATTCTCACCCACAATTCATTGGCTGCCAGGTTAGACCAATTCATCCTCAAATATGGCAAATGCCTAGCAATTGGATAGCAAATCTTGCCATTGATTCGACACGAAGCGCCGTCAGTGGCACATTAAAACAGCGTTGCGACAGATCTTAATTACTCTTCTGAAAGCATACGCATTCGTGACATACAGGGAGAAAAGAAACCACTCTGGAATAGCAGACTGCTCGACGAATGACAAACCCTCCCCAACAAACACTCTGTTGACGCCCTCCATCACGGCTTCGAAATTCTCGGCCTATTTGCTTAAAACGTGGGCACGGGTGGAGTAGTAAGGGCAAGAACCATGCATCATAAAAAGAACCCCCCCCTTTACTGACCGTTGACGCTTGGGCTATGCGCTTTCAAAGCCGTGAGGCGAGCTCTAGGGCTTAGTCTCTCACGGTGAAAGTCGCTCTTCGCAACACCAGTAGGGGTGGAAACAGACTCGCGGCTTCTCTTTGCTCCCCTTTCGGTCGAATGCGCTGCTACGTTCCCCCCAAACCGCTCTCCCATTGATCCGCTTTCCAAAGCAGACAAGACAGAAGATATTTTCTGCTTGACGTCTGGGCAAGCTGATTTACAAGTCCCGGCGCCATAGGCTCCTGTTTGCAAGCTGATATTACACGCTGCGTATGGTTGCTGAGTAGCCTTCCCAACTTCGCAGACATCCTTAACAGAACTTGATGTCGAGGACTCCGTTGAAGGAGATGGGCCTGTTTCTTGATGAAGGAAGTCTTCCTTGGGTGGCCTCAATTCTGGAATCGGGGTAGTATGAAGGTTGCCTGCTGGCATGTGGGCTGACATTGGTTGATTGAGCAGGGAGTGGGCCAACGAATTTGCAAGGTCAACCGAGAAAGTGTCATCATGGGGAAGCCTAGGCGGGAACAGCCCTAGATTGCCATGGTTAGAGTCATTATTACGAGAAAGCGTAGCTCCCTTCTCTTCATCCATACCTTGCGCATCCTGTCTATAGGTTGGCCCGATATTCGGAGCTTCAGTGGACAAACCCAAGTGCTCAAAAGAATCGCCGTCGTCTTCATATCGAGAGTTCTTCAAATCGGGCCTTTGGTCCAGGCGAGGTTCCATATTGTGACAGGCCTGCATATCAACGTTGGCAGATTGTCTTCCGTTTTGGCTCATCTCTGGCAAAAAGCCCTGCTCTCCAAATCGATGCACATCAGCCATCCCCATGCCCATGCCATTCTGCCACTCAAAGTAGGTATCTGAATCGTGAATGGTCTCTAGAGTGCCGGTGCTAGTGCTCCCAGAGGTGGAGCGGCCGCCGCCACTCTGGTAGCTAGACTTCCTGTACCCGCGCCGTATAGTTCGATTGGTGATTGCGCTGTGAAGATTTTCAGTCGAAGGCGTGGGCAGATTTGCATCGATTCGGCTATGCTTTCTTCTAGGTGAGTGAGCGTGCGATTCGGCATCGTCCGAAGGATAGGCTTGAACGGCCATCGATGCAGAGACTGGGATGCGCCGCCACATGGAGGGATTTGGCCAGGCTATGTGGGAAGCTTCAAGTATTTCTAAAATAATAAAAAAGAAAGAAAGAAAGAAAGAATACACAAAATTAGTTCCGTTGCACATTTCTTCCATGAGAACGCCAAAGCAACATACCAAGAGGGGCATGTTGAAAGGAGAATGCGACAACATTCTTGACCCGTTCAATAGGCACCGTAAGAGAATCTCGTGGAAAGCCCTCGCTGATTACGATTTTGATGCGGCCGAGATTGTCAGCGGGGTTCCAGTGATTCTGTTGAAGGAGCTCCTGACGAAAGTTTGGGAATTTAAGAGGCTCCTGGTCTCCGTCCTTGGACACTCCTATGGCAGCGACGAGTTAGCAAATTCGAATAAAGGCCGTGTCTACCGTAATTGTGATTCCTACCAAAACTATGGATAATAACGTGTGGCCAATCGCTTTCTCTATCGAGATAGGCAGAACTAAAAAGAGGACGAAAAGAGATATTAGCCCGTTGAGTATTCAGTCAACGCCAGAAATGCCTCTGTAATGGCAACACCAGCCAGGCGTCAAGACATACGCAACCAGTTGTCCGTCGATGAATACGCGTGCCTCGAAGTTGGCACTGTCACTGTATTTGCTGTAACGTCTGGTGAATTGGCTAACAGACGGAGCAGACCAAGAATGAATTGAAATTTGGAAGGGCGTTCCGGCAGCTAGACTTGGTATGAAGCAACAGACCATTGGCAACCCGAATGAACCACGCGTGTTGGAGAATTCTACAACCATCAGCCACACCATCCAGAGAGCATTGGGTTGATCAACTAGCCAAAGCCCGGTGAAAGGCAACGATGAAGGAGCTGCACATACCCGCGTCATGAATAACATGGCAAGCAACCTTGAACTCCTTGACCGGCACTTTGCAATTCCCAGGGAAAAGCAAAATATCCCAATCCTCGAACCGCATTGCGATTACCAGTATCGAAAACGCACAACCAGCACGTCAAGAAAAGATATAGAAAAAAAAAACAATTGAGAGCAAGGGAGGTGCCTCAAGGAAATGTCCCGGGAGGCCCAACTATGCCCTTTGCTATTCCAAGGTTGGCTGAGGAGAAAGGAGAATCAAGTTGACCAAGACATTCATGCCAAAAGATGGACGAATATCAAAGTGGCAGGGCAACGCTATCGGACCGTTCGTAGGCCCGCTAGTTTCTAATTTGATAAAGAACGAGTGCCTTCCGAATAAGTAGGCAACAGCACATGCGAGATAGTCACTTGATAGACCCAGAACTCGCTTATTCTGCTAAAAAAAAAAAAAAAAAAAAAAAAAAAGATGCCTTGTTCGCTGTTTCCTTGCTTATTTCTGGTTGTCTGGGAAATCAGTAAAGAGCAAAATATTACGAGAATGATACAGCGTAAACAAAGGCATATATGAAGCAGAAAAGAGCGCCGCAGCCGTAGAGATCCCGTGATAAGAGAGACCACCTCCCCGTTGTAGCAGCTTATTGATATGTGTCAGCCAGTCGAGCATGAACCAAGAGCAGTGATATATACTGAACAGATTTGATTATTCAACTTGGGCCATATTGTTTTCCTTATATAAATTCCCGTCCACGCGTGTTTCATCTATCTTAAAATGAGGCATGAAATAGGGGGGAAAAAAATCAATCTTTATTATGTACAGACTAACAGTTTTATCTTACGGATCCGTATCACCAGCCATTCGTGCCTGCGATTTCGACTGTCAGCATAGTCCTACAGAAGATCCAGGAGAGAGGCAAGAGAGAAAGAGAGAAAAGGGGATATAGAAATATAACTTACTCTTACGGCTCCCGGACCACCCAGCTCTCGTTCTAGGCCATTCTCAAACTCCCTAGGGTAGGCAACCCTGTCAGGGTAGTTGAGATAGACAACTCCTGAAACTCCAAGGAAAACGGCAACGAATGTCCCAACCATGAGCAGACCAGGCCCCGCAGTAGTCCACGTATAATCCCAAGGAGAGAAGATACCCATCAGATCGTTGTCTTCGTGAACTGGCTCGCCAAAGTTTCGTCGTTCCTGAGGGTCCCACCAGGTGGCGTATGGGTCGCGAAACTGTCGCTTGATTCTAGGTGGGTTGATGTAGCCGCCATTCTACAGCCAGCAGTTAGATTCCAGAGCACTGCGCGCAAAAGGAACTGTGAAGCTATTACGAACCATGCCAGGATCTTCGGCCTCGCTAAGTCGCGGGAAATCGGGGTACTTTTCGTCGAGCACCTTTTTGTCGGAAAATTGCGACGGCAAAAAGCCTCGTCGCTGCATCGTGGGAAGCCTTCGACTGGCGGCTAGGGCGTTGCGCAGAGCCGAAGCTCGCACAAGTCGTTGCGGGAGCATCTGTCAAGAGGGGACGGTTAGTCAGTTGGTTTTTCTCGATTCTTCTCGAAACCCTCTTGCGATCACAGCATCAGCTCGTCTCTCACCTTGGGCGAATTGACTGCGATTTCAGCGCCCAATTGCTGTGTAACGGGGATTGCTCTCCGTATGGTGGCCTCGAGCGGACTACCAGATTGGTTAGATTTGAGGTTGTGACGATGATCGAGCTCCGGAGGTTGGTGCCTCAGGCATACCATCAAGTAAAAATCCTTGTGCTGATTTTGAATCGGGACTGGCCTAAGAGAACTCCGATACTTGAGGATACAACATCTGGCGGCCCCACCAGCGCGAAAACGCCCGCAGAATGCGGCGGAAACATGAAGGGGATCCAAAAGCACGGAGTACCCGGCAGGTACACTAGCCCCTCCAGTGCCCTTGATACCCATTTCCGCACCACCTACCGTGGCGCCGTCGAGATTCTTCCTGTTCAAAAGTTTTTGCTGACGAGACTGCAATTGCTCACAAAATTCGCTGCAGCGCTCCGTCCAAGGCTCTGATCATGCGCAAACTTTGTCCGAATGTTCGGTAAATCGCCACGAATCCGTAGATGCCCATTTCTCCCCGCCAAATGATAGCCTCACAGAGATTACGCCTGCGACGTCCCTTGACTCCACGTTGCTATTATGCCCGAGACCGCGTCGCCCGACCATGTGCCTCCCGACGCGGACTCTCTGGCCCCCTCAACAGCAGACAGAACCCTGGACGCTCATGCCAGTGACGCGCCGCCTGTCGAGACCGAGGGCCGGGATGCCGGGGCCGAATCCCGTGCGAATGGGCACGTCAAGCAGGACGCGACGCCTCAGGCGAATGGCCACGTGCTGCAGGAAGCGGAAGCCATGGACGACGCTCGTAATGACGACAATGAGCGGCCCGCCAAGAGGCAAAGGACTCGGAATGCGACTCCTCCACCGCTCGCCGCCGCTCGCAAGCTGAAGCCCATATCGCCACCGTGGAAGAAGATCCAGGCTGACGGCCCAACATCCTACACCGAGAACGGGCGGCGCAAATCTGGCCGCATCAATTCGTTGCCCATCCCGGCAGAGCCGCCTGCTGCGAAGCGAACTACCCGACATTCCACGAATGGGCCGACCGGAAGCACGCTGAAGGAGAGCCCGCTGACCAACGGCAGATCAAGCAAGATCGCAGCAGGGAGCGCATCAAAGCAGAAGCCCGCAAGCAAGACCACACAAGCCAACACCGCGCCCTCCGAATCGAGTTCGAGATATTCTTCCAGGAGAGGCGCTGTTCCAGAACCTAGATCGTCCTCGCGACTTTCACGTCGACGAACTCCTTCGCCCCCGCCACAGTCCCCCAGACACTCCACACGCCCACGAAGAGGGACACGACTCAGCGATTTGTCCACTGCAATCGAACAAGAAACTGCAATCAACGTCTCCAAACACAATACTTTCGAGAGCTCTGGCAAGTCGCCTCGAGTGAAGTTGAGGGTTGGTTCCCGGCTGGGTGTGATTCCTTTGGTTCATCCAGACCAGGTACGCAAACGGCCACGTATTGGGACGGATTTTGAAGATTTCTGGAATCGAGCTGGAAGCATTCCGGTGGAAGATGGTGGCCTCCTCTTGGTGTCGGAGGACGGGCCTCCCTATACGGATGAAATGGCGCAAAATGATGCACGGATAGTTCTCCGCGTCGAGAGGGAGGTCGAGCCGGGGGGGCTCCTTTCGATGCAGCGATGCTCTCTATTCGCTCCCGATGGAGAAGAGGAACCACCGCGGCAATGGGCTCGGCAGGATCATATGACAAGAGCCGCAAGCCACTTTCGAAAACTCATGATAGCGGAACAGCAGCGACATCGATCGGTCGCCAGGAAGCTTGCAGAAGCGTGTCGCGAAGAATGGTTACGACGTCAGCCCAAGTCCGCCGAAGAAATGGAAACGGAAGCAAGGGCCTTGTGGCTGATGCGCTACCGAGTGGTTCTGAAATCTCTCCTTGGCACTTGGGAGAATGTTCGTGCAGAGGTGAACCGGCGGCGAATGATACAGTGGGAAGCAGAAGAGCACAAGCGAGTCAAGGCGGCGCTTAACCAGGCCGTCAGTTTGTCGGAGCAGAAGTTGCAGGCTCGCCGAGCCGGAGGCTTAGATTCCGAATCTCTCTATGACGAAGATGGCTTTGATGATCTGAGCGATAGCGTTAGCGAAGACGACGGCGAAGATGACGATTCCCGTCTAGCGTCAGCGGAGACCGACGAGAGCAGCGATGGAGGCGACGACAGCGATATGATGTCTTCTTCCGAAGACGAAGAAGACGAAGATCAGAAAGACGCAGCGGACGAAGGCCTCACACAGGAGCAGCTGCGGGCAAAGTACGCCAATATACCCAACTTGGAAGTATCCGAGAAGCCGGAATCAACGGCCGAGAACGCAAGCCAAGCCCCCGAAAATGCAGGAGAGGAGTCAGGTGCCGAAACCAGCGATGAATCTGTGGACATGGACGACGATCTAGGCTCGAGCGATTTTGATGGTAGTGGCGAGTCGGGAGAAGAAGAGTCAACGGATGAATCGGGATCTGAAGAGGGGGCCAGTGGTTTGCTGGGACTGTTCTTTGGGAAATCGGAACTGAAAGAAATGAAAAAAACCGAAGCAAAACCCAAGAGCCCCCCCGAAAACGAAGAGACCAGCGCTCAGGTCTATGAGACGCCAGAGATGGAAATTACGCAGCCGGACTTTGAGCTTGACGATGAGGACGAAATGTCACTCGTCCGCCACCCTGATTCTATTTACGGCGATGACGCAGAGGGCCAAAGCGATGTTGCCAACGAGGCGGCATCTACGCTGGATACCAAGGCAAATGGCTTGGGATGCGCGAAACAGCCTGGTGATGAAATTGACAAGCCCGACACTCCCTCAAACGATGTCGAAGAGCTGGAGACCATCGATCAGGATGTTTCCATGGCAGACGCTCTCGAGTCCACGGCTAGCGACGTGTCAAAATCGGAAGAGCCCGCAAGCACGACAGCTTCAGAGAAGTGTACCCATCCCGCAACAGGGGCTACGAATGTCCACTCCGATGCCTCTTGCAGCACGGCACAACCAGCGGCCACAGAACCCAAGTTGGAAACGAAGCCATCCGGCGACGAGGCGCCGCCAGTCAAAGAGGCCGAGCCAGCAAATCTATCCACCGCCGTTGACCACCAGGTCGAAACACCTCAACCTACAGCCCACCGAATAGAAGTTCCGTTCCTGCTCCGGGGAACGCTACGCGAGTATCAAAGACAAGGCCTCGACTGGTTGGCCGGTCTCTATGCCAACAATACGAACGGTATCCTAGCAGATGAGATGGGCCTTGGCAAAACAATCCAGACCATTGCACTTCTAGCCCACCTTGCCTGTCGCCATGAAGTCTGGGGCCCACATCTTGTCATCGTGCCCACCAGTGTAATGCTGAACTGGGAAATGGAGTTCAAGAAGTGGTGTCCTGGCTTCAAGATACTTGCCTACTACGGATCCCAGGAGGAGCGGAAGAGGAAGCGCCAGGGATGGAACAACGACGACGTCTGGAACGTCTGCATCACTTCATACCAATTAGTGCTTCAAGATCAACAGGTGTTTAGGCGCCGCAGATGGCACTATATGATCCTGGATGAAGCCCACAACATCAAGAACTTCAAGTCTCAGCGATGGCAGACGTTGCTGGGGTTCAACACCCACTCACGCCTTCTGCTCACCGGAACCCCACTCCAAAACAACCTGACAGAGCTGTGGTCGCTGCTGTTTTTCCTTATGCCTGCAGAAAATGGCGTTGGGGGGTTTGCGGATTTGCAAGAGTTCCACGACTGGTTCCGCAAACCAGAGTCGCAAATCTTGGAAAATGGGAGGGATCAGATGGACGAGGAAGCGAAAGCAATCATTGGAAAGCTTCACAAGGTCCTGCGGCCGTACCTCCTTAGACGCCTCAAAGCCGATGTGGAGAAGCAGATGCCGGCCAAATACGAACACGTCGAATTCTGCCGATTGTCGAAGCGCCAGCGTGAGCTGTACGATGGGTTCTTGGCACGCAGCGATACGAGAGACACGCTGGCGTCCGGGAATTACCTCTCCATCATCAATTGCTTGATGCAGCTGCGCAAGGTGTGCAATCATCCCGACCTGTTCATCGACCGGCCCATCATGACCTCGTTTCGCATGCGCAAGTCTGTGTCTGCAGAGTATCAAGATACGGTGAGGGTTGTGCAGCGATCATTGCTTGCGGAGAGGCCCATGAGCACCGTCAACTTGGGCTTTTTGAACCTGGTTCCAACCGAGCACGAGCACCTATCTACGACGAAGGCCGATAGCATCACCCAGCTGAGCTCGCACCGCATCCTCATGGATCTCCGAGAGGCACAGAAATGCCGAGCTCAGAACGCTTACACAAACCTAGACCCAGCCACGGTGGAATCGAACATTGCCTATGTCGAGAGCGCCGCTCGGTGGGGGCGCTTCGAAGAATTGCAGCACTGTGTTTACCTCAACGCCCTCCGCCGCCAACAAAGGCCGGTATATGGGAGCAACGTCATCAGCCTGTTAAACGTCAACGCTCACAACCGTCTTCGCAAGCCTCGGCCCCGGGTTCCCCGAAAGATCATGGACTGGTTCGAGTCCGACTCGGCCTTTGTGCAAGCGTTGACTCCCTCTCTCGACCAAAGAGCCGATAGCCTGAAGACCACAATCGAAAAATTCTCCTGCGTCACGCCCGCGGTGGTGACTCGGGATCTCGACCAGTTCATCCTGGGCCGAAAGGGCGTTGAGGCATTTACCGACGAGGACCTCAAACTCTCGGCACCGGTGCGATGGGCGCCCTTCATGCCCAAGCAGCCCCCCGCGGACCCCTGGCACGAAGCTCGAATGCGCCACACTATCCAGTTTCCTGACAAACGTCTTCTCCAGTACGACTGCGGCAAGCTCCAGGCATTGGACAAGCTGCTACGCAAGCTGCAGGTCGGCGGCCACCGCGCGCTCATCTTTACTCAAATGACAAAAGTCCTCGACATCCTGGAGCAATTCCTGAACATTCATGGGCACAAGTACCTCCGACTTGACGGCGCCACAAAGGTTGAGCAGCGCCAAATCCTGACCGACCGCTTCAATCACGATTCGCGCATCCTTTGCTTCATCCTGTCCACTCGGTCGGGAGGGCTGGGCATTAACCTCACGGGCGCAGACACAGTCATCTTCTACGACCAGGACTGGAACCCAGCCATGGACAAACAGTGCCAGGATCGGTGTCACCGCATCGGCCAAACGCGCGACGTCCACATCTACCGCCTCGTGAGTGAGCACACCATTGAGGCGAATATCCTTCGCAAAGCGTCACAAAAGCAGATGCTAGATGACGTGGTTATCCAAGAAGGAGAATTCAACACGGATTCGTTCAACCGCCCATCCGTCCGAGATGTCCTCGGCGAGAAGGTCGATTTCATGAGCCAGGGCGTTGCTGCGGCAGATGCCGCTCTCGATTTGGTCCTTGGCGGATCAGAGAGCAGCAGTGATCAGCGCCGTGTCGGTCGTGTCTTTGAGCAGGCGGAAGACAAGGAGGATGTCGCCGCCGCACGCGTGGCAGAAAAGGAGATACTTGCTGACGACGCTGATTTTACGGAAAAGCCCGGTGGAGCTACCTCGGGCACTTCAACAGCGCGCCAAGGAACGCCAGCAGGCAAATCCATCTTTGACGGCGGCGGTATTGGAATACTGGACGGACCGGAAGAAAACGTCATAGACATGATGGAGGAGTATAACGCCTGGGGTGTAAGAATGGGCAACATTGACGATTATATGCTTTCTATCATGACCGAGGAGCTGAAGCATACGAAACTGGAGTTGCCCAAGGACAAGAAAAAGGGTAAAAAGAAGGGCAAGGACACAAGAAAACGATGATGGCGGGGGAGGCGCAATTCATTCCCTGTCTTGGGCGAGTTTTGGCGGTAGGTTCACTACCACTTCATGTATCACATCATTGTTGTATAATAATACGTTGGTGCTGTTGTGAGTGTACAGTACTGCGGGAGGACTTTGGTTTGCACGAGTGTTTTTTTTTTTCATTCCTCTCTTGTTCTTTTCTCTTTTTTTTCTTTTTTTTTCCCAAAAGGTCACATCATGATGGGAGTTTGGGGTTTTCAAAAGGGCGATGGCAAGCTTGATTATTAAGATTAGATCAGGTGGCCATAGCCACCACCACCATTGGAAAACAAATGCACAATGTCGAATAATTAACCCATAGCAGGATGTTGAAAGCTATTTTCTTTCGTTGGCACTTGGATCTGCTTTGCTTGAATGAGAGACGCCACGCCGTGCATATGTGAAGGAGTGAAACGCGCCGAGGACTGAAGAAAGTTCGGCCATCTCCTTTCCCATCGCTTGTGCGTGCGTATAAGCCCATTTTACTAGAATTATCCGGATCTGTGCTGCCTGCTTTTATTCAACTTTTATTGGCCCTACCCTTGAAAAGGCTTGGTTGATAAATACATGATGGTTTGTAACTTGTAACCAACTCGAACAATGAATGGTTCCATCTATAATCGCAAGTGTTTCCCTCCTGATCTGCTCATGTTGTGTGAAAGTTGGAATACAATTATATTAATACTTCGCACATAGCATGATAACCCACGCCACTTTTGCCAGCTGCAGAAGATGTCACAGCGCAGCCGAGCCCCACTTGGGTACTACGAGGTACCTCAGTACCTTACCTAAGGTTGGTAGTACCTATAGTACCTAGTACCAGGTAGGTATAGTAAGGACCTTAGTACTAACCTAAGGTGCCTGTAGTAAGGCAATGAAGAATTCTAGTACAGGTAACCTGCCTCAGACGCAGCCTTGCGCAAAAGCCACGGTTGACACGGAAGCACGCCTGACGAAGCGGGCGATTTTTTTTTTTTTTTTTTTTTTTTGGCACGGCGATACCTACTGGGTACCTACTACTATAATCAGCAGGAATACGAGGTTTGGTACGTACTAGAGGCCAGGTATTACCTAGGTATAGGTACTTTGGCAGATGTTGAGAGAGGGCTGGGGGGAGAGAGTGCCTCTACGGCAGGGCACCTAAGGTAAGGTACCTGGTACTAACCTACTAAGGTACGAAGTACCCACCACATAGGTAGCAGTACCCAGCGGCGACACACCGTCGCCGCGTTGACAAGGTACCGGTACCTCGCACACGTGTGATGGGGGCGCATGGCCCGCAAGGCAACGGAGCGCCGGAGCATTTGGTGCCGGGCCAAAATCCGTTTTTTTTTTTTTGCCTTATGTGCTGGTGCTACAAAGTACTACTCCGTACAGGGACTTGCGGCAGCAACCGTAATCAGTCAGCCGCTCGAGTCGCCCGTCACGGACCCCATGTCGAAATTTCCCAATCCATCCTCGCCTTTACAGACAATCTCGCTTCGAATCAATGCGACCGATCCCCAGCGGGGAACCGTCTTCTGCCCAAACGTCTCGCCATCCGAACGCGCCAATCCGGCCTCCTCACGCTCGCATCCTCCGCGGACTCGAAGCCATCGTCGAATGCATTGACGCCGCCAGAGGCTGAGCCGGAGCCTGACCCCGAGCCCGACGCTGCAGAAACGCAAAGGGGGACAGGCGACTTGTGGCGAGGCATCGCCCCCCGTGGCCGCTGATCGAAGCCCCAGGGCCCGGCTTTTCAAGTCGTCGTGTATATCTTTACCTTGGGCCAGGAGAGCTCGCGCGGCTGGCGCACGACGACGAGGGATGCAGACGGCAAAGGGGAAGGCCGAGGCGCAGGGACGGAAGGCCAAGGTGGGTTGTGGCTGGCTCCTATTTGTGTTTTGCTTCCGGCTTGGAGAGAGCAGATGCAAGAGGCGAAGAAGCATGGCTGGCTAACTGGGGGGGTGCTTTGCAGCTTGCCAATTCATATCAGGAGCTGTTGGAGTAAGTCTCTCTCTCTCTCTATCTCGCCGCGCTGCCTCTCTTGGTTCTCCTCATCGCCTCTCCACTTTACTGACCTGCCTGGGGGGGGCTTTTCACGTTCTGCAGCGAGTTTTCGAGCAATGATCTCAAGTCGGTTGGCAATTATACCCTTGGCCGCCTGATTGGCAAGGGCTCCTTTGGCAAGGTGTACTTGGCCTCCCATAAGCTCACGAATGGCTCCAAGGTGAGCGTGCTTCTTGTTCTGTTGGTGACGAAAACGAAACGAAACGAAACAAAACGAAACGAAACGAAACAAATTGAAACAAGAGAAAAAAAGAAAAAAGAAATAAAAAAAACAAAACGACTCGGGCTAATCATGCTGTGCAGGTCGTCTTGAAGTCGGCCAATAGAACCGACTCCAACCTGGCTCGCGAAATCCATCACCATAGGCAATTCGTCCACCCGCATATTGCAAGATTGTATGAGGTCATCGTGACGGAGAACTTGGTGTGGATGGTCCTTGAATATTGTGCAGGTAAAGTTTCCAATAACCTGCCACTCCAGAGCTCTTTTCATCACTCTACCCTCAAGATTACTTGGGAAATGAGTTTTCAACTAATTTTTTTTTTTTTTTTTTTCAAAATAGGTGATGAACTATACAACTATCTACTCGACCATGGCCCGCTCCCTATGCCAAAAGTTCAAAAGATATTTGCGCAACTTGTCGGTGCCGTAAGCTACGTCCATATGCAGTCCTGTGTTCATCGCGATCTCAAGCTCGAGAATATTCTCTTCGATACACACGAAAATGTGAAGCTTGTCGACTTTGGCTTCACAAGGGAATACGAGGGCCGAACGAACCACTTGCAGACTTTTTGTGGAACAATATGCTACTCGGCGCCGGAAATGTTGAAAGGCGAGAAATATGCCGGCGAAAAGGTGGATGTCTGGAGTTTGGGAATCATACTCTACGCTCTGCTCTGTGGAGAGCTCCCCTTTGACGACGACGACGATAACGTGACCCGAACAAAGATTCTCACGGAAGAGCCAAACTACCCCGCCCACCTGCCCGCCGAGGCCATTCCTCTCATCAAATCTCTGCTCTCAAAACGGCCTCTCCTGCGACCAGGGCTTCCGGAAATCCTAGCCCACCCCTTCCTCGCCGAACATGCGCCGGCGCAGCAGGCTATTCTCGAAACAAAGGCCTTGCCTCCATTTTCTACTCTCCTGGAGAAAGATTGCTTACACCGCATGCGCAGCGCTGGAGTGGACATTGATTCCGTCATGGAGAGTGTTCTCGCGCAAAAGTGCGATGCGCTGGCTGGGTGGTGGACGCTGCTGCTTGAAAAGGAGGAACGAAAGCTCCGCCGGAGGGAAAGAAAGAGGAAGGAGAGAGAGAAAGAGATGGACAAGAGCCTCCATCGTATCTCAGTGGCCTCAAGCCGCTTTGAGCGGATGCTGCAGGATGTTGACGAAGACGGTGGCCTGACTAAGCAGTTTATCAAGCTGGGAGATCCCGCGATGCCCAGAGGCCGGGGCAGGGCGGATCGTAGGAGCGCTCATTACTATGACTTGGCCATCGCCGATGTTTCTTACTTTACCGAGGGCAGCCGTTCGAACGGCCCGCAGACTCCTGATGACAATGGCCGCCACCGTTCCATCGACAGCCGTTCCATCCGCTCCGTATCAACAACGCGCAACTATCGGCCAATCCCACCGCCCAAGGAAGGCATTCTGCGCAGCGCTAGATCCCGAGGATCGACCCTGCATCTCGTCACCACGACCGAGTCGTTGGGTCTTGGCGACCACAGCGCCCCGCCAAGCTCTCAACAGCAAGACGATAACAGTCTACAGAAAGCGAAGAAGAGGCCTAGCCAGGCCATCATTGCCCATTGGAAAAACTGGACTCACTGGTTCATTGAAAACACAACAAGGAGACGACGTGGACATGAAAGGCGCGCGAGCCGGAGTGTACCGGACCTGCATAAGAAGGAGGGCAGCACCAAAAGCAGCAATGATGCCAGTCCTCGGCCGCAAACTAGCAAATACCCAAACACCAACTCCCTAGGAGCAAATGCTACGGCTCCTCTCCCCAAGGGGGTCGTGGCGAACAGTCACCTTGGCAGGTTCCATGGGTCATCCAGCTATGGCTCTCTTCGAGGAAGCATAGGCGGAACCATATCAACGCCATCTCAACAGCCGCTGAGACCTCGGATTGCCACTTCACAGGCTTACAAGCGCCAGTCATTATCGCCGTCGCCATTGACGCCCCGATCCACTGTCCGCCGTTCGTCTGCAGGTTTGCGGGGGAGGAAGTCGACATCATCTTCCGTATCCTCTGTCCGGTCTATGCACCACCACCACCACACTCATTCCAAAGCGTCTTCAACTAGTTCTACGGGCTCCGTGTCGACGTCTAAGACGCCTCTTGCCCGTGGGCACTCGCCTCACCACTCCGTCAAAGTTCTCCCCGCGACACCCACGGGCACATCTTTCCCTTCCAACATTCGCCTTGTTCGCATGCCGCCCGCTCCGCCCCCGATGAATATGTACAACGAAGGCATGCCGTCGAGCCAGCCACAAGCTCCCGGATCCCCTAACCCTTTCGCCTCGGGTGTGATGTTCGCGAAGCGGAAGAAGAACGTTTTCAAGGGCCCGAATCTCAATTTTGGACCTGCGATGCGAAATGCGGCCGCTGGATCTCATCCCCATTCCCATTCTCGCAACGGCAGCGCCTCGGGATTGGGACGCCGTTCGGGAGAGATTACCATCCAGGAAGAGGACGAGGACCACATGGGCGGTGTCGACGAGGAAGACATTGAGGAGGTAGATGCATTTAGCCCATTGGCAGGCGGTGCGGGAGAGATCGTCGAGGAGCAGATTCTTGAGGACGAAGCAGCAGCTACCCCTACGGCAGAGATATACAGCCCTACTGCGATTTCCCCCAAGAACACAATCCTCGCGTAATGACACCCACTGGTGAACAGCGGCGACCAGTGAGCCCAGTTAAGTTATATAACACAAAGAGTCGAATTAGACTGCTTGAAAAGACAGCAGGTACCAGGTAATACGGCATCAACACGGCATATATCCGAGGGACATGTGCTTCTATGATATACCCCATCCCCCTATTCCCCCCCCCCCCCCCTTTTTTTTTTTTTCCCTTTTTTCTCCCTCCCTTTTTAATGAGTCAACTCGGCGAGGACAGGTCAGGTCGCTACTGTATACTGCAAAAAAAAAAAAAAAAATTGTCTTGTCTTGCTACAGCAGCTTCTTGTCAGTTTATCAAAGAAAAAAAAATAAAAAGACAAAAAAAAAAAAAAAAGCTGCTTTGTATGTACTATACCCACAGTGGTCATGGATATCTATCTACCTACGTTGTATTTTCTCTTACGACTTAGATTGAGCAAGCTAGAATTTGAAAGTCGATAGACCAATTTCCTTGTTTTCTCATTTTCTTTTGAAGATGCATCACTATTATTATTTCTTTTTCTTTTTTCCTTTTTTTTTTCCTGTTTTCCTTTTCTGTCCTCGTTGTTCTTTCATTTTTTTTTAAAAAAAAAAGAATTGAAAGAAAAAAGAAGGAAAGACGAGGTGACGATTGCTTAAAAATAAAAGTCGCTCTAATGATGTTTTTTTTTATCTGCTCACATACCAGCCGTGCGAAATGTTTTGAGCTTCTTGGGCCGCTTAATGGCTATGCGCTTCCCGCTCGTGCTGCTTCCTCATTCTTTCCACAATGCTGGATCTCTCCTCTCTCAGGGTGATCCAAGTCCAGAACCAAGCCATCATTTCGACAAACATGAAAGAAAAGAGCAGCCTGTTGTGTAAATGGTCAGCACCTGATGCGGAGGGCTTGTGAGAGTGAGTTGGGCGTCTCGTGGAAGAGGAAAACAGCGGCGAGGAGGGGCCGAAGATGTAGGAGTAGAAGACGAGGAGCATGGAGAGGAAGAAGCGGAGAGGGGCTGAACGATTGGCGCGGTTAGCAAAGAGTCGTGGGAGGAGGAAAGTGTGGAGAGAAAGTGGGTGGGACGGACCTTGAGTGCCCCAGTAGTACAACGCACTGAAATCCGCGGGCATTGACAGTGACACGAGGTCACTGATTCCGGAGAAGGCGAGGATGACGGCCAGGAGGGCCAAGCCTGGACTTGGAACGTCGAAACCGCGAACGGCGGGCTGGGTTGGGAGTTGCCAAATTAGACATGGCTACAAGAGACGAGCCGGAGGAGATGGTGATGAATGGCATACCATTTTCATGCTCTCTCCTAGAACATAGACCACTGCCTGATCCTCTATCGTTTTGGGCCGGAAGAGGAAGAAGTAAGCTAGAGTGATGTGGAAGAGGGAGACGGAGGTGATGATTGTTGTAGAAGATATGAGAGCCATTGGGGGGGGGACGGGTTTCGAATTGGGAGTGTGGAGGTTTGTCGGTAGAGATTGAGGATGTGGCTTGGCGCTGTTCGTTATAGGAGCATGGGGGTTTGATTGATTGTGCGAGCAACCGAAACGACAGCTGTGCGGTGTGTGTGTGTGTGTGTGTGCTTTTGCTCGACTAAGGTATGTGTATTGTATGTAAAGGGTGAGATCTGGAAGCTTTATAATTACTACCTAGTATCTCCTTATCGATTGGGGAGCAATACTACTACGCAGCACGCAGTAGTAGTAGTAACAGGTATGTGGCGCTGCGGCTGTGGCGCATTAAAACGGGTTTTGTGGGGGCGTTGTTGCGAGAACGTCTAAATATACGGGAGGTGAATTGTTACGGAATAGTAATACTACTACCTAGCACGGAGAGCGATGAGCCGAAGCATGGAGCGTTGCGCTCACTTGATGCTCATCCCACGCTGCGACGCTTGCTGAAGGGGTTTTTTTTTTTTTTTTGGGTATTTGTAGCCTCATCTCAAGAGACAGCAGAGACGACCGACATGAGCGCCGCGGACTCGGACGGCGTGCCAAAGCTGGACAAGGACCGGCACGTCAAGTACTGGCAGCGATGCCATAAGACGTTCCTCCCAACGCCTTACACCTCCCATGATTCAACCAGGCTTACGTTGGCCTTCTTCATCATCTCTGCGCTCGACATCTTGTCCGTCCCTCTTACGGCCCAAGAACGAGCAGCGGTGCGGTCGTGGGTCCTGAGCCTCCAGCATCCCGACGGCGGCTTCTGCGGAAGCCCGACCCACGCCCTCGCGGGTGAAAATGCGGCCAGAGGGTCGGCCAACATAGCCGCCACGTTCTTTGCCTTGATATTGTTGGGCTTGGCGGCGGAAACTGAAGCGGAGGGGCAGAGCTCGGCCTTTGCCGGAGTTGACCGCAAGGCGCTGCTGCTCTGGCTGCGGAAGCTGCAGAGAAGCGATGGGAGCTTCGGTCAGGTGTTGTGGGACGGGGAGCCGACGGGTGGGAGAGACATGCGTCACAGTTATCTGGCAAGCTCCATACGGTGGATGCTTCGCGGTTCGGTCCAGCAAGGAGACGAGAATTGGGTGGAAGATATTGATGCTGAAGGCATGACGAAGTATATCAAGAGTGTTCAAGTGAATCCAACCTCCCCCCCCCAATCCCTTTTTTCTTCTCCCTCTCGGGTATTGCTGAAAAAAAAAAAAAGAGGACAATCTGGATTGACTGTAGGATGAATAGACTTATGATGGTGGTATTGCGGAGTCTTCAATGGAGGAATCTCATTGTGAGTAGAGCGCATCTCCCTCGCTTGACTCGCTCGATCGGGTTTGCTGATGCTGTCTACACAGCCGGATATGCGTATTGCGCTATTGCGGCCCTGGCTTTACTTGATCGGCATTCTGGCATAACCACGACGGCAGGGGCGAAGCGGGCTATGGACCGTGGCATCGCAGACCGTCAAGGGCTGCTCAGGTTCCTCGCGCACCGACAATTTACGTATTTGTCGGAAAAGGAGGAGAAGGACGGTGGCGCAGCGGAAAACTATCTCGAGGCGAAGCTGGGGGACTTGAATCTGGATGGGAGAGGATGCCCGTATACGGGCTTCAACGGCAGGTGGAACAAGAAGGCCGACACGTGCTATTCTTGGTGGGCGTGTGGCACTTTGAAGGTGAGTCTGACAAGCTCTTGCAGTGTCGCTTGCTTCTCCATCTCCTTATTTCCCCCCCCCCCCCTCTTGCAAACGACGGCGCTGACACACGGGATGAACCGCGTCCCGCTTGTCAGCTACTCGGCTGCGACAGCTTTTACGGCGCCGCCCCGTCTTGCAACTATTTGCTAGACATTACCCAGCACAGAATCGGCGGCTTTGGCAAGTCGGTCGGCGACCCTCCCGACATTTACCATTCCTACCTCGGCTTGACCACGGTGGCTCTGCTCGGCGGCCCCGAACTCAAGGAGATTGACGCAGGGCTGTGCTGCAGCAAAGACGCGACTCGCAGGATCGAAGCGGCCAGGGAGGGGCTGCTGGAGTCTTTGAAGAGGCAGAATGGACAGCGCGGCGGATGGGGCGCAGACGGGTTTTGGGGAAAGGCTGCGGAGGTGGTGAAGGCGAGGTAGTCGTTTTGATGACATATAGGGGTTGAGATGCCATGGAGACGTTGCATGGCGCTGTCAGTCAATGCCTGTGATGGCTCTGTAAGTCGAGACCTAGATCCTACATTGTGGTTGCTTAAAACTGTTCTTGCGCATGTCCTACGTAGGCTGATAACTTGAGGTTCCATCGGTTGGCCTTGTACCCGTTATGGTAGCTTTACGTGTTTATATTGTGATTTACCGGCTCAATAAGTCATTCGTTTTATTTTTCTTCTTCTTCTTCTTCTTCTTCTGCTTCTTCTTCTTCTTCTGCTTCTTCTTCTTCTTCTGTTTCTTCTTCTTCTTCTCTTCTCTGTCTCTCTCTCTCTCTCATACCCAGCAGCTATATGTACACATCGTGAGAATGTAGGCAACGTCAACACTCAATCTAGCAACGAGTTGACATGCTCGCCACCCTGTAGCTCTACATTTTTTTGCAATTGATTACATTGATAACCCACCAATATATCCATCGTTTTGCTTGTCCCCATAACCGCCTTTTCATACTACTTACATACGTTGTAAGTTGCTTTGCTGTTACTAAAATTGAACTTGTACCAGTAATTTCCCGATTGGGGGGGCGAGGCCTCTCGACTGGCTAAAATGACGTAAGGTGGATGGATGGATGGATGGATGGATGGAATGTTTTATCGCGCGCAAAATTGGTTCGAAGCCGCTGCCGACATTCATCCGATTTTTGCAACATTCGCCCCTTTTCGCAGCGAGAATCACGAAGAACAATTCCAGCGAAAAAGAACATGGCTTCGCGGTCGCAAGGCTCCGGAGACGGCCCGTGGACCGAGGAGACGAAGCAAAAGTTTGAGAGGTACTACCGCGCCGGCGCCATCCAAGCCTCTCCGAGCGGTCCTCTGCTAATCAAGCCGAAAAACTCGCAGCAAATCCAAAAGCGAATTCTACGATCCTTGCCAGGAAGCGGCGCAGCGCAGTTACAAATGCCTGTATCGAAACAACGGCGATAAATCCATGTGCGGAGAGTATTTCCAGTGGGTTGGGAATTTTTTTTTTTTTTTTTTTTTTGGCTGCGGGCAACGGCAGCTTGCGGTATGGACGGATGAAGCTGATGCGTGGGCTAGGGCATATCGCGATTGCAAACAGGCTTGGGTATGCTTCGTCTAGCTGCAGGCGCTGGCCATGGTCCAGTGAGACATATTGCTAATACACGAAGCAGACGGAGCGGCGGAGGAAGGAAAAGGGCACGCTCTGGTGAGAGGTGTTTCGTTGCTTCCGGAACGGAGGCGACGGAGGCTCGAAACGAAGCGACCAGGCGATGGGCTGGTGTACATGAATGAAACCCGTCAGTCATGACGAGGGAACGAGGTATTGTATATTGTACGATAGAGGAGAGACTCAAGTTTTTTCGAGTCAAGAGATGGGAGGCATGCATCCCCCAACACCTTGTTTGCACTCACCGAATTCGGAGAGCTTGAGGACAGCAGGCTGGCAGATGGGCTCAAATCGGGGCGTGACCCGGACCCATGTTGTATAAGAGTAAGGGCTTTGGGAGGCAAGCATAAGCATAATGTGATTGTTCATCAACAATGATCTGCTTCTGATTCCATCTCGCACGTTACATCGACCTAGTTGTGGGGGGGGGGGGGGCTGAAGCAAATGGTGATGCCTCTCCATGATTCCATTGTTCATCCAATCCAACCAAAAATAAATAAATAAATACATAAATGAATAAAACTCTAAGGAAAGAATACTCGAAAGGAAGGGGACAGACAGCCTTGATGGAACCGACAATGCCTTGGTCCCCTTGGACAAAAGATGCCGCGATGCCGCGATGCCGCGATGACGTTACTTGGAAGAATATGACTCTCCCCACTGCTTAACGTACCACCTGTTCATTCATAAACAAAACCGAACAATAAAGAAGAAAAAAAAAGATCTTTTTCTATCTTTCATACCCGTAAGGCTGCCGGGGACGACAGATGGATGCTATTATGTATTAGCAGTTCAAGTTGATGACGGATTAGTGTGGCGTTGGGCTTTTGGGGGGTTAAGATGGAGGGATAATTTAATTTTATTAGGTAAGGAAGGCATCGATCGGCCTCGAGAACTTTTTTGGACAACGACGTCGAGATCTCTGATGAGGAGCGGTGGTTCAAGGATGGCGTTGATGTGAATGAGGTGGACATTTCCGAAAAGCATTGGTAGAGAGGCATCGAGAGCAGAGCAGAGCAGAGCAGAGCAAAAGCAATGAAAGAAGGATTTCCTTCTTATATATATATACATATATATCCCTGGATACGATATCAACAAACAAGCAAAAACTACCCTTGTGCCGCTCGCTCCGTTTGGTTCCTTTTTATTTATTTATTTATTATTATTATTATTATTATTATTATTATTATTATTATTATTTAGTTGCCAAAAATAAACATATGAGGTGGTATTTCACAAGGCAGTGAGAGTGCCCCCCTTGTTTCCGCGCATGACGATTTGATTGCTCTTTTTTGATTGAATGCATCTTTGAAACCATTCTACAATCTTTTTTTCCCTTTTTCTTTCCTTGTTTTTTTTTTTTTTTTTTTTTTTGCCGTTGAAGCCGGCAACTGCGGCATTTATTAAATTTTTTTTTTTGCGAGACTCGCCGCCATGTCTTCGTCCATCCCTCGCGTCACGATCCTCGCCTTCGGGATAACCTCGTTTGCGTCCGGGATAGCGTCTCTCGTCTCGCCCGCGTCGATGCTCGAGGCCCTCGACCTGCCCTCCGGCGCCATCCCGGCCGTCAAAGGAAATGCCCTCGCGGCCGTTGCCATGGGCATTTACTACACACTGGCCGCGTACCAGAACAACGCCGCCTTCTTCGCCGCCACGGTTCCGATGAGGCTGCTGACGGCCGCTGTGTTTTGGGGGCAGGACTGGAAGGCCGCGTCGATTTGGGAGGGCGCCGGCGCCGGTTTGACCGCCGCGGCGTTGCTCTCGTCTTGGAAGCCAATGCGAAAATCAGGGGGCGCGGATGGGCATCGTTTTGGGAGACGTGAATGAGTCATGCGAAATGCGCTTCTTTCTGTTGGGGTGGTCGTCTTGTTCTCTCTCTATGTATGAGGAGCTCGACGATCATCACCACCAGGGCGGCACGTTCGATTCTTCTATTGTACGGAACATGTAGCTTGCTTGCTGCTATAAGGTAGGTATGTAATTTGGCAGCGGAGAAAGGCCCGCCAATATGAGCTGGACATTTGGAGACGACTACTACTACTGCTGCTGCTACTACTACTACTACTACTGCCACAACTACTATTACTAGTAGTGCCTCTCATACATGATGCGTGTGTTGATGTCTCGCATATGCGCATCACATACGTACGAGTACTTATTCATGGCCATCTCTCCTTTGCCCAAGAACCAATCTGGTCTAGCTGGGATCTCTCTCTCTCTCTCTCTCTCTCTTCTTCTTCTTCTTCCTTTTTTATTTTTTATTTTTTTTATTTTGCCTCTCCTTGCCATCGTCTCTCGCCATTGTCTCTCGCCATCGTCTCTCCTCCTAGAATGGAGTCGTTCTTTTCAACGTGAGTCATAACCAATTGATTGAGAGCACCACCAATATGGAATGCCTATTGTTCTCCATCCCGAGCACAGAAATGGGCCCTTCGTCCGTGGACTTCAAGCCTCGCACACAGTGCCAAAATGTTCGGGCCAACGCCACAGGAACAAGAAACAGCCACTTTACGCGCGAATTGGGCGCACCAAACCCCTCGCAAATCCCCCCTCATGGTCTGCGCCCGGGGCTGTGATTGGCTGGAGATAGCAGGATGAATCACACTGTGTCAGCAGCGAACGCGGTCGGATAGCGGGCATTGGATAAGATTGGATAAGGCAGGTACCAAGTATGTACCTTTTTTTGCAACTCGGGAAGTCGCATCTCCCATCTTCCCCCCCCCCCACCTATCAAGGCTGCCATTCCGATCAGAGGCAGGCAGACACGCATCTTTCTGAGGTCAAACCATCTAGAAGCTCAATCATCGATAGTAGAGGCTCAGACTCTCGACCCTCCGCGCTCGCAAGATTCCGCCCTCCTGTGCAGCAGGCACCCGCCCGTCATGGCCATCTACAGCGCTGTCCCGCCGCCTCCTGAATCGCCTCCTCCCGGCCAGACCGCGGCAAACGCCATCTCGCCCGCTGCTCCGGCAGCCAACGCGGCCATCGACATCGAGGCCTGGACCGTCGCAGCTCTCCAATCGCTCAGCGTCTCGCCCGTCGCCCGCGGCACCGGAACGCCTCTGTCGATTCCTCTCGATGCCCTGACCACGCCCTCCCAACGCTCCGCCAGCCGCCAGCAAGGCGCGATTGCGGCGGCTCCAGGAGAGGCCGCCGCCGCCGCTAGGCCCCCTCGCAGACCGCCCTCTGCTCGAGACAGCCTGAAGCGCAGGGAAGCCCTGCTGAAGGGCAAGGAGGGCAGCCGGCAGCGTCGGCGATGGGAGAATGGTATTCAGCACCGCCTCGGCAGACATGTTGCAAGCATCTCAGACACAGGCCGCTGATGACCAGGGATTTCTCCCCCCCGCTCGCCCTATAGACCGTCTCATGCACGTCCCCAACGTCCAGCCTCCCGAGCCCGTCGACTGGGAGGTCCGCCCCACGCACCCCGTCCACCGCGTGCCCTACCAGCTCGCCCAGTTCTGGGACCACGGCGTGCGTCAGCGCATCCTGGACAAGACGTCGAGGCTGCAGGCCACGCGGAAGCAGCAGCAGCTCGAGGACGGCAGCGCCACGGGTCTCGCCGTGGGCGAGGTGCCGCGCGACCTGCGAGAGTCGACCAAGCGCAGCCCCGTGGTTCGCACCTGGGTCAAGGCCCTGGAGGAGCCGGTGCGCCAGTACATGGTCGACGAGCGTCGCAGACGGCAATCCGAGGATGGAGCCGGCCACAGCAACGAGAGCAACGAGGGCAACGAGGACGACGTGGACAGTGCGGCCGAGGAGATGGACTCTGATGACGAGGAGATTGTATTTGTGGGCCGGAACGGCGCAATGCGAGACTTGCAACAGAAGCGGGCGGCTTCGGCTGCGGCCGCGGCGAGAGGCAAAATGGCCCCGCCCAAGGCATCCCCGGACGCCCTTGATTCCCAACTCGTGTTTGATTCGTTTGGCGACGATGAGAGCGCTGCATTCAAGTCTGTTTTCCACTTCTCTCCCTCTCTCCCTCTCTCTCCCTCTCTCTCTCTCTCTCTCTCTCTCTTCACACCTTTCACAGTATGGCACGTCGTGGACCGTGGGAAAAGCTAACATCATGCCCCTCTCCAGGCGTTGGCTCACACATGCCATCTCGGACTACTATGGCCTCGCATCTAGATCCGTCACCCTGGCGAATGCCCAGAGAGTTGTGTACGTTGCCCTGAAGCAAGTGCCACCATACCTGCAGAGGGCGGCTCCTTCTCTCTGCCACCTGCCACGGCCTCTGTGGGAGATTTGTTGAGCCGGCAAACTCAAACATGTCCACGAAGGCCTTCAAAGAACTTTGAATGCTGTGGAATCAGCGATATATACAAGCGGCAGTTTTTCTTCCTTTGAGTGTATATACATTTATACATACATCTTTTACTGGACGCCTGTGTGGCCGTTCATTTTCATACCGCTAGACGAATGGACGAAAGCGCTGGAAGGGCAGTTTACATGCATTCCATAACCTCTTATAATAGAACTACTTTTCATCATCCTTTAGATTTACTGGATATCGTATGCATCTACGGAGTACGTCTCCCCAGAGTAGGGGATAGCTAAAAGACAATCTACAAGAGAGCATTTTTACCCCCATTTTCGGTCCAGTGCTTTTGCCGTCAGGCGCAGGACCTTTTCTCCGCCAAGCAGCTGCCCATATCTGGCAATGCGCTCTTGCACCGGCATCACGAGGAACGCGGCCAACCCATATGCCCCAGCCTGCTCAAACAGCGTTTTGGACAGCACCTTTGCGGCAACGACGTTCATGCCGGCCTGCCTGAGGAAGATCTCCCACGGTGTCTCTTCAGGAGACAGAAACCGTTTCAACGCCTCGGACTGGCGGCAATGCCGAGACATGAAGGCCAGAACCCACGAGGCCATCGTGTCTTCCGCTCCTGGCACAAGGTGTACGTTTACGTCTCCGTCCAGCGCAACGGCAAAGGTCAAAAAATCGGCATAAGCCGCCACGTCGGACGGAGCCAACACCCCTCGGAACTCCCCATCGGGCTGCGGCCCCGACACAAGGACGATCAGAGTCTCGTACCGCTGGCTGACTTTGTGCACACGCTCTCGCAAGGGGGCCTGGGAGGCCGAGCCCGGGAGAGGCCGTTGCTTGACCTTGAGGAGGCTGGTGATGATGATTGCCGTGCTGGGCGATAGCGATATGTCGGCTTCGAAGCTCAGCGGCGAGATGACCTCTTTGGGCTGACCGGCGCCCGGTGCCCCGGCTACGGCGTTGTGGCGCGAATAGTCTATATCAATCAGGTTCTCGGGTGCCCACGCATTCTCCAGTCGCCTCAGTATTGGTCTTGCAAGATGAACCGAAATGAGAAAGGAAGCCTGCCTAGCCGGAATCTCAAAATGAGGAGCCGGCGCCGTCTCTTCAACTCTCGTCGGGGGCAACTCTTGGTGGTCGTTCCTTGTGTGTGCTTCGTGATTGGTTTTCGACGGCAACCCATCCATAGGTCGACCTACCGCGGCAGATCCGGTATGGAGGCGAGGCCTCTTTATCCCCCTTAGCTCCATGAAGTTGTGGAGAAGTATACTTGTGGCGCTTGTGTCGCAAGACATGGGCAAGAGCCTTGCGGGCTCCTCGTCGAATTTCCTACGCAGTGGCCGGTTGAGGTCAGGGCAACCCCCATCTTGAAAGTAGCTCAAACTACTCTTTTCCGCCGAGTTCGTGCGATCCGGGCTCTCGTGCTGCCAATCGACAGCCGGGGAAGGAGCCACTTCGGCCACGTCCTCCACCAAACATGCCTCCTCGACTTCTTCATCCTCTGGGATACAAAGAACATCCAACTCGGGCTTTATTGAGACGAAATCGATGCTGCTTAAACGGGGCGCTGGGTCTTGCCAAAGATATTCTGTACTTGTCCCATCCGGGACCTCTAGTGCATCCTTCGGCATTGGCTGTCCTTTTCCCAAGGGAAAAACTGCCCATCTGAGGGACATTTCCGATAGCGCATCCCGGGAAACGGTCGGGACACCGAATACACTTGGCATGCTTTTTTTCAACGACACAAAATGCGACTTGGCGGCGAGGCGCTGAATCGTCCATTCAGGGGGTTGGATATCAAAGTCGAGAAGAGGAACGGGGATACGAGATATCGAATCTGCCGGATCTAGACGTTCTTGGTTTACCAACTTATCGGCATAATAACGCCGGTCTTCAAGAAGCGTCATGAAGGCATCTTCAAAGTGCCCTCTTTCCTCGAGCAAGTTGGAGGCGTCGTCATCAAGGTCACCGACCAGAGGCAGACAAATGTTTTCAAAAATATTCTCATGATTGGGAACGTCAAAACTGCCAATGACAACGGGAACATCTTCTCTGACCTCTTCCATAATGGTGTGGCGCGTTTTGAGGAATTGAGGCAGTTCTCCAGTAGGTGGCGGGGTCATGAACGTACAGGAAACAATGGGTTCTGAATCAACACCGTGCTGGATAGCATCGATAGCAGCTCCGTCAGGGCTGCTCGGTTCGGATACAAGATCAATGACAGCCACGTCTCCATCTGGAATGAATGGCACGGCATCGTCAGACACGGGGGACAAGGGAGGCGAGATAGGTTCGAGGTAGCTATATTGGTACTAACAGTCTGTTAGCTGCAGACGACAGCGATTGCGGTTCACGATCAATTCGACTCACAGCATCACAACTTGTCTGCTGTCTGAGAACATCCCTGTATTCGGATGCTGTCAGCGATTTATTAAGGTCTCGAACGAGACCCGCAGCAGTGTCCGACATGATAGGGCGGTCGCAATCGATTTCTCGATGTAGCAGCGCCCATAATCGGTCAAGGCTGGGTGGAAAGCCTATGCCCTCATCTCTCTCGGATCTCGTATTAGCCAATGGAAGCCACTGTTCGAAAGGATTGCTATATCTCTTTGCCCAAACCAGATGTAGATGCTCTTGGACATCCTTCTCAAGACTAGAACCCAAGTCTAATTCATCCACGGGAAGGAGGAGTTCCTTGACCAGAGCGCTTCTGATGGATGGTAGGGGGAATGCTGGTGGTATGTCTTGCAGAAGTTTCTCCAGATTCCGTTGGTGATGCAGATCCTGGTCAAATACATCTCCGCTGAGCTGCGGATTTGGGAGGACTCCCGTCCTCACTCCCGGCTGGGCCACGAGTCCGTCTTTTTCAGTCTTGTCTTTTGTGCTTTGAAGGCCGGCCGTGTAAGATTGAAAAGTGAATGGATGTCGCCTATGATCTCTGAAGCAATTCTCGCGACGCCCGTATTCGTCTGCCGTTTCTGTCCTCTCAACGGGCCTGCCGTGCTCGAATGTCATATTGGATGCCGATGCTTTTTTTTTTTTACGCCACAGTTCCTATTCCCATGCGCTGTCGAATATGTAGATGGCCGAGATGTTTTTTTTTAAAAAAATATTTTTAAATAAATAAAATAAATCAAAATACAATAAAATATATTGGATGCTGAGCTAATGGTATTTTGATTCTTCTTCTTTGATACTTTGATTCTTTGATTCTTTTCTTTTCTTTTCTTTTCTTTTTTTTTTTTGGTAGATTTTCGTGATTTATGGCTTATGTAGAGACGCTTGCCCAATGAATCCAGAGAAAGAGCGAACCTGATTTGCCAAGGAAGGCGAGACGTTATCGATTGTTGGTATTTTCCTTGCGACAATTCCAACTCTAAGCAACGAACCTCGATGAAGCAAAGCCCACGATCAATGGCCAAATCATTGCATATAATAAGTACCTGCAATGGTGATCTACCATCCATGTGTTTCTCATAACAGCGCCAACAAGCAAAAACTCAGTCATATGCTGACGCACAAGCCACGGCATTCCGGGGCAAATTGTTTGTTTTGCCGACTCTAGTGCTTGGTTTACAAGGCACCACCCCGCTAAAAGCGGCTGTTTTGCCCCCCCCCCCCTCTAATGCCAGGGTGCCAGAAGCCGCTTACATATATATATTAGCGGATCGCCTATCTCCGATAAGTTGATAACCAGCAAGCAGCCTGCGATCCTCGCTTGACGCAACAGCTCCGCGAAACTTGAATCTTGGGCTTCCAGATCACCAGGCCCTTTCCCATGTAGCTCGTGCTGATGCGGAATAGAGCTCGCCATATCCCTCTCCCTGGCCATCTATACGTTCCGCCGCCATGGCCTATGTCGCACCGGTCCACAAGCCGACGAGCATCCGGCACGCCCTGCGTATCCGGTTTCTGTCGCCAGACATCGAAGACCTGGTCGTCGCGTAGGTTTCTCTCGCGGCTCCTGGCTGCTTGCGTGCCATTTGCTCACTCGTGTTGACGCACAGGAAAGCGAATCGACTGGAGATTTGGCGAGTTACCGAGGAAGGCATGACCTGCCTTCACACAAAGGTCATTCATGGCACCATAGACATGCTTCAGCGGATGCAGCCCAAGGACTCTGGCACGGATCTTCTATTGATCGGCACGGACAGACTACAGTACTTCAACATGGCTTGGAACCCTGAAAAGAACCAGCTAGATGCCGTCGAGCAGACAATGGAAGATGCAACAGAGCCCCATATGCGGCAGTCGCAGAGCCAGAACAGGTGCTTGGTGGACCCGACGGGCAAGTTTGTGGCGATGCACCTCTGGGAGGGAGTGCTGAACGTCTTTCGCTTGCGGACGCGCAAGGGCCTAACCACGAAGATTGAAGTGCTGGATCAGGTCCGGCTGACCGAGCTCTGGATGAAGGCGAGCACGTTCCTGCACAGCCGGACCGGGCACCCGAGAATTGCTTTTCTGTACAAGAGCCAGCTTGACCAGGAGGAAGCTCGGATATCTGTTTATCGACTGACGGGAGACGATCAAGGCGGCGTTACGTCAAAATTCGACCCAAAAAAGGACAGAGAGCTGGACCAGGTCATCCTTGATCCATATGCGTCCATGCTCATACCAGTCCCCGTGTATGAGGAGAAGCGATACCATGTGCGCAACAACGAGGGAGCCAGGGCGCATTTGGGCGGTCTTCTAGTGGTTGGAGAGACGCTCCTCACATATTTCGACGGCCTCACGTATTCAAGCGTGTCCTTCGAGCTTACCAACCCCAAAATATACGTTGCCTGGGCCGAGTATGACGGGACGCACTATTTCTTGGCCGACGATTATGGACGTCTTGACCTGTTGGAAATTAAGACTACCAACGAATCGACAGGCGTGGTGGTCACAGACATGACAGTGCACACGATGGTCTTTGAGGATTCGAGCCGATATGCGTCGAGAGCGTCTAGCTTGGTCTACATGGGAAATAATCTCCTATTCGTCGGCTCCCACCATGGCGACTCTCAGCTGCTGCGCGTCGACATCGAATCGCGACAAATGACCCTCCTCAAGGTGTTGTCAAACAACGCACCCATCATGGACTTTACCATTATGGACCTGGGAAACAGAGAAGGAGATGCGCAGTCCGGGAACACCTTTTCATCCGGCCAGGCAAGGATAGTGGCTGGCTGCGGTGCTTACCAAGACGGAAGCCTGCGGAGCATTCGAAGCGGCGTTGGTCTTGAAGACCGCGGCCTCCTTGACGAAATCCAGGGCACGAGGGGACTGTACACGTTACGATCTGTTGATTCGGAGAAGACCGATATCGTCGTCGTATCCAGCATTGCCGGAACCCGAGTTCTCCGCTTTGAGCCCGACAACAGCGTCGAGGAGCTGTATTCGTTCCAGGGCATGGATCTCGAATCAGAAACCCTCTTGGCCGCAAACCTACCAAATGGCCAGCTGCTGCAAATAACGCCCCGAGTCGTCAACCTTCTGGATCCCGACAGCGGGGTTTCCCAATGCTCATGGCAGTCGCCCCCGGGCAAAGTCATCACGGCGGCGTCCGCCAACAACAAATGGGTTTTGCTGTCAATAGACGGGTCGGTGCTGGTCTCCCTGAACCTGCTCGACAACCTGAAGGCGGTCAGCCAGGACGCTTCGCAAGACTCGGCACCTGGCCAGCCAGACCAAATATCTTGCATACACGCGGCGCGCGACCCCCAAGATTTTGGCGTGGTCGGCTGGTGGACCTCGGGCACAATTTCCGTTGTGGATTTGGCCACGCTGACGCCACTCCACGGCGAGCCCCTGAGGCAGACCGGCGACAGCGCCTCCGTCCCTCGAGACGTGGCGCTGGTCCAGCTACATCCTCCCGACGTCTCGGGGCCAACTATGCTGGTGGCGCTGGAAGACGGAAATGTCGTTAGCTTCAACGTCTCCGTCAAGGGCTTCTCGATATCCGGGCGGAAGACGGTCACGCTGGGAAGCGGCCCGGCACGGTTACACATCCTACCGCGAGCCGAAGGAATCTGCAACGTGTTCGCGACTACCGAGCATGCCAGTTTGATATATAGCTCAGAGGGCCGTGTCGTCTACTCGGCGACTACGGCCGATGATGCGACGTTTGTGGCGCCGTTCGACTCTGAAGCCTTCCCGGACTCCATCGTGCTATCGACGGAGGATCATATTCGGATTTGTCATGTCGACAACGAAAGGCTTACGCACGTCAAGCCACTCCCAATGAGCGAAACTGTCCGTCGCGTGGCTTACTCGCCGGGCCTGAAGGCCTTTGGGCTGGGATGCATTAAGAAAGTGCTGGTTGGCAGCGAAGAAGTCATCACGAGCTCCATCAAGCTGGTTGATGAGATCATCTTCCAAGAGCTGGGAAACCCATTCCTGCTGGATGCCTCGGCGTCGTTGGAGCTGGTCGAGTGCGTAATTCGGGCCGAGTTGCCTGATAGCAACGGCAACCTGGCCGAGAGATTTCTAGTCGGCACGAGTTTCGTGGCAGACCATGGCACAGTCGGGGCAGGAGAAACGAGGGGCAGGATACTGGTCCTTGGCGTCGACGAATCGCGACAGCTGTATCAAATTACCTCTCACAACTTGAAAGGCGTCTGCCGCTGCTTGGCCATCATGGATAACTACTACATCGTCGCTGGGTTGACCAAGACGGTGGTTGTTTATAGCTATTGCCAGGAGACGTCGACCTCTGCCAGCTTGAAGAAGCTGGCATCGTTTCGTCCGGCGTCATTCCCCGTCGATCTAGATGTTTCGGGAAACACGATTGGCATTGGGGACCTCATGCAGTCTCTCACGCTTGTGGAGTTCACACCACCCCGAAATGGTAAGAAGGCAACGCTGGAGGAGAAGGCAAGACATTACCAGCAAGCGTGGACTACGTCAGTTGGCGCCCTGGATGATTCTCGGTGGCTGGAGGCGGACGCCCAGGGCAATGTCATTGTGCTAAGACGAAACGAAGAAGCACCCACGGAGCAGGATCGCTGCCGGCTGGAGATTATAAGCGAGCTGAATATTGGAGAGCAAATCAACCGGATCCGGAAGCTTCAAATTGCGCCCAGTGAAAATGCCATTGTGCTACCAAAAGCATTTTTGGGCTCGGTAAGGTTTTGCCCATGTCCACTAAGACGCTAATGAACCGAAACTGACCAGTTGGAAAAAAAATTAACTAAAAAAAAAATATAAAAAATAACAGATCGAAGGCACTCTTTACCTCTTCGGTGACATTGCCCCCAAGTACCAGGATCTGCTCATGACATTCCAGTCAAGGCTGCAGGAGCACATCAGCACCCCCGGAAACCTGTCGTTTGATCTTTGGCGGGCGTTTAGGAATCAGGCTAGAGAAGGCGAAGGCCCTTATCGGTTCGTCGATGGCGAGATGATAGAGCGTTTCTTGGACTTGGACGAGAACCTGCAGCAGCTGGTGTGCGAGGGGCTGGGGCCCAGTGTGGAAGACATGCGGAACATTGTGGAGGAGCTCAGGAGGATGCATTGAAAACACGGGGCGAGTGTGGCTGGCGGTTGGTTCACACGCATACACAAGGGATAATGGCGATGGCAGTGTGATGGCATTGAAGCCACCGATATCGAACTTCATAGAGGCAATGGGATCCCCGGCGGGCACTTTTGGAGGTGTTCTTTTTGTCATTCGGTGCGTGGGGGCGCGGCTCACCTTTTGAACTCGCGGAGCTGAAGAGAGGGCATCTCGTGGTGCTGCTCCATTTGTGCGAGTATCGGACTTGTAGGCTTGTCGAATACTCTTGAATTTTTTTTTAAAAAAAATTCCCGGTCAAAGGCTGTTTCCAATTCAACAGCAACACTCTCTCTCCTCTTCGTCGCCGTCCCAGCAGTGCTGCCGACTCAGCTTCACCCACTCCATTCATTCAATTCCTTATTAGTCGATTTCCATATCAGTCGATTTACAAGGCGGAACAGACCGGGACGCCGGGGCTCCGACGAATCAGCGGCCGCCAATTTCCCATTTGGAAGGGTGGCAGCCTCAGGCCGCGAGAAAAAAAAACCGGATCCCAAAACCTTCGGCAATCATCACACCCTGTCCGCCCGTGCCAGCCAAAGCAACGGGCGAAAAGACCTCAACCCCTCGCAAACGACCTCCCGCTGCCCGAACTTGACCATGGCGCCTCTCGCAACTACTTCCCGCCTATGCCTACGCTCGGCCGCCGCCTCGGCAAAGCCCACTGTGCGCGCTCTGAGCTCGTCGGCGGTGCGCCAGGCGGACGCTCCCGGGGCGGCGTCGTACACCAGTCCGTTCAAGGGCGAGTCCAAGGGCAGCAAGATCCCCGACTTTAGCAAATACATGTCCAAGGGCGGCGAGACGACCAACAAGCTCTTCTCGTACTTCATGGTCGGAACAATGGGTGCGATCACGGCCGCCGGGGCCAAGAGCACTGTTCAAGGTGGGTTGGCGTCTGGGCTTCTTTTTGTGTGTGTGTGTGTGTGCCCCGGGGGGGGGGGGGGGGAACGCCCCAGGAACCGGGAATTGGGCCTTTGGAGAAGCTGGAACGAGTTTGCAAACACCCATTGGAGCTCGCGGGAACTTGACCGAAGCAATTGCCCCGTTTCGATGCGGAAAGCTAACACGTCGGGTGCTTTTAGAATTCCTCGTCAACATGTCTGCCTCGGCTGACGTTTTGGCCATGGCCAAGGTCGAGGTGGACCTGAACACCATCCCCGAGGGCAAGAATGTGAGCACACTTCTACATCCGATTCTATGATCCGTAACATTGGAGAACCGTCTGAAAACTGACCGTTGCCCCCCCTTTCAAGGTCATCATCAAATGGCGAGGCAAGCCCGTCTTCATCCGCCACCGGACCCAGGACGAGATCGACCAGGCCAACAAAGTCAACATCGCTTCCCTCCGAGACCCCCAATCTGACGAGGACCGTGTCAAGCGCCCCGAGTGGCTGGTCATGCTGGGCGTCTGCACGCACTTGGGTTGTGTCCCCATCGGTGAGGCCGGTGACTTTGGTGGCTGGTTCTGCCCTTGCCACGGCTCGCACTACGACATCTCTGGCCGGATACGAAAGGGCCCCGCTCCGCTGAACCTGGAGATCCCCGAGTATGACTTCCCCGAGGATGACAAGCTCATCATTGGTTAGAGCGCGAACGGATGTACAAAGAATTCGGGCAAAAAGAAGGGGGAACTGTCCCGTCACAAAACGATGTAACAGTATCGAGGGGGGAATTTTCGCAAAGAGATGAAGCAAAAAAAAAAAAAAAGTGCGAGGCGAGACAGCTCCTGAAAAATCATAATTCGTCACGGAATTCTAAAAGAGAAAAAAAAAAAGAAAAAGAAAAAGAAAAGCCATAGATTCTCTCTCCGGGCGGTCAAGTCTATATAGTGGGATGGAAGGTGGGTGGATGCTTGAATGATGAAGGGAAGACGGCGTCTCATGTTGCCGGGAATGGGACACACAAAACAGTTTCCTTGCTTCTTAGACGTGAGCCATGTGCAGCATTTGTATAAGTAAAAAAAAAAAAAAAAACATTATACGAAATGAAAGTTTTACTCCCCAATCGACTGATATTGGTGTATGAGAAGAGAGGGGGGGGGGAGGGAGGGGTGGAACAGGCGCTCAAGTACACGCTTCAGGGGTTCGTCTTGAATTGGGGATATAAAAAAGTCCAACTTGGAAGCAGAGTATTATATATAGACTTGAGTATTTAAATTTCCTTTTCATCTATTCTTCATACCCAACCCACCGTCACTCCCTCCCTCCCGAAAAAAAAAAAAAAAAAAAAAAAAAAAACCCAACATCATGACAATTTAGTGTCCATGGCCGTCATCCTCCTCCCTCTGCTCCGGATCCAGCTTGATCAGCGTGTCAATCCGCATAATGCTGATGCAAGCCTCGACCGCGCTCTTCAGCTGCCTGACCTTGCTTATGCTGGGCTCCAGCACGCCGAGCTTGATCTCGTCCACGACCTTGCCCTTGGTGAGATCCAGGCCGTAGTTCTTGTAGCTCTTCTTCTTGGCAATGGTCTTCTCGTCCTCGTTGGCGTCGCCCTCCTGGATGCGCTGTGACAGGGCGTGCCGAGAGCGCAGCTGGGCAACCAGCTCCGCAGCGTCCTTGGCAGCGTTGACGGCGAGCGTCTTGGGGATGATGAGGAGGGACTGGGCGAACTCGCCAATGGCCAGCTGCTCGCGGGATCCGACTGTGCCGGCAAACTCCTCGAGGTAGATGTGGAGGGCGGTCTCGACCGCGCCGCCGCCGGGGACGATGCTGCCGCTTTCCAGCGTCCTCTTGACGGCGCACAGGGAGTCGTGGACCGATCGCTCAATCTCGTCCAGGGAGTAGTCGTTGGGTCCTCGCAGAATGACCGAGGCAGAAGAGTGGGCCTTGGTGCCCTTGACCAGAATGCACTCGTCGTCTGAGATGCGCTCCTGGACAACCTCCTCGGCGTGTCCGAGGTATGACGGCTCAAACTTCTCGTCGCCGTTGAGATCCGAGAGCGTGCTGAGGAGGGTGCCGCCGGTGGCCTTGGCGATTCGCCTCAGGTCCTCCTTCTTGCATCTCCTGACGCCCATGGCGCCTCTCTCAACCATCATCTTCAATACCATATCATCGATGCCCTTGGTCGTGAGGATGACGTTTGCACCGGCCTTGAGGATCATCTCCACCCTCTCGATGATCATGCCGGACTCCCGAGCACGAATGGCCTCGAGCTGCTGAGGGTCATCGACCGTGATCTGGACACCAAGCTTCATCCTCTCCTTCTGCAGGTTCATATCCAAGATGGCAATCTTGGCATCCTGAACACGCGTGGGCATGGCCTGAGAAGCGACCGTGCAGTTCAGGGCGTAGCCTTTGACCAGGACCGACTCCAGCGCGCTCTTTCCATGAGCCTTGAGGAGGTTGACCGCCTTGACGGGGTACTTGGACTCGTTCTTGTTGTTGGTCGTCTTGACCGCCTGGATGGCGTCGACGACCAGATCGGCGAAGAAGTCGGAATCGGCGCCAATGATTTTGCTCGACATGGATGTCTTGGCAATGTTCAGGAGAGATTCCCGGCCGAGGTTGTCGACCTTTATGCTGACGTTATCGTTCAGGTATTTGATGGCCTCTCGCAGGGCAAGCCGGTAGCCGGTGATGATGGTGGTGGGGTGGATGCGATTCTTCATCAGCTCGTTGCCTCTCCGGAGCAGCTCGGCGGCAATCAGAACGACCGACGTCGTGCCATCGCCGACCTCCTTATCCTGCTGCTGGGCCAGATCCACCAAGATCTTTCCGGCGGGGTCTTCGACATCGAGGAGGGTGAGGATTGTGGCACCGTCGTTTGTCACCGTGACGTCCTGTTTGCAGCAATGTCTGAGTAAGTGCTGTGGCTTCTGGCCACGTTTTTTTTTTTTTTTTGCAATCCGGGGCTGGAATATGTAGGGTAGGAAAAGGCCCCAGAGGGCACGAATCGAGCGAGGGGCAGTCGGTATGTGCATGTCAAAACTCACGCCAATATCGTCAACCATCATCTTATCAAGGCCACTGGGGCCAAAGGAGCTCTTCACCACATTGGCGATGGCTTGCGTTGCCAGAACTATGCCCGTCCGTCAGCAGACTTGCCCACGTCATCGCCGACAACCCAACGCACCATTTTGGTCTCGAATATCGGATCCTGAAATCTTCTGGCCACCGAGGAAGAGGGTCCCATTCCGGGGCTGCTCGAATAGGGCTGCCATGGCTGTAGCCGCGGTATGAATCGCCTGGCTGTCTCCCGGAGTCTTATGCAAGGAGAGAAAGGAGTGAGGGAAAGGAACGGAGGCTGGAAAGGACTGCCGCTGGGACTATCGAGAAGCTTCTGCCGTTTCTGCCTGGAGAAACTCGACCCTGGCTGACCTTGAAAGTTAGCCAAAAGCTGCGAAGCTCGGTGATGATGGCGGCACCTCGTCCCGCTGCCCCTCGACTTTTTTGTCGGAAGCAGACATTCTTCCAGCTCCGACGCCGCGCAGCAGCAGCAGCGGCAGCAGCAGCAGCGGCGGCGGCGGCTCTCCCAGCGCCTCCAAGCCCCGGAATTTTAGCGCATCAGGCCCTGATTGGGCGGCGCTCAGGGGCCGTGAAATTTCCCTTGTTCTGCCCCTCCTTTGTGAAAGAGGGACGCTGATAGCGGGGCAGAAAGTTCATGGAGCCTCTCGTGACTCTCTCTCGCTCTCTTTTTCAGGCCGACTGACTCCCTCGCTCGTCGCGTCTCCCGCAAAGGAACTCAGGATCTATACCGTCATTTGCGCATAGGGCAAAGCTCTGCGTGGTACGACAAAAGGTCTGTCTTGCTCTCTCTAGGAGGTTGTTGAAAAAGAAAAGGGCGTAAATCCATGGCCGCTCGAGTTCCCTTGCTAACAATGTGACCAAGGAAGGCAAACTAGAAAACAAAATAGCCTTAGGTACTCGGTTGCACGATGGAGAACGCCGCCGAACAACCCAAAGAACCCTCCAAGAGCGCCCTGAAGAAGGCCGAGAAGCAGGCCAAGATGGCTGCCGACAAGGCTGCAAAGGCGGCCAAGCAGGCTACCCTCCCCGTCGTGGGCGGCAAGAAGACCGACGACATCATTGGCATCACCGTCACCAAGGCCGAGAACTTCCCCGCGTGGTATCAAGAGGTCGTCCTCAAGGGCGAGATGGTGGAGTACTACCAGGAAATCTCCGGCTTCTTTGTCCTGCGCCCTCTGTCAATGCACATCTGGAACGTCATCCGAAAATGGTTCCAGGACCGCATCGAGCTTCTGGGCGTCGAAGAGACCAGTTTCCCCATGTTCCTTTCCTCCAAGTCTCTGGAGAAGGAGAAGGACCACGTCGAGGGCTTTGCCCCCGAATTGGCCTGGGTCACGAAAGCGTATGTCGTCGCATATGGCGTTGCACCCTTGTTTTTGAATAGTTAATATTTATATTGACGAGCCACGTAGGGGTGACAAGGACCTCGAAGTCCCCGTCGCAATTCGTCCCACGTCCGAGGCTGTCATGTATCCCTACTACGCCAAGTGGATTCGAAGCCACCGCGACCTCCCCCTCCGATTGAACCAGTGGAACTCCGTCGTTCGATGGGAGGCTAAGCAAACCACCCCTTTCCTGCGAACAAGGGAATTTCTCTGGCAGGAGGGCCATACGGCTCACCTGACGGAGGAGCTTGCCGGAGAGGAGGTTTTGGAGATTCTGGAGCTGTACGCGGGCGTATACGAGCAGCTGCTGGCTGTCCCCGTCGTCCGAGGACGAAAGACGGAGAACGAGAAGTTTGCCGGCGGCTACTACACAACGACCGTCGAAGGCTACATCCCCTCCAACGGCCGTGGCATCCAGGGCGCCACCTCCCACTGCCTGGGACAAAACTTTAGCAAGATGTTCGACATCACCGTCGAGGACCCTGCCAGCAAGGGCTCTCACATCCACGTCTGGCAGAACTCTTGGGGCCTGTCCACCCGTGTCATTGGCGTCATGGTCATGGTGCACGGCGACGACAAGGGCCTTGTCCTCCCTCCCCGGATTGCCAAGACTCAGGCGATCCTGATTCCCGTCGGCATCAACAAGAGCACAACCCCCGAGGATAGAAAGAAGCACGAAGAGCAGCTCGACGGCATCCGGGATACCCTGAGAAGAGCCGGCGTCCGAGCCGAGTCTGACTGGAGAGAGGGTTACACTCCCGCTTGGAAGTTCAACGACTGGGAGCTCAAGGGCGTCCCTCTCCGGATTGAGTTTGGCCCCAAGGATGCCGCCAAGGAAGTCGTCAGCTGGGCGCGAAGGGACACGGGCGAGAAGGGCACCATTCCCATTGCCGAGGTCGCCGCCAAGGTTCCTGAGCTCCTGGAGACCATCCAGCAGGACATGTACACCAAGGCCGAGAAGTCGTTCCGGGAGCACCGCCTGCCGATCACCAAGTGGGAGGACGTGCTCCCCTCGCTGGACAAGAAGAACGTTGTCCTGATCCCCTTTTGCGGCGATGGCAAGTGCGAGGACCGCATCAAGGAGCTCACTACCCGCGAGGACACCCAGCCCGACGTCCCCGAGAGCCAGAAACTCCCCTCCATGGGCATGAAGAGTCTGTGCATTCCTTTCGAGCAGCCCGAGGGCGTGGTTGCTGGCGAGACGGACTGCCTTAACCCCGAATGTCAGCGCAAGGCGCAGTTCTGGACCATGTTTGGCAGAAGCTACTAGATGGCGGAGAAGAGGAGAGGAGCGCATCGAAGGGAGTTTGTGTAACATAGAAAATGTGGCCACTTGTATCCCACCAAATGTGAAATTTGCTATATGGACTTGATATCTCACAAAAGGGAATGCCGAGGGGATCAATTTTATCAAAATGACTTTTTTTTTTTTTTTTTTATGGATTTCATTTTCCTTGTTTCGTTCTATTGCCCTCTTTTCTTTTCTTTTCTTTTCTTTCCTCTTCTTTTCTTTTCTTTTCTTTTGGTAGATCATGTATATATATATATATATATATATGCCTTTGTCCATCTGTAATAATCACGTCCATCGTAAGCTGCCTACCATCCCTATGCCCCATCCCGCATAAAAAAAAAAAAAAAAAAAAAAAAAAAAAAAAAAAAAGGACATCTAGCACCACTCAAATCGCTCATTGACAAACCAGTCTACATCCTCTGTAGCCCCTTCGCCGAACCAGTTCAGGCTTGCCAAGTTCTTGTCCTCTCTGACGACGAAGGCGCTCCCAAACTCGGTGGCATCCTCAACCGCCTTTCTGACCCTGTCGAGCGGATTCCAGATTTCGACCTTGGAGCAGCTCCATTCCTTGGCTTCCCTTTCAGCGGCGCGGAAAATCCCCACTACGGCCTTGGACAGCTCGTCGTCGGGGATGGTGGCATCCTCGATGACGAACCTGAGGAAGCTGAGGAGGTTCTTGTCCGGCCTCTCGGGGCCGCCGTAGTGGTTGCGCTCGAAGAGGCCCCAGACGCGGGAGCCGTTTGCGGGCGAGGTGTAGAGGGCGCCGTGGACGGTGGGCTCGCGGCCAAAGGCGGTGTTGCAGATGAAGGCCTGGCGGTGGAAGTGCCACTGGAGGGTGTCGAGGTCTGGTATCACGGCCACTCGGGTTTTGGACGCATCGGCAGAGTTGGGGCGCGCGATGTCTTTGCGGATCAGCTCTTCGTCCCGCGCGGCCAAGGCGGGCAAGTCGTCGTCACGGAGGAGCGTGACGGCGGACGCGTCCGGCTCGGCGGGGTTTGGCCCGACGTAGAACTCGATCTGGGTGTTCTCCAGGGGCAGCCATCCGTGCCTTGCGTAGAAGAGCTTCCCAATGTCGGAGAAAAGGACGGAGAAGGCCGGCTCGCCGGTTTCCCGCCGCCGGGCGGCCATGTGCCGCCGAAGCAGCTCCATCATCTTGCCGGCGTAGCCTCTGCCCCGGAACTCGCTGTAGGTGAAGACGCTGGCGATGCCGTACGCCCAAACGTCCCCGACGACGCCGTCTCTGCCTCTGACGAGGGCGCGCTTGCGCAGGGTTTCACACGAGGCCAGCACGGGGCGCTCGGCGCCGTCGGCGGCGGCAGCAGCGCCGTCTGTGAGGATCCAGTTTGTGATGCCGCCGTCGCGAGCGAGCGGGATCGTGAGCAGGTACTCCTCACGCTCGAGATACTCTGGGATTGTGAGGCTGTTTCCCCATTCGGGCTGGCTGTAGGTCCAGGTTCGTATCTTCTCCGCTTGGGTCGGATTGGCGAGGATGATTGTTGGGGAGGAGGCGGAGGGCAGGTTGGAGGTTGACATGGCTGCTGCTGCTGCTGTTGCTGCTGCTGCTGCTGTTGCAAGTTGAAGCCCCCAGGTTTTTCTCTCCAACAGACTGAATGTATATATATTCTGAGGTTTATGTGTGGTTTAACTATTCCGGTGACGGGTTTACGTTTCTGGGGTTGTCAAAATCATTAGTTCGTTGCGATACGATATGCAGCGACGCGAGTCTTGTTGTGCGAACCAATCAATCAATCTCTTGCTTTTTCAGCTCCCACGCTGAGCACGACCAAATTCTGGAGCGAAAGTTTTTCACACACAAAAAAAAAAATTATATAAATAAATAAATAAATAAATAAAAAATGCCACCCCGCGCCATAAAAAAAAAAAACGTGCCATTATTATAGATGTAGCAAAAACTACCTTGCAGGCTTAACAGCAAGACACTACGAGATGCCCCCCCGCCGGGCTCCAACAAAAACGTTCGGCGGCGAGAAAACGAATTGGGAGGCGGAGCGGAGCGGGACGCCCGCGAGAGGTGGCGCCGAGGGAAGAGGCGTTGATTGGCAGCAGCAGCCACAGCGGCGTCGGGATTTCGGCGGCGTTGTCACGAAGCTACTGTAGATGAGAAGGTTTGGATATGGGGTGTGTGATGATGGATGGATAGACTGCAATGAAATGCTGCCCAAAGACATTATGCACAACATTTATTACTTACAGTCTGAATAATAAATGTTGGTGTCTTTGGGAAGAGGTGCTAATGTACCTCCTATACAAGTATACTGCAGATACCTTAGGTAAGCAGAGGTGCCTAAGGCAGGGTTAGATGAGCTTACTTTCTACTAGATACTTTAGCAACTTAATATTAGAGACAGAGAGAGAGAGAGAGAGAGAGATGCAAATGCAGGTCTTGGACGGAAAACGACGGCCTACGCCCTTTTATTATTATTATTATTATTATTATTATTGTGAGACGTGTTTCAGACGCCGATTTTTTTAAAAAAAAATTTTTAAACGTCGACAAGTTTGCATTCGATGCCCATGTATTGACCCTGAGTGAGATCGCGAGAGAACAAGGACCAAAAAAAAAAAAAAAAAAAAAAAAAACTGCAGCCCAGAAGAGGCCGCCCTGAAGCAAATGTGCTTTCCCCCCCATGGCGGTATGTATGTATTGTATGTATGACCAAGAGTCGCCATAAGAGACAGCCCGTGTGTGTGTGTGTGTCTCAGTCGTAACGCGGTAGGGAGCCATACTTGTGGTGCCCAAGCTTTGGTTGGTATACTATAGTAACTATACCGTCTATACGCATTGACTAGCAGGGAGGTTTTGGTTGACGCACAGCCCCCGGACAACTCCGCCCATTTACGTGCCGTCTTGTCCCCACGCGTTCCATCGCGATCCGCTTACACACATCTTTCAAAGTCGGCTGTCGCCTGATCTCCCTCGAATCCCCCCCCCCCGGCCTCGGCTCCTGTGGGACTTTTGACATCATCCCACAGCGACTACATGCCGCTGCTGCTGGCAGATGGATCCCCCCGAATCATCAAACGTTTTCCCCAGTGCCGAGAATCCAAGGCTCGCAAGATCTTGGTGGAACATTCCCGTTCCCCGTTCCCCGTTCCCCGTTCCCCGTTCCCCGTTCCCCGTTGCCGGCAATGCCTCTTTCAGAGATTGGGTTCGAGTCGCAATTGCCCCGGTGCGGAGTAAGAAATCCACGGGCGTAGGGTCTGCATTGTACTGTAAGGGGAGCAATGTCTAGCTCTTTGTCGGCGTAATAACATGACAAAGCACCCCGTGAGGACGCGGGCAAAGGTCTCGCGCCTCGAATGCGCGCGTGCCGCATGAATTACTACATGTGTCAAAGCTCTGAGTGGCGCATCAGGCCCTCGGAGGCTGGGATTTGAAACACGGGTTTGAGACCTGCACAAGCTGTTTGAACCACCGCCACCTGCTGCCGGGCCTCTGCTCTCTTGTCCATGACAGCCACCGAACATCGGAGGAGACACCGCGCAAGGGCTTCTCGCTTCAAAGATAGAAAACGCTGCCATGCACCAGGTCCGCTGGCCATGAGACGCGATCCTCGAACTGACTGCAACCACACGGCGTCTTCTCCAACTCTAGCGCTCCCCCCCCCCCCTTTCTCTCTCTCTCTCTCTCTCTCTCTCTCTGTCGCAATTGAGTTTTTTTTTTTTTTTTTTTTTTTTTTTTTTTTAGTCTGCGAAGCCACTGGACGCCACCAAAGAACCGGCTGAGAATGGAAGGGAATCCCTCTTTGCACGGCGCCATGCACGCGACCAATCTACGCGGCCCAGCCAGCCCAGAGCTCGAGGGCCTCTTCCCCGACGCCAGAGCCCCGGGAGGAGACAAAGACCAGCAGCAGGCGGGCCTCGGCCAGCCCAAGCCCTATCCATGCATCCCGGACAGCACAGTCTTCGACCCGGGGTTTTGGCAGGAGAGCGTGCCGGTGCTGGTGCAGAGCAATGTCGCCGTCCAATCCGCCAACCTGGCCGTCCTCATCCTCATCTTTGCGCAGTCGGCAGTCGGGTTGGGAAGCAACCACTACGGAAAGGCTCTCTGGCATTACGGCCGAGCGCTCCAGCTGGTGAGGGAAACCAGCACCGCGCAGGACAGCCTGCGGCCGGCCATCTTGTGCTGCATGTTCTTCGTCATCTTCGAGATCATGAATGGAGACACGAGAGCCGCAGAGGCGCACCTGTGGAACGGAGAAAAGATGCTCTTTGAGCTCCAGCGCGCGGAGCCAAGGTCAAGAGGCGCCGAGGGCAAGCTGCGACAGGAGTTGCCGTGCGCGCTCCAGTTCCTGATGCTGCAGAGCGACGCCCCGAACCTCAACTTTGAGAAGGCTGGTTATTTGGAGGCCTTTATCCGGATGGCGACAAGCCCGGACCGAGTGCCCAACATGGTTCCCCGAGCATATGCCGAGCAAATAGCGGATGGAGTGGAAGGGCTGCTATGAGCGGGGAGATAAGGTTATCGTGGACGGATAAAGACACGGGGGGGGGGGGGGATTATTTGCATGATTATTATTATTATTTTATTTCATTTTTTTAGGGGGAATTTTTTCTTTTTTTTTTTCAAGAGGTGTCAACGTTGTTGAAAGGAGTTTTTTTTTTTTTTTTAATTCTTTTCGCATCTCGTTGAAAAAAAAATCAAAACATGTTCAATCAAGGCGAGAGAGAGATCTGAAAATCTCGGCAGCGGCGAGTGGGTCAGCGGCCATCTCGATAACCATAAGGTAACTTACATAGTATGTAATCATGAATTAACCATATATAGAGGGAGGGGGGTTCAACAACATTTTCCACCTTGGAATACATCGACTTGTGCATTCATCTGCCGATCCCGCGACCACAAACATAAATCATGGCCCTGCCTCTGCCCTCGGGCCTGATGCCCTCAGAGGCGGCCTTTCTGTGCGAAATGGAGCTCGTCACCGTTGTCCCCCGACAGCGCCTCGAGAGCATCGAGCTTCTCTCGGTAAGCCAGCCAGCCAGCCAGCTTTTGGTGATGGGGGGAAAAAGGTCTTTTTTTTTTTTCTTCCCAAGTCGTCTTCTGACCGCTGCAACAAGGGCCCGACTCCCAAGCTGCGCCCGCCGCACAAAGCCGATCTGCCCTTTTGGCTCGCCCTTCTCCTCAAAAAGCAGCGGCGCGCCAACATCGTGCCTCCGGCCTGGCTGCATCCCGACTCCCTTCGCGAAATCGTCACCTACGAGACTGCCGTCGACGTCAAGGATTGGGCTCCTCCACCCCCGCCGCCGGTCCGAGCCGACGGCAGAGGCAATTCGAGGAAAGTGAATCTCTCCCACGGCGACGGCGGCGACGACGTGGTGCTGTCGCCGCCGTTTCTGCCGTCCTGCACGTCGACGGCACCAGCAGGCGCCCTGCCGTATCACTGGTTCGAGTTCGCCGAGATGCTCCTCGCACACGCGAGCGATGACGTCCCGTCCGCCTCGGACGTCCGCTCTCTCTTGCGGGACTTGCAGGAGGCCCGAGCCGCCAAGATGCGATCCAAAATCACGCAGCCAGAAAGCCACGGCCAAGGCGTCACAAGCCTTCGCGGCGTGGGAGCCATGGAGCTAGCCGAGAGCCGAGGATTCGTCACCGGAGTGGCCGAAGGTATTCGCAAGATTGGCGCGAGCGCCGAAACCATGCGGCGCGAAGAAGAGGAGGAAAACGGCCAGGATGTGGATGACGAAAGCGACGATGATATGGGTCTTTAAGCATCATGGGTTCAACTTCAGCCATCCAACGACAGGGCGAAAAGAGGAGAAGAGTATGGGCCGAAAAAGCACGCATCGCTTCTATTCAAAAGAGGCGAAACAAGAAAGAAATGGAAGACACACACACAAAAAAAAAAAAAAAAAAAAAAAAAAAAACTACGGCGACAAAAGGGGCCAATTACTAATACAGAATCGAAGGGATGAGCAAATTTTCTATCGGCATCTTAACATTGCGGGCTCATCCTCCCATCCTAAAGACCAAATATTCGTACCAAATCCGATCAGACCACGATGCTCCTCCCACGCTCTGCAAATTGCGCCCCTTTTTTCCACACCAACGATCCAACTATCCAAGGCAAGGCTCTCAACAACGACCCATCGCCGCGGAGATTCATCGCCCGTGTTGCCATCCAACCGTCCGCTGATGATCCCGTCTTGCTTTTTGATGGTTGTCCCCCCGTCACTCCGTCTTGAAATGGATGGCGCGGGCATATCAGGCTCTCTCACCCCCTTCTTCCCTCTTGTCTTCGCCGTTTGGCTTCGGGTTCCAGGATGGCAAGAGTCCCTTCAGGCCGTTCTCCGTCGCAGACTCGTGGCCGTTGTTTCGACGGCTCCCTTCTTCTCGCTGACTGTCATCATAACTTGCGGCCATGTTATGATGCGCGTACCATGCTCGAGCATCCCAATCCCGTGGCTCGCTTCCTTCTCGCCACCTCGGGCGGCCTCGGTACAGCTGCTCACCAGACCGCGTGAAACATTTCTCGTCGTCTGACCTCATCAACCTGGGTTGGATTGCCGTCACATCCGTATTGGTCCCGCAGCTTTCATACCGACACTTTTTGAAAACGACGCCGGCGTCAGGCAGTGCGTCGTCCTCTGAAGGGGCAACTCTCTTCTTTACGATTTCAGGTGCGATGGCATCCGTGGAGTTGGGCGTGCTCTGTAGATGCATATTTTCTAAACTGCAGGATATCGATTTCGGATGAGAGTCTTTGTATCTGTCTGCCGGCCGGGTCCTATGGATTTTCAAGGTCTTTTGCTTCTCAGGGCAGAGTTGACTTTCCAGGTCTGCTCTGCCTTTTGCTGATGGCAGTGGTTTCCTCGGAAACCTTTTCAAAAGTGCGGCGCCTTGATGACCCTTTAAAGGGGACTGCCGCTGGCTTGCCCTTTTCTACCGATTGTGGCTTTCTCCGCCGTAGCGTTCAACGCTCTGCAATTCGGCGGGAAACCATGGGGCTTCAGTGGCGCTTCTTTTTTTTTTTTTTTGTTTTTTGTTGTTTTTTTTTTTTGTGCAAAAACAAAGTATCGTCGCTTCTCTCCGGAGCGTTTGATAGGCGCCTTTTTTTTTTTTTTTTTTAACCTCAAGCCATCTGAAGCAAGAGTGTCTGGGCTGTTCTTTTCGGCCCAAAGAGCTGGCACGGCAACCACAAAGCATAAAGTAAAAAAAAAGAATAAAATAAGGAAAAAATAAAGAAAAAACAAGGAAAAAAAAATAAGAAATAAGAGAGAGAGAGAGAGAGAGAGAGAGAGAGAGAGAGAGAAAGGCTGGCCTGTTCAATCGCCTTTGTTTGCCCTCTCTGGGTTCCCACATACGGTCCATCGTCTTTCGAGTTTTGCCGCTTTCCGCGACTTTTCGCCTTGTGCCCAATACTTGCAAAAAAAAAAAATTAATAAAAAAATAAAAAAATAACCAAAAAAAAGTTAAATAAAAACCTACACGGCGGGCTGGTTTGGGGCTGTAATAATGCAATGTAATGAAATGTAATGCACTTGGTTGACAGACGCTCTTAACTGCCGCGTTTTCTCTTACATGGCCGTTTACACAAAAAAAATATATCTTATCCTAGAACGTCTATGGGTAGTAGGGACGATGTAGAAGCAAAAATAAATAAATAAAAATTAGCACGGCAATGGAATTTATTTTGGCTTTTGGTCACGCAGCGCGACGACTTTCTGGCTTGAGAACGTGAGTGATGAGAAGAAACAAAGGAAACAAAAAAAAAAAAATGTTGGCTCAATGTCTTCAAAAATAGCTAAAGAACTATGTTATGTTGTAACTATGTTATGTTGTATGTACTTGCTACCTTTTAGCATTCCCTACCCAATGTCAAAGGCGCCCCCCCTTTATAGTATGAGTATAGACTTTGTGATTTCTCCAAAAGAACAACAACAAAAAAAAAAAAAGTTTGTTTTAGCTCCTTTCGGACGTTCAAAGGCTTGATCCTCGTTTCTAGATAAAAAGCAAGTTGTTTAATTACAACCAGCCCCCCCAATTCTGTGCCTTTTGATATCCGTGACCTTCTCTCTCTCGCTCTCTCTTTTTTTTTTTTTGTGTGAACAGTGCAAATCGTGCGCCTATTTCGCAGTCACTTGGAACGCCAGGTAGTTTAACAATTTGATGATTTGTCGAAGCACCATGAAACTAAAAGTTTTTTTTAGGTATGCAAGATGACAAGGTAGGTTTTATTTTAGGTGCGTATAATGGGGTACCTTCTTGTGAGGGCATGACTGAATGGAGGCGTGAGGAGGTAAAGCTAGTTTGTGCCCATGCACGCTGCCTTGCGCATATACATATACATATATACATATACGTCTTGAATCGGCCTACTCGAACAGTCAAGTACGATATGGCCTCGTGGTGATCATTGTGTTGGGGGCGGCGGAGGCGGCGGCGGAGCTTGTCCACCCCATGCTGTCTGTCCGCTCTGCGCCTGGATCCGGCTCATGAGCGCCGCAAAGAATGCAGGATTGACAAACGCTCCATTTCCGGACGCCTGCCCTTGTACTTGGGCAGATCCGGGCCAGCCTGGTGGCGGTGGCGGCACGGCAGGAGGCGCAGTCTGCTGCCCATGCGCCGGTGGTTGTGGCCACCCAGGAAGAGGGAATCCAAACTGAGGAAGAGACGGCGCCGGTGCAGAGTTGGCGGCAGGAACTGGGTTGAAGCTCCATGGGCTTCCGGCGGGTGCCAGCGCTTGAGGGTTCTGACCGCTCTGAGGAGGGAGCGAATACCCGTCTCTTGGTTGGCCGTAGCCTCCTCTGCCGCCGCGGCCCGAGCCTCTTCCTCGGCTGCCTCTGCCTCGAGAGTCTCCTCTCCGGCCTCCCCCTCCCCGGGGGAAGCTCGATGATCTCGGAGGGGGCTCGTGATTCTCAGACGATGGGGCACCCGTACCGTAGCCCACAGGCCGAGCAAGCGGCTTATACGGCCCGTCGTCCTCTTCGTCATAGTTCAAGCTGCCATCCGCGGGCATCTCTTGGCGCAAGGGATGCGGCTGCCTCCCCTCCTTTCCGCCGGCGCCCTTCCACTTGTCCTTCTTCTTCTGCTTCAGCGACCGCTTGTACTCTGCCTCTTTCTCGTCGTCCGAGAATTCGACTTCTTCATCGGCAATCTCCTCGTCGTGCAGATTGCTGGCGTCTGAGCCCTTGAGGTTTTTCAGGGGCTCTGTAAAGACGTACGAGGCGTGATCAACGGAATAGAGTATTTTCGAACCAACCGCTAGTCCGAGCTCTTTCAGCTCCTCTGCCGAGTTGAACATGACGGTGTACATCGGCTGCAGCACCTTTCCTATTGTCTCCGCAACGGCCCCGATGACAACCCTCTCGGAGTTGCACAAGACGGACCCGCTATCTAGCACTTGGTACTCTCCCGGAGTGAACGCCTTGACAAGCATAACGTTCCCGACAATGTGCTCTACAACTCCGAGCTCTTCCATAGCCGTCTCCGGCGTGATTGTGACGTTTGGCTTGGGAATGACTTCCTCGAGAAGCTCATTCTTTGTTCGTACGTACCCAGACCCAGAGGCCTTCCCTCTATCCCCCTCGTCGTCAGAGCCTGCTTCTGTTTCCATCAACAGCCTGGCCGTTTCTTCAATGCCTAGTGGCTCGTAGCCCTCATTGTCAGATTCGTCGTCGTCGTCGTCGTCGTCATCGGATGATGCATCCGAGCTGCTCGAGTCTGATGACTCATACGGCGAGGAATCGATCTCCCATTCAGGGTGTTCGCTTTGATCGGGTTGTAAGGGAATCGGCTCTGGTCCGGGAGCGGGCGGTTGTTGATGGGTGTCTGCATTGTCTAGGCCGCCGAGGGCTGCTTCGAGGGCGTGTGTTAAAGATTGTGGGCTCTCAGGCCTGTCCATTGGCGTAGAATCCGACGCGCCATGCTCTGCTGCTTGCTCAGCGCCAGTCGCCTTGGCTGCTTCGTTGGAATGTTCTGTCGCCGACGATGCTGCTTCTGCTGTGGATGGATTTGCGTCCCGCATCTCCTTGTCTTCTTCGGCGGCGCTTGCGGCGGCAACTGCGAGATCTGCTGGAAGTGGCGGGAGCACCTCGTTGAGCTTCGCCTGCCCCAGTCCAGGGATCTGAAAGCCCGACATGGCGGCGACGAGAATGCGTGCGCCTCGGAACGAGCTTGAAGGGGCAAGATTTTGCGAAGCGCCGCCAATGAAGGAGGAAGAAAGAATTCTCTTGGAACTCTCTTGGACGAGAAGTAATCGCCGTCTAAAATCCTCAAGAATCCTCAAGTATTCCGAGCGTGGGAAACCCAAAATATGTGGTCGCGCAAAGCAGGCGACAGACTTGGTAGGTTTTGAGGATTCGAATAACGAACGAATCTGCGAGAGGCGAAGAAGGAAAATGGCTTCTGGAAACTTGATAAAAAAAAAATCCAGGTGAATGATAGGCAAGTGGACCCACACGCCGTTTAGCGCCCTCTCCACCGAGCCCTCACCGTCTCACCGAGCCTCCTAGCGCCACCGCCCCCAGCCTCAAGTTTGTTGTGGATCTTGTCCCCCAACACAACACACAAACACAACAACAACATGGGTTGAGCTGCGCATCTCACAACAGCATATGAGATAGCGAAGCGACGATGGCGCCCAAATTCGCATCCAAGAAGGCGAATGCCCCGGTCTACGAGCACCCCGCCTCCAGCCATGCAAAGAAAAAGTAAGTCCGTTCCGTTCCAACACATGCGGCTCCCCCGCCGGTTGCGCGGAATTCTGATTGGGGCATCCGCAAACCCGACGAAAAGACGGCCAAGCGCATACGCCATAAAGCCCATCTCGGCCTTTTACCTCTTTTTCGGCGCAAACCTGGTCGCCGCTCTGCTCGCGCCGATCCAGGATTGCGATGAGACGTTCAACTACTGGGAGCCCGCGCACTACCTCTCTCATGGCTACGGCCTGCAGACCTGGGAGTATTCCCCAGACTACGCCATCCGGAGCTGGCTGTACATCGCCCTTCACGCCGTCGTGGGCAATGTGCGCAGAATGCTTCCCCAGTCGACCAAGGTATGCACGTCTTGTTCTCTCCGCGTGCGGATGCGCCTCCCGAGCTGTTGGCTTAGTTCTGTTAGATTTCCGAATTCTACTTCATTCGCTACGGCCTGGCCCTCGCTTGTGCCGTTTGCCAGACTGTCATGTTTCAAGGAATCAGCCTGGCGCTCAATGCCAGGATTGGCGTCTTCTTCATCATGGCCACCATTCTGAGCCCGGGGAATTTCCATGCGAGCGCCGCCTTTCTGCCTTCCAGCTTTGCCATGTACGCGGGAATGCTTGGCGCCGCATCCTTCATGAACTGGCGGGGCGGGTTGAAGACCTGGCAAGGCATGGCCTGGTTCGCTGTCGCCGGCATCCTCGGTTGGCCCTTTGCCGCCGCCCTTTGCGCGCCGTACCTCCTCGAAGAGCTTATTCTGGTCCTGTTCAGCGACAGGGACTCTCTCATCGACGCTTTGATACGATTTGTTCGCGGCGTCATTGCTGCCCTCATAGTCTTGGTCAGTTGGTTCATGGAAACGAAGACGAAGAAGCCGGCCCCCCCCCCCCCCCCCTCTCTCTCTCTCTCTTTTTTTTTTCTTAATATAGAACAAAAAGCTTACAACGACGCCAGTTCTTCGACTTCACCATCAACCTGTACTTTTACAAGAAATCGGTGGTTGTCTCCTGGAACATTGTCAAGTACAACATCTTCTCAAAGACGGGCGGCCCTGATCTTTACGGCACGGAGCCTTGGACGTTTTATTTCAAGAACCTGGCATTGAACTTTAACATTTGGTTTATCCTCGCCCTTTTGGTTCTGCCTCTATTCGCATTGCACAAGATATTTTCTGCCTCGTCACAAAGCCTGTCTAGCGGCTTACGGACCGTTGTTTTTGTCACCCCGTTTTATATGTGGCTCGCCATCTTCACCGCGCAGCCGCACAAGGAAGAGAGGTTCATGTATCCAGCATACCCCTTTCTAGCTCTCAACGCCGCGCTATCGCTGCACATCATTTTATCCGCCATTGGAAGCTCAGATCCGAAGACGCTGATGGGAAAGATTCCAGGTCGCCTCAAGCTGCTCCTTGTCAGTCTCGTGCTGTTCCTCTCTTTCGATGTTGCCATTGCGCGCATATACGGGATATACTCTGCGTATTCCGCTCCGCTCAAAGTTTACTCGCCCCTTTGGGGAGACGCATCGGGAAACACCTTTGGAGCAGAAGAAGACAATGTCTGCTTCGGGAAAGAATGGTATCGCTTCCCGACTTCCTACTTTCTCCCGCGAAATATGCACGCGAAATTCTTGCGCTCCGAATTTCGTGGCTTGTTGCCCGGCGAGTTTTCTGAAGCCGGGACCGGCTTCGGGTTCTGGAGCGGCACCTGGCTGCCCACCAAGGGTCTCAACGACCGTAACGAAGAGGATTTGGGCAAATATGTCGAGCCTCGGATGTGCTCTTTCCTCGTGGACACCCAGTACCCTGAGAGGAAAGCTCCGTTGCCGCCCAGGGAGCCAGATTATATCGCGGATAAGAACCACTGGGAAGTTGTCAAGTGCGTCGACTTTCTCGACGCCGCCAACACGCACATCGTGGCACGAACGCTGTGGATTCCGGATATCGACGCCGTTCCAGACAAATACAAGCGCAAATGGGGACGCCACTGTCTTCTCCAGCGCAAGAGAAGAGCTCAGAATGCTGGTATGTGGATAGATCCCAGCCAGCTTATGATGGGTTGATAAAAATCCCCCCCCCCCCCCCCGGGCTCCCACCTAATGGAGATTGATGCTTGGAGATGCCATCGCGTCATCCAAAGATCAGCCGTTTTATCACGTCCCCAAACTCCATTGGCGAGGCTAGGCGGTTCCATCAATCATGCTTAAAAAGAGATGCGTTATGGCTGGCCCGCTGGACTGAGAATTACATAGATGTAAGAATTTGAATAAAAGAAACAAAAGAAGAAAAAATAGAGGGAGGGAGAGAGAGAGAGAGAGAGAGAGAGCGAAGCAAGCACTGGACATACGGCTTTCGGCGTATCAACCAACGAATACCACACACAGATCGGGGCCGTCGGGGCAGAGACATCGGTTCATTGAGAAGGCTGTCGGAGCAGTTCCCCGCACATTTACGATTCCGGGCAGAATACCGACTGCCGACGACTCCCGTTTCCCAACTTGATGACATTATTTTGATTTGATAGAGCATAATATAGAGATTTACGTCTTTTTTGGTTATTTTTTTTTGGTTTTTTTTTTTGGTTTTTTTTTTGGTTTTTTTTTGGTTCTTTTTTCTTTAAAAAAAAAACCTATAGCGTCTCGTCCCCCCAATTCCACTTGAATAACCTCTTCAAGCTCGTCTCAGCATCAAAGGTAGGTGAGCTTGTGAATTTTACCTGCATACGTTCGTTGCCTTGACGATCTTGTCGAGTTCCGATTGCCGATGGATCACTTGCACTGAAATTACAAGTATTCTTTTGATCAATGTTTGGGCATTTTCGCCAGGCGCTATTTTCTAACGTCTTTAGAAGGATAGGGTCTCCAGCCTCGCCTTCCTTTGCAAAGGACTCTCTCTCTCTCTCTCTCTCTCCTGCTCGGCAACTCAAAGTCGAGAAGAAAACTAAAACAAAAAAAATCAAAATATTACAAACCAAAAGTCTCCCTGCTTTATGGTTGCTCACTCGACATCGTCTTGATCCAAGCACCTCTCTCTGTCTGTCTCTCTCTCTCTCTCTCTCTCTCTCTCTCTCTCTCTGTCTGTCTCTCTCTCTGTCTCTCTCTCTCTGTGTGTGGGTGTGTGTGTGTCTTCGCATTGATATCTCATCCTACCATTCCTTTGTCTGACTGGCTGCCAATGCTTTTCTCTTCTTTTTTTTAAAGTCGAACTACTCAACATTTATTTGTTACCACCCCAATCCCAGAGAGGGGCTTTCTTATGGATGTCACAGTGGCGCGCCGCGTGTGTCGTTTTCTAGCCAATGTCGTTGGAATCGATTCTCAAGAACGGTACTCGAGGCAGCCTCCCGATCTCGAACGACGAGCCAGAGACGCGCTCGGGCCGACGGAGATATATCTTGAAGACGAACCTACCGTGCCAAGATGGATTTGGAGGTATACTCCAGGGCCGGCGGAAGTTATTCGATACTTGGTGGGCGTGCTCCCGCTTCCGTTGTGGATCTGTCGATATAACATCCGATGGCTATTCGAGGACATTATTGCCGGTACGATGGCGCGCCGACTCTGATATGAGCTGCATGAAGAAGAAGAGCTAAGGGTTGTGTCTCTAGGCATTACTATTGGACTGGTTCTTGTTCCTCAGTCGATGGCCTACGCTACTCTGGCTCACTTGTCGCCGGCACACGGCCTGTATACGTCGTTCGCCGGTGTACTGCTGTACTGGCTATTCGGAACGTCCAAGGATGTGGTGGTCGGGGTATGTGACGCCATGCGCCCATCTCCTAATTTGTTCGAGGCACGTAACGTGGATGCTGATCGACATGCCAAAGGCGACCGCAGTAGGTTCCCTCCTCATCGGACAGAGCCTCAACGGCTCCACTACCAAGCTTGGGGTCGGCATGTATACCGCGGAGGAGATTGCCCATACCTTGACCATTCTATCCGGCGTCGTGTTGGTCATATTCGGAGCTCTGAGGCTTGGGTGGACGGTCGAATTCATCCCCCAGGTGGCCATCGCCGCATTCACCACCGCGGCAAGCATCACGATCATTGCGACGCAGCTCCCTGCCGTGCTCGGGTTGCAGGGCATAAACACGCAAGCGGCACCGCATCGCGTCTTTATTGAAACCCTCAGGAGAGCGCCGCACGCGAGAGTGGACGCGGTGCTCGGCATCTCGACCATAGTCCTCCTTTCCACCTTTGGAAGCTTGTGCTCGATGATGGAAAAAAGGCAGCCGGCCCGGAAGCGATTGTGGTCCTTCATCTCGACGTTCCGCCTCCCGTTTGCCGTTGGGATACTGACCCTCATCAGCTACATCATCAACCACGGCAGCTCTTCCCGCCACTCGCCCTTCAGGGTCGTGGGCAAAATCCCAAGCGGTGAGTTTCTCCGGCCATGTGCCTCGGCCGCATTGTTTCAAGCATTGACGTGGGGCCAATACAATTAATTCCCTTTGCCCGTAACCAGGTTTTCAACGGGCCCAGATTCCCACGTCGCCCAGCATCGAGTTGATTGTGTCCATCATGAAGGAACTCCCCGCCGTTGCCATCATTATGGTGATTGGGCAGATTGCCGTGACCAAATCCATGGCCCGGTCGCACGGCTATTCCATAAACCCCTCTCAAGAGCTTGTGGCCCTCGGAGCCATCAACATACTGAGTCCCTTCGCCGGAGGCTACCTCTGCACGAGCTCGTTCGGCGTGTCTGCGATACTCTCCAAGGCAGGAAGCCGAACACCACTAGCAGGCTTATTTGGCGCCGCAGTCCTCTTCGTGGCCATCAACTATCTGACCCGGGTGTTTTCCTACACCCCCAGCGCAGCGCTGGCCGGCGTCGTCGTCCATTCCCTATACCATACCATGTCTCGGCCGAAAACCCTCTACAAGTACTGGCAGGTATCTCCCATTGAACTGTTGATCTGGCTCATCTCCGTCGCGGTGGCCCTGATGCACTCGCTTGAATGGTCCATTTATAGCGGAATACTCTTGACATTCATCCTGGTGCTCACCCGAATTGCCAGAACGCCTGGCCGTTTCCTCGGCGTGGCGCGGGTGCAGCAGCACGGGGAAGGAGGCGGAGGCGCCGGACCGGGCGAAGAATTGAGAAATCCCGCCGGCGCGCATGCGAGCTCGGAGCAGCCCATGTATTTCCCCTTGAATCGAGAGACTGCTTTCAACTCGAACGTGCGCCTGGCGGCCCCGTATCCCGGCGTCTTCGTCTACCGCCTGAGCGAGGGCTTCAGCTACATCAACCAGTCGTACCACCTGGATACCCTGTTCGAGCACATCACGAAGAACACCAAGCGCATGGCGGATTCGGTCATGAGGAAGCCGTCGGAGCGCCTGTGGAACGAACCTCCGCCAAAGGCTTCGGACCTGAAAATGCTGGAAGCACGGCCCTACTTCCGGGCCGTTGTGCTGGATTTCAACGCGGTCAACAACGTCGACGTCACGTCGGTCCAAGGGTTGATCGACTTGCGGAGCACAATCGATCGCTACACGGCTCCGGATGTCGCAGAGTGGCACTTTGCCAATGTGCACAACCACTGGACAAGGCGCGCGCTCGCAGTTGCTGGATTCGGCTACCCGACACGGCAGAACTTGGACGCGTTGGCGAGCTGGACGCCTCTCTATAGCGTTGCCCCGTTGGATGCCAAGGACGATGCAGTGTTTACGAGGGGCGGCCAACGGGGTGCGGATATCGAGGCCAGCTCTCATCGGACCGGAAGCGAGAAAGAGCAGTCAGATGCCGGCACCTCGCTAGGCTTTGAGAGCAGCGGTAACAGCAGCTCGCCAGACGAAAACAGACGGGTGGAACGAATGGCGTCGATGTCGGCTGTGGACAGACCCTTTTTCCACATCAGGTTGCGGGATGCGGTGGATGCGGCAGTGCGGAATGCTCGGGTGAAGGATGACGCAGTTTGATTAATATACACACAACTCCGTCGGGTTTATTGACATGCAAGACTGAAAAAAAAAAAGGGGGGGGGGGATGAGAGCAATCGGTTTTTGCCGTATTGAAGCCATGAGCACTGATTCGAAAAGGATTGAGTAACAGAGGGGAGGAGGGGGGGGGGAAGAGGGAAGCAATGATTGATTGCAAAAACCAAGGGGCGATGCCAAACATTCATTCGGGCAAAACGAGGCGAAATTATAACATAGCCAATATTTGATATGAGTTACGCAAAAAAACAAATGCACGTCGTCCAATCGTAAACTCTTGCATCGAGTATCGACCGCCCCTTTTCATGCCTTTGAGCAACGGCACCAGCCAACGCCGCGCACGCAGCCTCTGCTGATGTGTTTGCGTAGTGCCGCTCAACAACAAAGTCCTCCCCCCCTCCTCACCCGACAAAGGGGCATCAATCATGGTGTCGGATTTCTCCGCAAAGAAGAATCTCGAAGCAACCATGTCCGGACGAACAGCCCATGTCCAAACACACACAGAGAGAGACTGTCCGCACCATAAAAAAAAAAGGCAGCCCGTCCCGTGATTTGTGCTCCATGCTGCCTGGCCATCCCCGTGCGGATAGGGGAGGGGGGGGGGCTGTCCCTTGTTTCTCCGGACTCTGTGAGGTCGTTTGCGCCGACTGCGAGTGTAAGTGGCGCTCCGAAGAATCGGAATATCGTAGGGCTATTCTTGTCTTGTCTTTTCTTTTCTTTCTTTTCTTTTTTTTTGTTTTTGTGTTTTGTTTTGTTTTTGTTGGTTTTTTTTTTTTTACGGAACCTAGCCGAGTACCAGCTCGTAGAGGATGATGAGCGTGTTGACTATGATCAATGGCGCTATCCATCTTTGTCAGCCCTTCGTCTCTCTCTCTCTCTCTACACCCTTGGACTGGACATGCGCGCGCAACAGCGGAAAGGAAAAGGGGGTGCGTACGCCGCATAACCATGCGGACGCTGGCGATGAGGGCGACGAGTTTGGCCTTGACGCTGTTTGCGTCGGCGCCGGCGCCAAATGCAGGATCGTAGGTGGTGGTGGAGAGGCCGATGCGCGCGAGGAAGCGGTCGTCGGAGAGGATGGCGAGGGCGTTGGTGAGGAGGCAGAGGACGTAGACGAGGTTGCCGAGGAAGAGCATCTTGGCGGCGTGTGGTGGTGACGTCTTTTAGTGTCGTCTCTGTCTATGTATTCTCTCTTTGCATGGAGGAGAGGCGGGTTTTGATGATGAGAGAAGAATGGGCTGGCTTGCAGCCCGGAAAGGGTTGGTGGTGACAATTGCAATCTTCTCGTTTATCCCAAAGCTGGCCTCTTTCTTTCGGGGGGGAGCTGATGCGCTAGCGCGATAAGGTGGGCTTATCGGAGCTTAGAGGGGGGGTTGTTTTTTGCGGGAGGGGTCAGGTGACTGCGATGGCAATGTTGCGTTGCATTTCGTTCGCGTCAACAATTTTTCCCCGTCGCAGCTGCTGGGCTGCGGGACAAAAAAAGAGTCAAAAAAATTGCATCGCAACTATAAGAAGAATTCATTCCTACTACATTCGCAGCAATGCTTGAATGGCGTTCGGGAGAGGCCAGCGGACGTGGCATCACACCGCCGGGCAATGCACGGAGTACGTGTCACAGAACAGCAGGATCGGAACACACATGAGACGCACGGATATGCCCCGGCGTGCCATCGGCAGAGATTAAAGGGCCACAAAACCACAAAAGCTTGAATTATCAAGTACCCGCGGGTGGGGGGCAGCCCGAGTCTATTTATCCAACCTGCCCATCTCTTGCAGCTCTCTCGCCAGATTGGTCGCTGGATACAGCGGGCGGAGGGGGGAGGCTCTACAATTCGGAAGCCTCCTCAGACGATGAGAAATCGTGATACGCGAGCTCATACACCAGACCCAGCGTCATCTTGGCGTGCTCGAGCATATGGTCAAACGACAGGTATTTGATGAGGTCGTCAGTGCCGTGAATGTGCTGGTCCGAGTCTTCAAAGGCTGACTCGATGACAAAGGCCGACGGGTAGCCGGCCTTTGACGCAGAAGCGTGGTCGGAGCAAGCGTAGCCGCACTTTGTCTCGACCCAGGGGATGTTGCAGTACTGTGTAGATGCCGTCAGGGGAACCGCCGCACGTTGGCCCTGGGCGGGGTGGGATTTTTGCTTACCTCCTCAATGACCTTTTTGATGAAGGCGGTGAGGCCAGGGTGGACGAAATCCGTAATGACGCCAACGCTCTCCGGCTTGGCGGCATCCAAGGTTCCCTGGACGTAGCCCGTCATGTCTTGCTGGAGCATGGCCTTGACAACGCGGCCCTCTTTTTCGTACGAGTGGAAGATGGCCTGGCTGCCCAGCAGACCGCCCTCCTCGGCGCTATACCAGTGGAATTCCACCGTGTTCTGCGCAGAGCCTCCGACGACATCCTTGGCCCCGAGGAGGGCGCGGAACACCTCCATGATGGTCACGGTGCCGCTCCCGTCGTCGTCGGCGCCGGGGGCGCCCAGGATGGCAGGCAGCCACAGGTTTATGGAATCCTGGTGTGCGCCGATGACGACGGTGGTGTTGGTCTTGCCGGGGATCCTGGCAATGACGGAGCTCTGCGGCCACGAGTGCGGGAAGGGGTTGGCGGAGACGGCGTCATCAGCGCCGGCTTCCTTGATGATCTGGTTGATCCTCTCCAAGACCCACTCGGACGACTGCCGACCGTAGTCGGACTTGTAGTATCGGGTGTGGAAGCTCGTCAGCTTCTCGAGGTTCTTTCGCATGCCATCCTTGGACAGGTGGCCAGCCAGCTCAATCACCTCCTTCTGCTTGACACAGTTGCTGGGAAACTCGACGGGGCCTCGGGCCTGGAGCCGTAGGGAGCCCAGGTCCTGCGTCTCGGTAATGTCCATGAAGCCTTGCCCGCCCTATACCGCGTCGAAAAGGTCAGTCGACGAACGTCCCAGACGCGCGTGTGCCGCCAGACAACAACAACAACAACAACAACAACAACAAAAAAAAAAAAAAGTCCCCGCGCGGAGCAACAACAGATATCAAACATACACGCCTGAGTTCCCACTTGTCCTCCTCGGTAACCCATCTGGTGACGCCAGGACTCAGTTCGATGAGGTACTGGGCCGGCTCCTCAAGCATGACATGGTCAGCCTCGTTTTCCTCGATGAAGCGGCCGCTGACGAGGGCCGCCGCGAGGAGAGAAGTTTGCAAGAGCTTCATTGCGAATGTGACGATTATTTCTGGGCGGACTGGTATGAATAAGGAATGCTTTCGAGACAAAGGAATGGAAATGGACTGGGGGAGAAGAGCAGCTGACGGGATTCCTGGGGGGTTCTGCTACTACTAATACGGAGTAAGTCGATGTGGAGTTGCCGAGTGCGGCAAGGCGAGCCCACAGGCACGGCAGGGGGGGGTGCGACTACCTTGGGCGACAAAGGTTCCCCAGGTGGGCTTTTGATAGCACTTCCCGTGTTATGATTGCGATAAATACTCTCAAGTATCGGCGCCAACAAACAAGCTGCTGCTGGTATGGAACGCCATCATCAAGTTTGATTGCTAGGGCTGTTTGTATGAGTCATCAATGTTTGTTTGAATAAGGGGGGGGGAGCCAAGCCGAGGTACTAACTACTTTAGTAGTAATAGTAATCTGCTGGGCATATCATGTACATTATACGTACCTGTTGACGCGCATGCTTAATAAGTGCTCATGTTATATCTTGGTACTAGATTTGTTCTCCCTGTTGGCTCTGCAATTTTGTACCGTTACCTAGGTAAGTTGCCATACGGCCAATATGTCTCTACATACCACCTAGTATCTTGAGTAGTATATCTACATATTTATGTATACTTTATATATATATATATACATTATGCTCTGTATATAATTGATGAATCGTCGTCGCATCCCTCCGCGTCAGCTTCAAGCCGCCCTTTTGAGCCGAAACGACATCAAAGCCGGCAGCTGCGGGAAATTGGCCGTCGCTTCCAGCCTGCCCGGAACCGCATCCTCTTCCGTGAAACTGGGCTCTTCGAGCGCATCCATGGCCAGGCCTCTTTGGAAAAAAACGCCCAAAAGCTCGTGCAGAGGGCGATGGAAGTAATACTAATTCGAACCTCTTGTCAGATGCTTGCAAGAAGGAAGAAAAGAAAAGAAAAAGAGAGAAAAAAAAGAAGAAAAAAGAAGAAGAAAAGAAAAAAAAAGAAAAAAAAAAGAAAAAAAGGGGGGGGCTCTCCAAACTGACCTGGGGCGTTTCTTGTCCCACAACGAAGACGCCTTTGGAGGGCTTGACGTCAAGGTATTCTCGAATCACTTTGCTACGTATAATCTCCTGGTCGCCTGTGAGGGGGTTAAACGTGATTTCGATGTTGCGGGAATAGGTCGAGGTGAAGAAGACGGGATGGAGCATGGTGGCTACGAAGCTGGATTACAGACGAGCCGTTTAGCACAAGTTGCCCTTTTTTTTTCTCTCTCTCTCTCTCTTTTTTCTCTTCTCTTTTTTTTTTTTTTTTCCTTTTTTTTTTCCCTTCTCTTTTGCTTAAGCAAGAGAGCCGAAGAAAACGACTTACACGCCATCCTTGTTGAGGAGTTTCGGAAGCGCGTCTGCGAGGGGGTCCAGAGTGGCCACGTCCATGATGGCCATGTTCATGAGGACAATGTCGAAACCGCCAATCTTTTTTTTTATTAATTTATTAATTTATTTATTCATGTTCAATTCCAATCGTGAGCCAATACACTAATGAATTCTGCAAAAGTGAAAAGGGTAGAAAGAAAGAAGAAAAAAAAAAAAAAAGGAACACAAGGATGATTACCTCGGCAGCCTTTTCCACAAAGGGCACAAAGTCATTCGCATCCGTCACGTCCAGCTTTCCAAAGGACACCTTGTCGGCCGCCTCGGCATCCACGTACTTCCTCGCCTGCTCCAGCATGCCAAGCGCGCCGTCGGTGGCGATGATGCTCGCGGCGCCGTTGCTCGCCAGCCAGCGCGCGCAGAGGCCGTTGCCCGTGGCCAGCTCCAGGGCTGAGCAGCCTCGTTTGGCGAGGCTTGGGCCGAGGAGACGCCGCAGAGAAGGCTCCTGAAGCCGCTTCCAGTATTTGTTGCCTTGCTCGCCGACGCCAGAGTCCCAGAAGGCAGCGTTGGTCTCCCATGCGGAGAGGGCCTCTTGACCGAGGTGAGGAGGAGCCGGCATTGTTTGCAAAAAGGGGGGTGGGCTTTGATGGAAGGGAAGCTGATCAGAGCTGGGAGTCGCCGGCGACCAAGGGAGGCAAGGGAAGCAAGGAAAGGGAAACAAGGCAAGGGAAACAAAGGCTCGTCCCTCACTGCGCGCACGAGATGGTGTATATTCATGTAGTTGCAGTTGGGGCAAAGTCGTCAACAAGGGCTGCAATTTTTTATTTTTTTTTTCGGCGAGTGAGTCAGCCGGTGATGAAATTTCTTTTGACGGCCAAGCCAAACCATTGTGCTTCACCAATGAGAAGAGGCTCGACGGCTGAATTAGGCCTGGGAGTTTATATTGATAGCGCCAACGATGCAATGGGAGAGCTCTAATAAGCAGGCAGATTCCTGGACAAGTAAGTCGGGACGTTGGACAAGGCCTCCCTGATGATGCTGCTCCAAAGCTTGATCAATATTTTTTTTTTTTGGTATGATTCTAGGGTAGCTTAGTTGTGGCTGGCTAGTATAAAGCGTAAAAGAAAGGTAGATCAAACCACAATCACTGTGGTTCCATCACCGTGGTTCCAAATCATGTTTTTATCAACTCCATGTGGCGTGTGATTTTGTTCATTTATCTATTTATCTATTTATTTGCTTGTTTGTTTGTTTATTTATTCACAGCAGACACCGAGTGAGTGAGTGAGTGAGTCTGTGTGTGTGTTGGCGATGCTGCTTATTCATTTTGATGGTTCCCCACATGCCAAATATGGCAAGAAGCGGGGATTTTATCTTTTTTTTTTTTTTTTTTTTTTTTTGTTTGCTTCCATATCTATTAAGAGTACATACATCAAACAACACAATGTCAGATGGACTCTTCCTTGCGAATCTCTACAAATGATAATAATAATAATAACAAAACATCACAAAACATAACATAAAAAAAATAAAAATGAATGCCCGTGGTTTTGCCCAATTGGTGCCCAAACGTTCCCAACTTTCTCGAGGGGATCAACTCACTCAATCCGCACGGCCCCTCCGAATCTCCCCCTCCCCCCCCCCAACACACTCCGATGTCACCGCCATCTCCGTTCGATATCTCGGAAGCCAACGAATGAGCTCTTGCTCTGCCCTTTTTTTTTAATTTTTAATTTTTTTGCTGCTAAACAACTTCAATGCAGAGCGCTATTTTCCCCGGGGAGGGAAAGGCGGGTCGTGCGGATTTTAACTTGTACCAACTTTGATGGAGCGCTTCTTATCGCAAGCTAATGATGCGGATGGGGGGTGTATCGGTCGGGCCTCTAGCTGCTGATGACAACTTCGTTTTGGCCCCATTTGACGTCGACGGGCAGAAGACATCTTATCGGGTGCTGTGATATATATATATATATATATATACAACTTTCTCTTTTGGCTGGGCTGCAAAAGATCATCTTCCCTTCATCCCATCCAAGTTATTTATTTATTTATTTATTATTTTTAATTTATTTTTAATTTAATTTTTTTTTTCTTTTGGCAAAACATGGCGGCCGCCACGGATTCCCCCATAGAGAACCTCCCCAACGAGGTAAGGCATCTCGCAATCCGTTGACGCATCGTCTCGTTGCCGCGGCAGCTAATAAATAATACAATCCCATGGGCCGCATTCAAACAAACAGCTTCTATCCACCGTGCTAGCGGAATTGAGCACGACGGAGCTGCTCCCAGTCGTCCCCGTCAGCCGCCGATTCTGCTCTCTCGCAACTCGGATTCTACACCGACGCCTCGTCGCGACGGCCTCCCTGCCGGGCAACCAAGTGATTCTCGAATGCTACCACCCAAGCGCCAAGATATCGACGCCCTCCCTGGCTTGCCGGTACCTCGGCACCGCGGCCTGCGATGGGCCCTCGGTGGACGAGCGGGACCCCGGCTTTGTGCATCTGCGCCGACTGTATTCGTGCTTTCGGCCGGTCGTCATGGAGGAGAATAGGCGCCGGAGGTTTCGCTACGGGTGGTCCGTACGGACCTTGGCCGGCAGCACGCGGCTGCAGATTGCCGCCGAGGATGTCTTGGACGAGACGGCGCACCAGGAAGTCTACCTGGATGAAGGGGAGCGCTTCTCCCAGTTGTGCGCAGCGACGAACGTCGTCACCCAAGGCTCTCGGCCGGGCGTTTTCTCCAGGCACCTCAACGTGAGCGACGGTGTGATTCGCGTATTCAGAGACTGGCTGGCCGCCATGTCGTCCGGGCGAGCGCCTTGCCCGTCTGGGGCCTCTTCCTCCTCCTCCTCCCCATCCTCCTCCTCCCCATCCTCCTCCTCCTCATCGTCGTCGTCGTCGTCGTCGTCGTCGTCGTCATCGCCATCTGCCGCTGCCAGAGGCTCCATCGCCCACTCGGGCTTGTTCTCGTCAGACGATACCCGCGTCTTGTGGGTGGACAGAACACAGGACGTTGGCTTGCGATTCAGGGTGACGCCAGGGCCCGAGGCGAGGGGAACAATATTCGAGGACGAGCCGCCCGTGTTCTACAATCTAATCTACGAAGGTTGGTGGCGTCCCGGTGTTTGTGTTTTGACTGCTCCGTGCTGACCCGAGAGATGCGGGTAGAATTGCTCATACGCACGAGCACGCTGCTGTTGGCGGTGGAAGAAGCAGCCGTTCAACATGTGGCGCATTCGGGAAAGGACATCATCATCGCGACCATGTAAAGGCGTGCTTTTTGCGATTTCTGGCTAATTTTTGGGTAAGACTGGCTGGTTTTGGTTGTTCATAGAGGTGGGCGTTGCCATGAGACTACTATTTGGAGAAGCCATGGCTGGATTTATGTTTCTTTTCTGTTTTTTCTGTCTTTTTTCTGTCTTTTTCTGTCTTTTCTCTTTCTTTTTCTCTCTTTTTCTCTCTTTTTCTCTCTATTTCTCTCTATTTCTCTCTCTTTCTCTCTCTTTTTCTTTTTTATTATTAATTATTATTATTATTATTCTTCTTCTTCTTTTTTCTTTTCTTACAAGGGCCACAAAGTGTTTGTTTGTTTTTACTCCTCATCGACTTGGACATTGCTGGCCGCATGCAGGCGAAACAAAACAAAACAAAGCAAAACTAGTTACGTAGGGGCCCCCCCCCCCCCCCAAACAGGGATCACAGAGTGGCCAGGGCAGATGAGAGACTCGAATGCCAAGACGATCGTCGACATGTTTCAGGGCGTTTCAGATTGGACGTCTCGGATGCGGAGGTAATATAAAGTAGTACGTACATACTATTAGTATTAGCTGAGTGAGTGTGTGTGTCTGGAGGGCAGATTCGCCCTCTCAAGCAAGACCTTGGACAAAGGGAACAGCAACCAGTGTCGCTACGCCGCCACAAGCGGTTTGTTTTATTTTTATCACTGTGATGATGGAGAAAGGAGAAATTAAAACCGAAGCGCCCTTTTGTGATGGAAGGCTACTATGTACTAGGTAGGTAGTACTACTAGCAACATAGGGGCTCTACATGATGGCCTGTTTCCAAGAGAATAGCAAGTCCTGGGTTAGTTGGTAATACCAGTACACATTTGCACGTCTGCTGCAGCTCACAAGACGCGACAACGACCATCCCGGTGAATTGCAAAACACGGCATCGCTGAAGGTAAAAAAAAAAAAACTTTGCCAATCAAGACAATGAAGGAGCCTTTGGAAAATACAAAAATCTAGAAGCAGGGCGAGCAGAACACATCCAGCGGAGAAAATAAAAAAAAAAGAAAAGAAAAGAAAGAAAAAGGGAAGGGGAATTTGCTGTCTCTGCCTGGTCTGCAAGGCGCAAGCCAAAGTAACCAAAATAAATAAATAAATAAATACGAAAAGCCACTGACTGGATTAATAAGGGCTAATGAGGAAAGGGAAAATCTTGGGGGACGGAATAGGGGTGGAGCAGGCGCCTACAGAGGCCCACTATCAGCTGTCTGACAGATGGAATATTTTCAAGTCAATTATTGCTGTTGAGAAATTTCAAAAAAAAAAAAAAAATTCAAAATTTTCTTTCAAGATATCGCTGTGTGCGGTCACTGCGGTGGGGGGGGTGGCACGACATGCTGACCGAGATGTGATATTGGAGACGGGCTTGGTGATAGTGTAAGGTTGCGGTGCATTAGCTGCTAGGACCAAGACGAAGGGAGGGGGGGAGAGGCGCAGTTGGATTGATTGCTGTTTCTTTTTTTTTCTCTTTGCGTGTCTCTTTTTTTTTTTTTTTTTTTTTTTTTTTCCCTTTTCCTTTTCCCGTGTCTTGGAATTACGTATAGTCGGGGGTTGTTTTTATTGATTTATTTATTATTATTATTATTTATGTTTTTTTTTTTTTGTTTTTGTTGGGGAAACGAGATGGAATCTGCCGTTGGATCAACAACGTACGTACGCACGTTAGTATGTTTAAGTTTAAAGCTTTGCCTTTTTGTTCTCTCTCCGCCTCTGGAGATGTTCCTTGCCATCCAACTTGATGGAATTATGTAGTACTACTAAGGTAGGTACCTACCTAGTACCTATTAGGTACTATATGTATATATATATATATACAGAGTAGGAGGTACCATCTCATCTTATGATAGTAGTAGTAGTACAGGTATAAAGAGCCCCCCCGCAGGAACTCGAGTGCAACAACATACCTTAGTACCTTATAGTACCAAGTAGTGACAAGTACATACACCGCACCGACATTGAAACCTTACTTGAGCCAAAATTTCCCCGGTCAAGGTACTCATTACTAAGTAGGTACCTATATGGATTTTTTGCGAGGGCTCCAAACGTTGCATCTCTTTCCACGCCTTGACAGGGTGAAAGAAGCTGCTGCCCGGGGGAGGGAGGGAAGAAGGGCAACAACGTCATGGGCAGAGTAACGGGGCTAAATTCAATCTCAGGCGTTAACCGTTTGGGCTTGAGAAGAGAAAAGAGAAAAAAAAAAGAAAAAGAAAAAAAAAAGAAAAAAAAAAGAAAAAAAAGAAGAAGAAAAAAAAAGAAAAAGAAAATACTACCTAGTAGGTATTCAGTGGTGGATGGAGTGCTTGCTCATGGTTGCAAACACGCGTATAACAACGATTTACCATGGCATTGGATGGTACGTACTAATGTGGCATATAAGGTACGTACTAATACTGCCTTACCTATACTAAGATACCTTTGATGCATCATTACTCAATCCTGCTTGCTTTTCGTCCAGGGTCTGGCGCTCTTCTAGACCGGGCTCGTATGCAAGCCACACAACAAAAAAAAAAATACTACAAACAAGCGAAACAAACGTCATTACGATCGCCTGTGAGCAACCGAAGAGAGGCGACAGGGGAAAGTAGGAAAGAAAAGAAAGAAAAGAAAAGAAAAGAAAGAAAGCCAAGAGACACCCCGCGGTTTGTCGGCACTCCGTACGGCTCGGGGTGCGAATAGATGGATGGATGGATCGTTGGATGAGCGGTGGGAGGACGAGAGAAATCAGGGGAAAGACGGGGAGGGACTGCAAAGAAAAACAAGTATCCCATTCCGTTTTTGGCCAGATTTCTTTTTTTTTTCTTTTTTTTTCACTTGTTTCTTCAATGCTGGAATACACTTATATCTTCTGTGTAGGTTTTTTTTTTTTTTTTTTTTTCTTGAAGCTGGAGGAAGCAATAAAAAAGCATCTCAGCTCGCTCTTTGCTGGTGGGTGGGGAGAAGCGCCCAACCCCCCCCCCCCCCCCTGTCCGACAGGCACCAAGGCAGCAAGGCAGCAAGCAAAAGGTACTGGCTAGGTACCAAGGTACTGCTACTGCGACTACCTACCTAAGTACTACCAAAGATTAGGTAATAGGTACTATAGGTACCTTGTGGTGGCTGAGATACTACCTAACCCCCAACCTGACCCCTTTTGGGGCGCTTTTGTGATGGCAGAGCCTCTCTCCCCTCACCTTGACCTGTTTGTTACCTTAGTAGGTATAGTACCAAGATAAGTACCTATGGTACCTATGGTACCTATAGTACCTACAGGTGCCCGCAGTAGTATAGGTAGTAGTGGTACTGCTGGGTGCCTCCCACACACAGCGGCCCCCCCTCCCTTAGGTACGCACTATACTAGTGCCAAGGCAGGCGCTAGAGGCCCCTCCCGGAAGAAGCTGCCGGCACTCGAGGCCCCACTGTTTAGCCCTGCGCCCCGACCATGGTCGGTGCTGCTAGGACGCATCCGGCTGTAGCGCCAGGTACTAGTACAGTACGGAGCACGGAGTACGGAGTACTGCGGCGCTGTGCTCCAGGGCCAGGAACCAGAAGCGGGGTCCCGGGTTGTGCCCAAACCTCCGAGCTTTTCGACCTCTCTCTCTCTCTCTCTCTCTCTCTCTCTCTTCCAGCCTTGTCCTCCTCCTCCTCCTCCTCCTCCTCTTCTCTCATTCTCTCATGCAGCCCCTCAGATCTGGTCTCCCTCGGCTTGGCTTGGCTTTGTGCGAGTGCATCCGCCGACCGCCTGAGCACTGACTTGATCCGCCTCTTGTTTATTTAATATTGTTTTTATTTTATGATTATTATTATTATTTTTTGCAGATTTTGCCCCGAAGAATGTCTTTTGTTCATCCCGTCTTGGAGACACGACAGAGACACGGCATCCTTGACTCGAAGCGCACCTCTCTGCTGTACCGTACCGCTCGGTTTTCTCCCTCCCTCCCTCCCTCTCTCTCTCTCTCTCTCCATCCCCCTCCCTGTGGCAGAAAGACGCTGTTTGCCATCAGTCTACTCTCTCCTGCGCCGACGCCCCCCGCCCCCCCCCCCCCCCCCAGCCTCTCAAGTCCCGGTTTTTGCGCCCATAACCGCCAGATCGGCGTCAAGATATGCAACACGCCTGGAGGATCAAAGCACGCGCAACTGGATCCACGCCTGGCCGGTGACACATGCAAGGTCCTGCTCCGAGTCCGTTGGGCGACGCGCGCCCGCCGCCACCAGCAGGATGCCAAGACCAGAGGCCTTGACCGTCGTTGTCATGGCGCCGGCTGGCCATTGTTCAGCTGGGCCGTGATCTGGGACGTGCGCCGCTGAGCCGGATTCTAACTAATGGGCGACGGCCGCAGCTTTGGCATCTCCCGGCCCGCGTCTTCGAGATTGCGGCCGTGCCTCTCTGCATCCTCCTGTTTTCCCGTCTTCGTTTTGCCTTTTGAGCGAACCGATATGCCGTTCCAGGGGTTTCATCTCATCCCTTCTCTTGAGCTCTCTCACCCACCCCCACCCCCCCTTCTCTTGTCTTATACTGCCCTCCCATCTCTACGCAGTGCCTCTCTGCCTATGTGTGCATGCCAGATCCACCGGCTATCAAACTATGTCCATGTAAAGCAGCCTCACCTGGTTGGCGGCTTGTGCTTGTGCTATCCTCTCTCTCTCTGTCTCTGTCTCTCTTCTGGTCTCCCCCCCCCCCCCTGCTTCCGCTTCCGACTGGCCGCCCACCTTGGCCTATGTGTGCGTCTTGTATGACACCAGAGCCGTATTCTCGGGGCTGTCAAAGACCAATTGTCGTGCCAGACCCCTTCCATTCGCACACACAAATAGATATACGCTCGCTCGCTCTGCGCTCTTGCAAAGTAGTCGTTGGATGAAGGAGCTGGCCTCTTGTTCAGCACCGACGCCCGCCTACAGTGACCAACAAATCCGACCAGACATTGCAAGATTCCTGCGACGTCAAGTAGGCAGAGAGCATCGGTTGGCGATGGACCCCAGAAGCATCAAGAACGGGGGAATCTTGACACGCCCGCCGTCTGTCCACTCTCTCAGGTCTGCTCTCAAGGCGCTCGACTTGCCTTCCATGCCGCCCACCGTGCCCCTGCCGCCCCTGCCAACGTCCCCTTCGTCGACAAAGTCGCGATCGGCAACGATTACGGGGACAACGATTACGGGGGCAACTCCCAGGCCGACCACGGGCTCGACCAAAAAGCCGTCGCTCACGTCGATAACCTGGCGTCCGCACAAGCCGATCAAGCACGGGAGCGGAAAGTTTTCTCATGTCGAGTTGGTGCCTCAGCCGAGCGATGATCCGCAGGATCCGCTGGTAAGTCATCCGCGTCGTTACCCGCGTCGTTACCCGCCCGAGGGTGCCAAGGCTCACTGCTTCGTCTCGATTGCTAGAATTGGCCTCAGTGGAAGAAGGAACTGAACTTGGTGTCGTTGCTCTTCATGGCCGGCTTGATTGGCGCCATGAAGACCGCCCTCGTCGCCGTCAACGAGGTCGTGGCCCTCCGGTACAGCGTGTCCTACGTCTGGGCCGTCGCTCTGACGGCCGCGCCCCTGATGGCCTCGGCTTGCACTGGCTTTCTCAGCTCGGTGATGGCGAAATTGGTCGGGAAACGACCGGTATATCTGGCGTCGTCGGCCCTCATCTTCGCCGGTTGCCTCTGGAACACGACGGCAGATGGCAGCTACGGCTCTTGCATGGGCGCTCGCATAATGCAAGGGCTCGGCTGGGGCGCCTTCGACACCCTGCTCATGGAGACCATCCAGGACACGTTCTATGTTCGTCACGTCAAAGCCTGCCACGTTGGATGGCCCGTCCGTGCTGACACTTGACTGGGGGTTAGGAACACGAGAGGAATATCCGCGTGACCTTGTACAACATTCTCTCCATTACGACGACTTGGGCCTCGCCTCTTGTGGGCGGCGTCGTCTCTCATCGCATCGGATCCTTTGTGGCCCAGTACCGTATAATCAGCGCGCTCTTTGCCGTTGCCATTCCTCTGCTGGCCCTGGCCGCCCCCGAGACTGCGTTCGATCGCTCCAAGGCCGCCATCGCGACCACTCCGGTGCTCAGCTTCGCATTTCCCTGGGTGCCACGGCAGGCTCATCGCGAGCTTAGCAGGGGCTCGGTCGTCGACTACGTCAGGGAGATGAGGCCGTGGTCGTACGCCGGCGACAGGAGCATTTCGACCTCGATCCAGGCGCCACGGGCCCTTGCCGCCCCTACCACCACTCTGGTTTTCATCGTCACCGCGCTGCCCCATTGCGCCCTGTGGGGCCTGGTTGCTTCTCTGTCTCTTTTGCTCTCGCCGTCGCCCATCAATCTGCCCCCCAGCATACTTGGAACCCTCTTGACCGGGCCCTGGGTCCTTGCCGTCCTGCTCGTTGTCGGCATTGGCTTCTACCGCTCAGCACATCATAAATTCACCCGGCGCGTCAGCAGCCTCACTGTAGCCTGCGGCGCACTCCTGGCTCTCATCGGTCTGCTTTCGTTTGGGCTGGATGTCGGTAGTTTCATGGGCTGGCCCGCCTCCCCGTCCAATGGGGAGGACCGCGCCGCCCTTTTCACGCCCGAAGCATCTCGGGAGCTCAACCTCCCTGTTCTGTCGTTGCAACTTGGTCTGCTCGCAGCTGGCGCTTACACTCTGGAAGCTACCGCGCGCCCCCTCCTGGCCCGATCCGCATCTTTCACCGCGTCCAGCATGGCTGCAGCCCAGCGGAGTATAGGTGATATGCACTCTTGGGTTGTCATCCTGCGGAATCTATTCGCCGGCGCGTTCGTCCTCGCCGTGCCTCACGTCGTCTCCAAGGCGGGAGGGCTCAAAGCTCTCATGATCGGCCTGGGCACGGCACAGGTTGTCATCGCAACGCTCGCCCTCTTGCTGTGGAGATTCTGCGAAAAGGCCATATGGAGGCTCGATGGCAAAGCCATGGGGCTCGTTAATTTGCGAATGCCACATCCCGAGGAGAGCTTCTTCGACACAGACTAGCAACAACCGGGAGTGTCTTTTCTCAACCAAGCCCCATTGCACAACGGGCATGTCCTGTTGATAAAGGTCTCTTCCATTCAATGATGAAATGTGAAGATGACATTTCAGAAGTGCATAGGAAGAGGGGGTAAGAAAAAAAACAATATATAAAAAAAATGACAGCGATAGAGGGAAGTTTGGGACGTGTAAAACCAGCGGCCATTCAAATAGACGAACAAAAAAGGCGGACGAGACAAATAACGAAAGGTGCAAAAAAAAAAAAATCTCATTTTTTTTCTATTTTTTTTTTAAAAAAAAAATTATACATTGGGATCAAATCCTTAAAAAAAAAAAAAAGAAATTATACATTTAGGATCAAATCCAAGGCGGGGGAAAAAAAACCAAAAAAAAAACCCCCAAAAAAAAAACTATCACCAATTACTAACTCACCCCCCGGCATCAAGTCATTTATACATGAAAAAAAAACTCATACTTGCCGCGGAGTAACTATGTCGCAAACAAAAACACAGGCTATACTATTCCGTCTTTTATTATTATTTTTTTCTTTTTTTCTCTTTTCTTTTTTTCTCTTTTGATTTTTTTAGATTTTTTTTTGGATTTGGATTTGGATTTCCCTTTTTACCCGTCTTTTGCTTTATTTTACATGCCCTTATGATATCCGAGACATGAACGCGCAGGGGCATGGTTTTTGAGGCTGGGAATGGAAACGGAAACGAAAGAAATGAACTCACGGCCGACGGACTGGTTGTATAAAATGTCGTCATGATTTCCTTTGTCGCGTTGAGTTGGATAAAAAAAAGGTGTAGTTGCTATAGCTGCCGTTTTCTTGGGGAAAAGCAAGCAAGCAAGCAAAAAAACAAAACAAAACAAAACAAAACAAAACTTCCACTCGTCGCTTCAGTGTATAGGCATTTGTGAATCGCATGTCAATCAAGCCGCCGACTGGAAAGGTTTTTTTTTTGGATTCCATATCAGCATGACTGTGTCCGAAAGCGAGCAAGGCTGCACAGTTATCAAACGGTTCAATTCATTTTTACTCCCTCAAGCGACCAATATTGCGCTTGCTGGCGGCATAGGATCGACACGCATATAATATATATATATAATACGTGATGTGCGTGACTACTCCACATGTCCACGCCAAAATTCTCCAGTTCGACTCTCTTGTCAAAAGCCGTTGCATCTCCCAACTATATGGCGCGCACATGCGTTGAAAAAAAAAAGGAGACATTTCCCTGGCCATTACCGCTTATGAAATCCGCGCCATTGCTTGAAATAAGAACAAGAAAGGGAATAAGGAAAAAGGAGAAGAGGAAAGGAAGAAGAAGAAGAGGGAGCTCATGGCCTCCCGGCTTCCCCACAGCCAAACTACCCCTATACGCAGTTGGACGGCTTGGTTCCCGAGTTGGGCACGCGCCTCAACTCCACGTCGCTGCCTATAGTGGCGGAATCCGCGTCGTCCGCGAAGGAGTCGCACCGCCCCAGCGGCCCCGTCATGCGCTCGTTCATGGCAGGGTCGTCGTTCTTGTTGCGCTCGGTCGCCGCGGCGTCGCGGTTGAGAACTTCCTGGGCCCACGCCTTCAACCCGTGCCAGCTGGTGACGAAGAAGATGATTGCGTTCCACAGCCCCTGCAAGGGCAAGACGGCGGCGGTGGCGACGTGGAACTCGTAGGGCGACCCTCCGTCGAGCCAGCCGTGGATGCGGTTCAGGCTGCTGGGTATCCACGTCACCAGGACGCTGAGGGCAAACAGGAAGCTGGTCCGCAGGTACGCTCTCTTGATGGGGTCGCTGATGTGGAACTTGCCGCCCACGGCCCCGGCGGCGGACACGAGGCGGCGGAAGGGCGAAGGCCGGGGGGTCGTCTCCTTGGGCGGAGAGGTCGTGACGGAGGAGTAGAACTGGTTGCCGGAGGAGGGCTGGACCTGGGGCGCCGAGCTGTCAAACGAAACGCGGACGGCGTTCCGGGGCATGTAGGCGGGCCTGGGCTCTTCGGGGAGGGGATTGGCAAGAGTACGCGTCACCTGGACTTCGGTGGTGACGGTGCCGTAGAAGCCGTTCTGCGCCGTCTCTGCCCGACACTGTTGAATTCACGGCGGCGTCAGCTCAAAAGAACATGGCGGCGCACTGCAGGCTCGGCCGCCAGCACAAAACGCACCATGTCCATGTCCCTGTCCTTGTCCCTGTTCTTGGAGGTGGAAAAGCTGCGCAGCCGATTCCTCATGCGAAAGACGTGCCACCCAACGAGGAAGTAGCAGAGGATGGAGCCGACGATGCAGA